>CM031244.1:350588854-351188854 GCA_018340775.1 Taxus wallichiana var. yunnanensis | reverse complement strand
ATCTTCTAATTCCTTGTTCAGATTAATGTCTTATTATGTGGTGCAACTTTCTTTGTTTTGTTTTGCCTTTGTTTCTGTTTCCCATTTTCTTGGGCAAAAAAATGTTTTCAGATGGTTCAGTTTTGTCTTTTAGCATTATAAAGTGAAATACTGTTTTCTACAGTATAGGAGGAAATTATCTCTAGAGCAAATTCAATTTCAGCAATTTACAGTCAATTTTATTAAAAGTCAGAACAGCATTTCATTTCAAGGTCTTTAAATGAAGTCATCATGGTATTTTGAGCTAGCCTACTTTTTTGGAACCGCATTCCAATGGGTTGATGGTACAAGTTAGTTATGACACTTCTTTTTGCTAACAAGTTTCATGTTGATTTGACCCCTTTCTTGGTGAAAATGTATTTAAACTTGACTTTTAAATAATTATGTGTAGGCGATATGGTGTTTACTCATTGGTTAAATCCTTGGTGTATTAGGAAGGAGGAGATTATGGCACATAATACCTTGTTCAGCCAGTGAGCGGGCCGAGGAAGAAGAAGAATCCAGCGACTTTGAACCTGGCCTTGAAAATGGGGCAGATGAGGAAGACGAGGAGGATGATGATGATTTGGAGGAAGATGATGAAGAACAGGAGCTGAAACAAGCAACATCATCAAAGAGATATTGACATATTGCCGAAACAAACATATTGCTGAGCGGAAAAGGAAATTGAAATGGAGAACAAAGCACCGTAGTTCGATCGAATTCGATGATGAGAAATAAAGGCAAACCAAGTAGGCAGAACAAATTGTCGTAAAAAGTGTCAATGATAAACTTAATAGCATCATTTACAAGACAAGGTTTGAACGCATAAATTTATGGAAAACATGAATTTCTAGTTGACACAGAGAAAAATGTAATGTTGCAATTGATCCATAATCAGCCTATCATGAGTCAATAAATCATGTTTATACCATACATACTTCCATGTAACAACCATATCACAATACTTGTAAACCATAAACCATCTCACAACAACTAAGAATCACAAGTATTAAACAACTTTATTGTATAGTGGTCTCCATAGTCCCTTCAAGTAGAAAATACAATGCTAGCTAGCTTAATAGTTTATTACCAACAAGGTTTAGTAATTTATTCCATGTCCTTCTATATAATACCAAGTGGCTCTGCTCATTGTTCAATGACTTGTAAAAAAATTTCATGGTCTTCTACATCTAGTCTCCATTTTTGTGTTTACTATTTGTAGTCTTCACCTGCTGCAATTGTAACCCTGTAGCAATTATGTGATGGGTGTAATGATACACCTTTTTGTCTAGTTTGTAATCAACAAAGTGAATCCCACTTTGGAGGGCTTTCACTTGTTGTAAGTATGTTCCCTGCACTACAACCGAGCCAGTAAAAAATGTTGTCACTTCACTTGTTATTTCACATGTTAGCTTTGTTCTCTCCTCTGTGCAACGCAACAAGTAGTACTCCACTTTCTCAATATTGGCTTCTTCAGCAATGACTGCAAATACATCTCCTACAACAAAATGCAAAGAAACATTCAATGATCGGATGTATAGTATAAATTATATACATATATATTTAATTATCAAATTATACTTGATCCTTTCAAATAAAACATACCTTGTTTAACCAGTCCAGATATGTGGTCATAATCAGTTGAAATTAATGGCACATCTTCAAAACTATCATCATGATCTGATCCATATGTGTCATCCACAACTAAAGGAACTTGCTTCCACTCACCTACATACCCATGTTTTTTACTATTGCACTCTGAATATGATTTGTTCATGCATTCATAACAAAAACAAGAATAATCTCTTGTATAGATTGTCCAGTTATTACTATCCATAGTCATCAAAGAGTGCAAAGACCTAGAATTGGGAATCCTTTCACATCCATACTTTGTCCTCCGATCAATACCTTCATTTAATCATGCTCAAAAGATCAATAAAGTTTAAAACAAACAACAAAAATCAGAATAAAAAAATTTAAAGTTAGTAACTTGTAGTTCACTTAATAAATCACATCAAGATTTACATATCTATGTTTTAAATGTGCATGTACCTGTTATCTCCCAAAATACTCTGTGTGGGGTTGAAGCGTGTGATGTTGAAGCCTGTGAGGTTGAAGCCTGTGAGGTTGAAACCTGAACTGCAAAATGTTTCTTACACCATTCAACAACAGTGTGGGCATCAATCAATCGATCTCCCTCATAATCAAAGCTTTGTTTCTTTAGAGCACGTTTGATGCATGCACCCGCACCATCGTGTTCTCCCTTCCCATGACCACTCTCAAAAAAAACTCCATAAATGAGGAATTTTGTGATGACGATGATAACGAGTGCGAAAAGAAAGCGAGAGGATTTGAATTGTGATGCGCAACCATCTGACCAAACAAAATGGTGATCTATTTGTATTCCTCGCTGATGAAGATATTGAAAGAACAAACCAAAACAATGTTGCACAAAGTGGGTGTCATGTTCCTTGTCATCACTTATATAGAAGTGATACTCCTTCTTGATCATTCGCTTCACATATGTACTTTCAACCCCATCCAAATCCAATTGTGCATGCCTATAAAATACTTGAACCATGATAGTAACACAGTCGAGTATGATAATACTGTGTTTGAATTTCTTTTGATGAGAAAATGAGTAATTCTCAAAGCCAAAATCAACCACGGACAATATGGAACCAAAAGGGAATGTGTCTCTATTGGTATTGAATTTTGTAGCCTGCCACTTTGAATAGTGAGAATGTTTGATGTACGGACTAATTAAACTTTGAAAACTTTGCATGAATGTAGCAATGGGGATTTCCTCTTCTACCAAATCCAACCTGGTTGCATCTTTTCTAAGCCTTGTTGAATATTTTATGTATTTGAACCTACAAAATCAATTCATAACATGGAAAAATTGTTATGTATTCATTTGCAGTAAAATAAAAATAAAAATAAAATCTAACATCCAAATTTAAAAACATAAATTTATATATATCACCTCTTGCAAGCAACCAGGTTAATTGTGTCCAAATCTTCATTTGTTTTTGGAAATAATTTCAAGTCCCCACACTTATCACAGACACCTTTGATGCAAGTCATACGATCATCAACATGATCATCAAATACGTTGCAAATAATTGAAGTTATGAATTCACCGACACGTGTAGGTGGGGCAATTTCTTCTCGTAACTTTCTATACACACTGAAAAAACATAGATTTTGAAATACATTAATTTTAAATCACATGTCTCAAAAAATGATATTTAAACAAATTTTAAATATATAGATATAAATGAAAGCATGCCTCAAAATATATATATATTGAATCTATAAATTTTTATGTACTTGATAGTGATAATTAAACTCAACGTGATAGCGACAACAACATGTGTCAAGGAATTTATCAGCTCACACATACCAAGGCTTCAAATTTTCAAACATTCGTTGTCCAATCTTAACATCTGGATTTTCTTCTGTAAACTTTATGTACATCTCATGTTGAGTTATTTCAAGCCAATGTTTTATATGTTCATCATAGTTATTATGAGTTACCCTATGTTTTAAAACATCCCTCACATTCGGAGAAGGACGAGTCCTCTCAATCCAAAAATCAGAAACTATCTTCACAATATTATCCTCTATTTTATCAAAACGTGGATTTCTACACATTAGTGCCCAATTTCCTTCCATAGTAGAGTCATCCAATGTCTTCCTCCTTTTTGCATACCTGCTAACCATCTTTCTAGATAAACCCAATGCCTTGGCAAAGGCGGTAACATGACGATTCTTTGTTGTATCTTCACTTACAACTGAAGTTAATATTGCTCTACGAGAAATACTCTTATCAACAGACCTAGTTTTTGTACCCAAAGAACTTATTCCTTTATAAACATTCCCAACAAATTCTTCTTCTACACATTTTGAATTTTTCCATCCAAAATCAACACCTAACAATTCTAATGTTTCCCTCATATCAACATGATTCAAGAATGTAACCAACAAATGTGCTCTAGCAACTGTAGTCAAATTAACAAATTCACCATATACTATCTCTACACTTTTTGCTGTTTTCTTTCGTGATAGTGGTTCTTGTTCGGAAAATTCTTTTAATTTTTGTAAATCCATCTTCACCAAGTGTTTCACATTCTTTTTGGGAAGTAATTCCATAACTTTTGATATCACTTCAACATAATGTTGCACATCATGATCTGTGTCCATAAACATACACATGGGATCCTATCAAAACCCTTGCCTTTACGCAATCTAAAAAACATAAATTATCATATTTAAACCTTAGAACTAAAAAAAAAATTAGGATCTATCAAGGGTTTCTATACATATGTACCAATTTTTGCAGCGTTGTCTTTCACTTGTTGTGTCTTCTCTCTCTCTCTCTTTGTGCCCTCCTACGAACAGATCTTCTAGCATTCTTCTCTGCATTCTCTTCCTCGGTATATTTTCGTTTCTCATTCTTTGCATTTCCCATGATTCATCCACTTCAATAATTTTCACCCGCACACATAAATCGTGATAGATCTGAATGTGTAAGAGTAAACTTGATACAAAACTATATGTGCATGCAACTCTATTTATATACAAATCTCAGTAGAAATTAGGTTATTTTTAATTTTAGTTTTCTATAACTTTAAAACAACTTTTCTAAATTTAATAGAATTTATATTTAATATGTAAAACAACTTTTCTAATTTAATATTACATATTTTTGGTTAAAAACAATTTTAAAAAAACACACTTACTTTAAAACACAAAAAATATGTAAAAAATTAAATTTAAAACATAAAAAGTGAACAATATTAAGTAAGTAACTTGTAAAATATTAAATTTAGAAGGGGAGACGCAATTGCGAATCATTAAATATAGAAGGAGACGTTTTGGTGGCGCTTTGGTGGCGCAGAGGGGGTTCGCGTGAAATGGGGTTTACGCGAACCTCATTCGGGTGAACATTGTTCGCGCGAACCCCATTTCGCGCGAACCCTGGTGAGTGGCAGTGATGTGGCGCCCGAATGGCACATTTTGGCTCCAAATCCTTTTGGGGGACAATTGTGAGCCAAAATCTACCACTCGGATGCCACGTAATCAGCGTAAACGAAATAGTTAACTTACAAAATTTTGACACAAAATTCATATTTTTATTGGCTTTCTAAAAATTTAATTTTCATTTTTTAAAAATCTGTTTTGCTATTTATTTTTTAATTTTTACTAACATATGGTATTTTAGGACAATCAATAGTATACAATCAACCAAATTTGAAAAATAGTACAATATATCAAAAATTTTTTTGAAAAAATAGTCTTAGTATTTGTTGAATTCTTCTTCTTTCCTGTGAAAAAAATAATAATTTTGATATAAATATTAAAATTTATTGGCATTGAAATATGGACGCCATTTATTTTAAAATATAGTTACTAAATAATTAATTAAAAAAATATAAGTCAAAAAAATATGAAATTTTGTGACATGTCAAAATTATAATCTTGAACATATATCTAAAATTTCATAGTGAAAAGATAAGTTTTCATTTTAAAAACTACTTAGGGACAAGTCATTCCTCTTTAATAACATAAGAAACAACATGAATAAAATTAAGAAAAATACTATATTTTTGCCAAATATTTTTAAAAAAATATACATGTATTCTACACTCTAAACACAACATTTCGTTAGTTCATAGAATTTCATGAATGTGTACGGTTTTGTGGCTATTAACTTTAGAAAATCAATTAAACTGAAAATTCATGTTTACTAAGGTACAAACCATACCAAAAAGTGATACATATACAGGTAAGAAGAAAGAAGTGATACATTCTCAGTAACTTGAATCAGAAATTACATTTATTCAGTCCAACTAAAGGCTGAAGTTAACTTAAATGAGATAAGATTACAACTAAAACATAAAGAAAAGAGAAATTTGAGAAAAATTTATAGGGCTTTGCCATGTAAAATGGACATTGTACATCTTTACATCATGTTATTTCAAACTAATACATTCTTGAAAGCCGCAGATAAATCAAACAATAATACAAAAAAAGCGATTAATGCATGGTATGGTCAAACATAACAGCTTACTTAGAATTCAACTTCCAACAACACGCCATAATTCAATAGATGAAGAATAAAGTGACCAACTAATGAAAAGAAAGTATACAACTTAGCTTAGAGTCGATCATTCAAGTGACTCAACAAATGTCGATGTTACAACTTCTAATAAGAACACATCTTTAGTCAACTACAACAATTGTCAAATTGGATTTATACGAGATGAAATGATATTACTTTGCATAAGTTTGCAAGAAGTCTCATCAAAAGTATTATCTTATAATGCATGAAGAAAAAATGAAACTTAGGAAGAAACCCATTTTGACAACTAGACTACGATATTCTGGGAATATCAAGATACGATGCATGTAGAAAAAAATGAATACCCAAAAGGATTTCAAGCTTGAAAGTGCCCTTGATCCATCAAAATAACCAAGAACCAAGATTGTACTTATGCCATGAAGAGCTAACTCAATCAAAAATCATCACGAGAAAGAGATAACTCAATCTACTTTAAAAGCATGAAAATTTGAGGGTACCTTAAAAACATGAGGTTACAAAACTACAAGAAGCTCTGTATCAGGCCACCAAGTAGTAGGAAATGGAACAAAAATTCAGAATCAACTACCATCGTGGCCATTGGAGCCATAGACAACCATTAGAGGAGAATCAAGCCGAAAACCCTCTGAAGCTAGAAACCAGTGTGTAAAAATGATCTCTCCTCACATACAAACCATATCTTTAATGAAGAAAACTAAGTAGGGATCTCACAGTTAGCCAAGATTGAAACAAATGTACAATATTCGAGACATATTTGGCTTCTCGTAGCAAAGGGGAACTAAAAGAACTCCAAAAATCCTTCAACTATGGAGAAATGTTACATCTCACAAATAGCTCAAACATCACAGAATCCTTCACTTGAGCTCGAAATCAAATGAAACAGAGAGTCCAAATCGACCAAACGCAACCACCTCCATCTAATCATGTGCATAGCTCAAACAAAAAAAAATGGAAGGAAGTTTCATGTTCAAATCTTCACAATAAGACGGATTTGCAAAAGAAAGTGAGCTCAGGAGCACACAAAAATGGAAGTGAATAAATTTTTTTCCAAGGCTTCGCCCAGAAAATGAAATGCAAATGAATCGATTAATCATGGTCAATTTGTATTTACTCAATGAACTAAACACCATGAAAATCTAACTCAACTCGATTTAATGTTTTGACGACCAAGATGATAATAGAATGAAGATCAACGACCAATATTGCAAACCACTACCATCTACCTCACTTTCCACGGTGAAGAAATCAAGCGATTCAAGATCAACTAGTACATGAGATCATCGGCCAAGGATCAAATGCAGAGTCACACAAAGCCACAATCAATACAAAGTCGATGCTCGGGAGATCAATAACGACATGATGAGCAAGTACATGAATAAAGGTTGCTCAAGAAAGTCCCACTTAACCACGGTTCATCAAACCATCCACGTGTCAACCAATGGTCAAACCCTAATTAGGGTGTAATTAAGTAAATCCACCAACAAAAGGAAGGGGTGAGTCATCATGGCAAAGGGGACCAACCCATTGAATAAATAATTGCATTGACCTTAGATAAGGTTTCATAACATATGTCAAACTATGTTCAATGAAACATTTTGCAAGAGCTATTGAAATGGGGTAAGAGCCTAAAGCTTTGTGCAAAGCCCCTCAATGGACCATCTGATAAGAAATGAGCAAGGGTTTCTTCTTTGCATACATTAGTTTTAAGTAAACAAGCAAACTAAGCAAATTACACTAACCTCTATTCTTTGAAAGCTTGAAATAATGAACCTAAGAGGATCTAAGCATTCAATTTGTGTTTAAGAGAAAGAGATCTCCCCATTAATGGCTTCAAGGCCAATGGTTCTTCCCTTTACTCCATTTTGGATTGTATAATTCAAAAGCAAAGCAAATAGCTAAATAGAAGAAATGAAATAAACTCTAAAACCCTAACAAAATGCCATAGTTTATGCTAGGAAGAGGGAGAGTTCTTAGAAATGAGAGAGGGGGTCTAGTCTTTTTGGTGCATGTGGGACTAAAAATGGAGTCAACAAATTGATTAGCAAGTCAAAGTAAGATTTGACTAGAATTAGGGTAATTAACCTAGGTTAGACTAATTAATCTCGTTTAGAGAGGAATTGGGGTTTTGGAAGGGTTCTGAGAGGTCCGATCAATCCAATGAAATGGATTGATAGTCTAGGAAGATGGTAGAAAAAGACTGCAAGGGAATAAGAAGCTAATGTAGTCAGAGCGAGGCTATAACAGCCTGTTTAGGTGGTTTACAAGAGGAAATACAACCAAAAGGGTATCGTAAGAGGGTAGTTAGATAGGTCTAGCGCGGTGTTAGTCAATTTTCAAGGAGGAGAATAGTTAGTGCATTATTAGGAATAATAGTGTATTGATCAAACTACAAGTGTCTACATTTGCCCCTCTTTGAGGTGATGTAAGCTACGTCACTTCAAAGAAAGTAGACAAGCATAAACGAGTAGAAAAGTTTTGAAGGGGTAGAAGAAAAATTAGGATGGAGTCTAGCCCTATTTATAGGATGAAGGGGTAGAAGAAAAATTAGTAGGATGAAGGATGCCCCCTCGAGTGTCAATGGGGTGATAGAGTAACTTGGTCGATGATCGAAAAAGAGAACATAAGGAAGATAAGAGAGAAGATAAAATAAGAAGAACAAGAAAAGGGATATTTAAATATCCGCAAACCAGTGCCAACAATTTTTAATCATCATTTTTCTTAGAATCCTCATCATCGGTTCTTATTAAAAAGAATGAACAAAAGTGTAGTATGACATGGAAAGCCATATACAAATAGATGTCCATTGCTAAAAACACTAACTCCATGCAACATACAAAATGCAATGCAATACGAGAAAGTAAAAGATGCCTAACTCCATGCAACATACAAAATGCAATGCAATATGAGAAAGTAAACAAGCTAACCTAACAGAGAAAAATAATGTAATGTTTTTGTCATCAAGCTTCAGTTCTGACCTATGTGAATTAATGACAAGGGTTATGATGGTGCCCCAAGCAAGGATACATGCAAGGGGAATAATGGAGGACACTTCGGTCCTATGAAAAAGTAATGTGCACTACGAAACAATACTAGGAAACTCGTTGTGCCCCAGAGTATAGACATAGTAAGCAACCTAGATTTTGTTGATGGAGGTAGATCAAGATGACCCATGAGTCACACACATGAACAGTGAGAACCAAAGAGTGATGTTTTGTAGGATGATTTATATTGTTTAGAAGTTTTCTGAAACATATTTGAATGTTTTTTATGATTTTTCTAACATATTTGAATGTTTTTTTAGTTTTATGAAACTATGTATAGGAAGAAGAGGAATCGTGGATGCCCCTAATGATAGAATGGTTGTATAGGGGCATAAGGCCATGTGCATTTGAGAAAGGTGAAGATGTGAAAATTCCCCAATGATTGGGTGGGAGTATTCAAAGGAAAACTCTTCATGTGTAGAAGTGGGACCCAAGGCCATTATGGATATCTTCAACATGATGATGAACGTAAACCAATGAAGTGTTGGGAAGGAGCAAGGATGCCCCAACGTAAGTTGGCCTAAAAGCACATGATAGAAAGGAAAGAGAAGATTGTTTTTGTGAAAGGTGAAAAATTTGTCTGAAAACATGGAAAAAAGTAATCTTATACACATGGACGTGAACGAAGCGAAGTAGAAGAACGATGTGAATGATATGAATGTAGCTTAGAAGCCTCACAATGAAGAAGTGATTAGCCAAAGTCACAAATCATGAGACGAGATAAGGACTAAAGCAAGAGTTTAAACAAGGTCCAAAAAAAGACACTTGGTAACATACTAATCCTACCTACTCATAGAGATCCGAGTGTGTGTACGTTGAATTTATTTCCTCTTGAAGGGAAGATTTAATAGACAAGAAAGTGAAGACACCCTAGCCAATGTGTAGGAATGATTTATTTTGATAGGTGATAGGTGATTTGTGAATGAAGGGTGGAAGGATAACCATACATTGCTCCGCTGCCAGCCTAGGCATCCATAGCCCTGATGGAGATGTATTTGATTCTAATTACAACATTTCTCTACTACCAGTCAGGTGTCCATAGCCCTGATAGAGATTATTGGAAATACCCCAAGAGAGAGTAATATATCAATTTGCTTTTGCTTTTAGCTTTTAGCTTTTGATTTTTGATTGATTTTGATTCTTTTTCTTTCTGAAAACTTATTTCAGCTCTCTTGTTTGACAAGGGTTAAGAACCACAGATGGCTTGATGATGAAAGGAGGTGGAAGTGAATAGGATGACGAAATTGGCTAGTGTTAACAAATATGTCCAAACATTATTCGCAACAAGTTTATTAGATGTGAATGTGATAGGATCTCTAAGAGGTCGGTCGTTCTTTAATTTACTAAGGTGATAAAAGACCAGTGGTCAAACGGATACCATAGAGATAAATGTCACAAAAATCATGTGAATAGGCTTTCCAAAATTTCACGCGAAGGGATGAAAATGGTAGGAAGACTTGCGAGAATTAAGAGTAAGAAAGGGAAGAAATAACATCCATGTGTACGCAATACCTAATTGCAATGTCGACCTTTGTACCTTTGATTTTTAATGTTTTCTCATGTGTTTGTATTTTTGGATTGTTTTGATTTTTAAATTTTTGATAGTTTTGGAAATCGGGACCAACAAAGTCACTCTACGTGGTAAGATCCAAAGAATGATTATTGCGACTTCCTTGATAAGAGAGACTAGGAATGTTTGTTTATCAAGCGTAATGTTTTCTCCAATCTCAATGATCAAGGTGAGCTTGTACTCAAAAAATGAATGTGATTTATCCTGAAACATGGATTTCGTATGCGGGAGCTTGAGTTCCCTATCTAGAGGTTTCTGCACTTTGCACCATACTTGATGGTTACATTGATGTGTGTTCTTGAATCGCGCTTGATTTACAATTTTGAGATTGTTCGAGTTGTTAGGGGCTTTCAAGCTCTTGGAATTTTTGAACTGAGCTTGATAATGAACCTGTTTGGGTTTCTTATAAGCTGACGTGTGACTGTTTTGAATTTGAGAAGGAGAAGAAAGTGAATGTGGATGTTTAGAAGTGATGTGAGAAATGACTGCGGGCTTGCCACAACCATTGATAGAAGAAAGATGTGATGGATGAAAAGGATATGGTCCAAGAATTGAAGAGGATGGGCTACCAGGAGGTGAGCCACTGATAGAAGATGATGAAGGGCTGCTAGAATATGGCCCTAAGATGGAATAAATTGGGCTACGAGGACATGGCCCAAGAATAGAAGAATATGACGAAGGGTTGCTAGGGTGTGGCCCAAGTATAGATGAGGAGGGACTACTCGGAGGTATCCCATAGATAGAAGAGGATGAAGGGCTACTAGGATGTGGCCCAAGAATAAAAGGGAATGGGCTACCAGGAGGTGACCCACAAGTAGAAAATGGAGGGCTACTAGGATGTGGCCCAAGTATAGAAGACGACGATGGGCTACCTAGTAGTGACCCAAGGTGATATTTTGATTGAGGAATGATGATAGATAAGGTACGATTGGGTAATGAGAAAATAGGCCATGGCTCAATGCTAGACCCTGGCATCTCATCATGCACAGAGGAAGGTGAAGATGGAATAGAAGAAGAATCAAGTTCCGTGACCTTAGGCTTTTCGTCTATGTTCTGTGGAAAAGGATCAATTTCTTCTCCACAATATGTGAGTGTATCGAGTTCTCGAAAGAATCCTTGTTTAGAATCCTCTAGAGGGATATCTTCATGTACTCGATTGTTTCTTCATTATGAGAGAAATCAATTAGTAGATGTTGTTTTTATTTAGTTATAAAAGGTTAAATAGAAGAAACAAGTTTGATAAGCGGGGATGATTGATTGAAAAAAGAATATGAATCAAGAGAGGAAGTAGGATTGGAGGCAAGCATCTCATGAATGGATGATTTGGATTTGGACCTATGTCATTTTTAGAGAAGATGACATAATGTAGGTTGGAAAGTAGGATCACATAGCCATCCGTTAATTTGCAACGTAAGAGTCGAATTAGATGATTGACTAGAGGGAATCTGAGTCGTGGAAATCTTTGACGGAGGAAGAGGTCGTTGAGACGACTGATGAAGGAGGTCCTGCGAAGAACGGGAGGACCATGACTCAAGAACCAAATTAGATCTTCGATCGATGAAATGTGGATCCGCATAAGTATTCAAAGGAGGAAGACGTTGTTGAGGTGATTTGGAATAAAGGTCCTACAAAGGAAGGGAGGACCATGATTCAATATTTGATCTAGGGCTATCTGAACAGTAGTTGGGATCTGAATCTTCAAAAGAAGAGTGGGAATCCGAATGGTAGTTTAGATCGAATCGGAAGAAGAGAGTGGGGGAATCTAAATAATAATTTGGATCAGAAGCATCCAAACCTTACCACTGACTATGAGCTAAGGGTGGGGAATAGGGTACCCGAATGGGCCCTCTAGCACAAAGAACCAAATCAGGTTTAGTTGTAATGAGAATCTTTTGATATGAATTACTAAAACTAGCATCGTTTAAGCACAAATGTCTAGATCTAGATAGTGTGATGGAACTCCTTCAAAGGGAAGGAAGTGACATGTCGATTCAAGGAAGCATAATGGCAACCAACTAGACATTGCATAAGTATGGAGATGCATGTGTGATTTTCCAAAGAGGGTCTAAGGAAAATGGACATCGTGATGACACAATCTTGATGAGATTAAAAGGAATTGTCCTAGAAAATAATTTTCGGATGAATAATCACAAGGAACAATCATACAAGTGTGAAATACAAAGCCAATCAACAAGGAAATACACCATATGTAAATACGTGTGCAAAGTGATAGTTTGACGCAAAGATGATCAACAAAATGTTAAAGCTTAAGTCAAGTTCAAAATGAACAAGGCATAAGTATTAACAAAGTGTAAGTATGACTCCCAATCAAAGGATACCACGACAAGTTCAACAACCAACAAGGCCTAAATGTTAAAAGGTGAGGTTTACACATGTAATCTATGTAACCGCACCAATTGGACACATTAATCAAGCTTCCCAAAGAAGCAAGATATTAGTGTCAAAGTGGTATCGAAACGATGCAAACAAAGTAAGCAACACTCTTCAATATTTTGGAAAATTTTTGAAGTAAAACCAAGTCAAGGTATACTAAGGATGTGTTAAAATGTGCGCAGCGTAACGCCATAATGCGAATAATTAGATCACGTTTATGAAAAACACGACATAAGTATCTTAATTGTGTCGAGACAATGTGAACAAGGTAACATGTCAAAGGGAGATCAAATGATGAATCAATCCTAACTATGATGATGATCTTGAAATCAAGATCAAGTGGCCATCAAAGATATGAGGACGCATCCACACACTTTAGACGTTTAACAACTCAGCCGCAAACATGGATGAGCATAAAAAAAAAAAAGTGGTGAACACTATCTATGAAAACACTCCTGAAAGATGCCTTCTCTTGTCCCAAATGGGCAGCAAGAATGCAAAGGTGTAGATAAAAATATGGAAATAAACTAAGCATTACTTGGGTATAGTTTCACCTCGTCCAAAGGTGAGAAAGAAACCAAGATAAGTAACACGTTGTAAACTCCATGATGAGATACACTTAGATCTAACTTAAATGGATTTGTTACCGTGTTTGAAAACTAAGGCTTTGAATCTAAAAAATTTATCACTTCATGATGGCCAAGACACAATAATGGACTAGGAAAGTGGGCTCCAAGACAAAATGACCTCCCTAATAAGATCTCTCACCTAGGTGTTATGAAGTTGTCTTAAGCGAGCACGATTTACCCAAAAAGTCACAATGACTAATTTGAGAGTATCTTAACTTTACTTTACCCCTTCAAGCACAATGGGTAATAAATGTGTCCACATGTGCTCTCCCGGGGTCGTCATATGGACAACTGGTAACTCTAACTCACAAGGTGTACTAGTCAAGTGGGTAAGCAGAGTGCTTCCTGTTTCATCCACGAGGTTACTCAGCGGTGGATTACTTTAGGGTTCTGGAACCACCCCCATTGTTGTAGCTTAAGGCGTTATGCCAAAGGGATTATGTTCCAGTTGAACGGATAGGGACGTACCCTTTTCTGAAACCTACAATATAATGTTTTGAATATGGTGTGTTTTTATCTTGCTTAACTTAATGTGGTTTTAAGTGGCACACCATTTGGCAACCTACAAGAACACGTGTATTAGAAGTTTTGTGTTATTTGTTTTGACGTCCTTCTTTGACATGTGATTTTGGTCCTACTTACCAAGGTTAGTAATTTTCCAAAAATGTCATACAAAGGAGATAATATGTTGTTTTTGATTTCCCATATCGTCTTAAGACGCAAGGAAAGAGCATACATAACAAGGTATCTCACTCAAATTTGTAATAAATGGAAAATTCCTAAGTACAATGTGAAATGAAGTTCCTTTTAAACAACTTTGAAATCTAATTAAATTTCTTTGCAAGTATGAAGAAGGTAGTAAAGCATTCTGATTCCCAAGATCACCTAGAAAGGCATGAGGGAAGAGCATGCACGTTTCAAACCTTCACAAATAAAGATGCAACATTTTAACTAAGTTAGTATGAAAAATACGATGGAAAAGAAACCTGTAAACCACTGTTAGTGTCACAAAAATGTTTCAAAGTGTTAGAATGGTCAAGAAAACAATTTTTCAAACTTAAGACACGTTAGAAAATGACTTAGTTACCTAATAACATAAACCATAAATTTTCTATAAGTCAAAATCCTAATTTTATGTTTCCATTGCATAGTTATCTTCAATAAATTTCCAACACAATGAAAACAGAGTCATTTTGAGCTCAGGAGAAAATGTTATGGCCTCCAGAAGATTGGTGGTGAATGTAGTTTGACGCAGACGTGCCCCTTTACTGACATGTGCACGCCTATTTCAATGGAGCGTGCCTAGTTTGACGGAGATGCGGCCCAAGTGTAAAATGTTTTTTGACGATGATGGAGACACACCTAGAATAACGCATACACTCCCCTTACAATGGAAACACACCTGTTTCGACATATACGCACCTAGTTCGACAGAGATGCACTCCAGTGAAAAAAACATAGTAAATGTGATGATGGATACGCATCCGAATGACAAATAAGTGCCTATTTCAACGGATATGGATGCGCGCAGTGTTTTTGTGCCTAGAAATATTTTTACAAGCCTATTTCAATGGAAACATGCGTGTTTTAATGCATACGCGTTGATCAAGACATGTACGCACACCCCCTGTAAAACCTGCAAAATACACGGAAATGATTTTTTTCCAAAAGCAAATAGGTTAGTTGTTAGTCAAAGCAGCCTATTTCTAGTTCAAACCCACAAAATATATGTAAATAAGTGTGATTTAGCTAGTGTTAGAAATAGAGATGAGAAAATAACAAGCTATTTTATCAAAAAAACTTGCAAATGAACTTTGAAGAACTCAAAAGACCTTCATTAATGGAAGATGGACATAAGTGTCCCCAAGGCGCTCCAAATGTGTTCAATACAAGATTTTGCAAGAGCTATTGAAATGGGGTAAGACCCCAAAGCTTTATGCAAAGCCCCTTAATGGACCATCGACAAGAAATGAGTAAGGGTTTCTTCTTTATATACACTAATTTGAAGTAAACAAGCAAACTAAGCAAATGACACTAACCTCTATTCTTTGAAAGATTGAAATAATGAACCTAAGAGGATCTAAGCATTCAATTTTTATTTAAGAGAAAGATATGTCCCCATTAATGGCTTCAAGGCCAATGGTTCTTCCCTTTTACTCCATTTTGGATTGTAGAATGTAAAAGCAAAGCAAATAACTAAATAGAAGAAATGAAATAAACTCTAAAACCCAAACAAAATGTTATAGTTTATGCTAGGAAGAGGGAGAGTTCTTAGAAATGAGAGAGGGGGTCTAGCCCTATTTATAGTTTTCCATTTGCGAAATGGGAGGCTTTTTGGTGCATGTGGGACTAAAAAGGGAGTCAACAAATTGATTAGCAAGTCAAAGTAAGATTTGACTAGGTTTAGTGTAATTGACCTAGGTTAGACTAATTAATCTCATTTAGAGAGGAATTAGGGTTTTGGAAGGGTTCTGAGAGGTCTGAGCAATCCAATGAAATGGATTGATAGTCTAGGAAAATGGTAGAAATAGATTAGAAGGGAATAAGAAGCTAATGTAGTCAGAATGAGGTTATAACAGCCTATTTAGGTGGTTTATAAGAGGAAATACGACCAAAAGGGTGTCGTAAGAGGGTAGTTAGATAGGTCTAACTGACAGTGTGTCATCAATTTACAAGGAGGAGAATAGTTAGTGCATTATTAGGAATAATAGTGCATTGATCAAAATACAGGTGTCTACACAAACAATCAAATACCGAAAACCAATCACAATGAACTGATACTCAAAAGGTGGTCGTATATAGAATGCAATGATATCCAAAAGGTGTTAAGTATATACTCTACCATGGTAACCAAAAGGTGGCCGAATAATATAAGGTGGCATTCCTTTTTTTTAAAAGTGACCTTTGTTATCTTAAAAACATAATAATGTGCCAAGTCAAAAGGAGTGGCCAATCCATATAAAGACAAGTGCTCACACCTCATAGTTGTCTCCATAGTGGGAGATTTTAAAAGGAAAACATAATATGGTGCATTCTTCATGTGACCACTAGAGAACAAGCAGGAGGTCAACATCAGAGGAGAAGGAGCCTTTTTGGAAGACATGTTACCTTATTTGCCACAAAATAAGAAGTTGAATATTATTGCACATGTTATCAAAATGGTCCCCATAATGGATGATGTGGAATTGATCAACTTTTGCTAAAGTATAAGAGACAGAGCATTATTTTATTGGTTGAGAGATTATTTTTGCATGTGCATCCAAAATGCCGCCTAAAATGTTATTGCAAGTGGATTAAAATTGTAGATGTCACATCAAGCACTAGAAGACAAAGATTGCATACATTGGAGAAGTCTTGCTCATCAAGCAAGGTTTATTATTAGTAGAATTATTCACCTAGCTTTATTAAAAATAGAACAGTCAACTGTAGTTTGACTGAGTTATATTTTTGTAACAAACGCTATTAATGTCTCATTATGTTAGCATGTTTATTTTATTCCTTTATTTATTCATGATAAAGGATAAAAATAGGATGCATGGGCGAGTAAAGTTTTAGTCTATTTTTAGGAAGGGTGGGATGCACAATTTTGCTATATATTATGTGCAATTGTAAAGCACAAAAAGGGGAATTTTAGACACAAGAGTCTTTGAAGTAGATTTTGCTAGTTTTTCCTTTGAATGAGAAGTATATTCTACCTTACAATTTTTAGAGTCCTTTGTATGTTTATTAATCCTTTTGAATGTTAGAACTCCCTGGTTAATCATCTTACCCTATTGAAAATTTAGTAATTTTTGCATGATATCAATGTGCATGTGTAGCTTAGCAAAGATCTTGTTGTGATACTTTCCCTCAATACATCAAGTGTTTGCCTTAATATTATGCTGAAAAATATTGGCTTGTGCATCAGTAATTCATTCTCACATCAATTTTGCATGTACTCAGTCAAAGACCTAAAACAAATTTGGTGTATCACCTCAGTTTTGAATCCATTTACAGTCATCGTTGTACCCCCAAACCCCAGAAAATTAGTTTAGGACACATAAAAAGGAACCAAACTTGATACCAGAGACTCACCTCAAAAGAGGTATACCCACAGACCTGAGGTGTTTCCATTGTATCTACAAAAGAGAGAGATCCAAAGAAAGCTTAGAACACCTACAGTAATCTCTCTATAGGGTGTACTTTTGAGAGATAACAGTTTTTGGTACACCCGATGGGACGAAAAATCGTATCTATGAGAAAATTACATCAATTTACATCAGATTCATAGTAAGGAAAAGTCACTTTCGGAGCAACAAGTTGCAACAACTTATTTTAAAGATTAAAAGATTTATTTTGGTGACTCCGTAAGGATGACTTTAGACCATTTTTGTAGCTTGCTCCATGCCTAAAGTGACTACAAGATCATGGTAAGAGGAATTCATTATGATTTTATTTCTTTACCTTTGAATTCTGCAAGAAGGAGAAGAGTTTGTAATAATTTACCTTATAATAGGCTTGGTTTTGGTAACCCTCATCCCAATCTTCCTTCACCACGTGTCAATATTTTCATTTAGTTTCCAGTTTTTCCAATGGTTATTCAACCACCTAGGAATTTTTTGTTACCTTTACTAATGACACCCATTAGTAATTCCGGTTTACCATGATATCCCTAATTCTACCATGAAAAGCTCACCTACATTCCTGGTGAAAATCAGGTTACACCAATAGAGCATATCAAAGATGTTGCAATCCTATGTGCAGTTCATAATATAACCCATGAAGATGTAGCCTTGTGGCTTTTATTTGCATCCTTTAAGGGGAAAGCTTTGCAATGGTATAAAACCCTAGAAATTGGAAGTATAAGAACTCGGGATGAGTTAGGTGAGAAAATTCTGAAACAATTTCAAGATCATTCGATCATTTATCCCTTATAGAGAAGCTATCTACAATTAAGATATCCCCTTATGAATTTATGGCCAACTTTAATATTTGTTTTACTAGAACTTGGGAAAGAATTCTAGCAAGTGTTAAGCCTTAAGCATATCATACTTTTTTATACTACCTCAGAGCCTTAAATAGTGATATTTCAAAATTTATTCAATCCATGGGAGGGAATACTCTTCCAACTGCTTATGATATTGCCATTAGAGCTGAAAACAACCTTATTCAGGCTGGTAAATTGGCACCAAGGCCTTCAATGCCCCTTATAGAAGATTCTCTACCTATTCCTCAGCCTATTACCATTGTAGAGCCTACTATTCTAGCTCCATCAGATGATGTTTTCAAAACACTGCAAACTATGGGTAATAAATTGACCTCAATTGAAAACAATTTGGCACAACCTAAAGCAGGCCCAATCAAGCATGTTACCAACAAAACCAAAAAGGTCAACAAGATAGGCAACCTTATTAGCAAAATCAGAATTACAAGCAACCATATCAGCCAAGGCAATTTGACCCAAAAGCACCTAGTTCATCCAACACTTTAGTTCCAGTTAATATGATTTCAAAAGAATGGTTTCATCCTTGCAATCAACCTCATTCAGTTGTAAATTTCCTAAATGCATTTATGAATAAAATCCTTGTTGCACAACCTCAACCTGAAGAATTATTCATGCCTCAAATGGAGGGTGGGTAGAAAGAAGCTCATATTCAGAAACCACCAGAAAAAAATTGGTTAGCTTTGGAGAGGAAGATTTTATTGCAGTTATGACTAGGGCCCAAGAAAAGGATTAGGAGAGAGAGAGAGAGAGAGAGAGAGAGAGAGAGAGAGAGAGACAACAAAATAGGCCTGTTTCGCCCACATTCACTGATAAAAATGCAACTACAAGCCAAAAATCAGCTAATAGTTCTCACTGTTCCACACAAAAAGCAAGTGTTTCAATTTGGTAAAGAATAGTAAAAACAATGGTGTTTTAGATGGTAAAGAATAGTAAAAACAACTACAACCTAATCCAAGAAGATTATTTATACCTCAGATATCAAAAGCAGCTGAAGCAGAGTCATTTTTCGCTAAAGCCTATGCTAAAACAATAGAGTCTATTTCTAAAATTGTTGCTTCTTTTAACATTGTTGATGTAATGAAGAAGCATAATGTTAACATCTCAATGTGGGATGCTTTAAATATCCCAAGACAACAAGAGTTGCTTTCTCATGAACTTGCTAAGTTCTAGATTTCTTCAAAATAAACAAAAAGGAAATTCAAAAAATAGACATGGTCCTTGGGACAATGGAACAGACCACATTAAGGAAGTTAAATGGATGGTTCAAAAGGTTTTAAATGCTCAAGACATCAAGAAACCACCACCATTTTATTTTTCACTGATTATTGGAGAGCATCTTGTTCATAATTGCATGGTTGATAATGGTGCAAGTAAAGCACAGTTATGCCAAAAGCAATTGTAGAAAAGTTGGGTTTGTAGTATGAACCTACAAAGAAGAGTGTGCTATAGCTTGATGGGACTGCAACTAACATTGTTGGTGTCATTAGAAATCTGGAGGTAACATTGCATGCTTACCCAAATGTTTCCATTTTGCAAGATGTTACTATTGTAGATTTACCTCCTTACTTTGCTTTATGCTTATCGAGAGATTTCACAACAAAAATAGGAGGTTATCTCTCTTCAGATTGGTCCTTTTTTTTCTTCACTACACATTATGGGACCAAAGTTACTATCAATTCTGAACCATTGGCCAGATTTCATATCAAGCCTCATGCTTCTAATGCATTATCTAATTATGCAGCATAAATCAATCTGATTTTGATAATACAACTTATGTTTCAACACTAGATGGTGTTTCTAATCTGTTCATGGATGAAAAGACACATGAAGAACATGCTCATGATCCTTTCAAAGAATTTGAAGAACATCTGTTTAGTGTGTATCATCTGCATGAGGAAAACACACCAATTCCCTTGTTGTCTCGAAACAAAATATGTGTGAAGGGATTTGGAAGCTTCATTTGATGGAGCTAAGAACAAGAAAGGACAACAAACAGGTTTGATGCTTACTTCCCCATGAATGAAATCTATTTCTCAACTTTGACTCTCCAATTTCCATGTACTTGTAATGTAATCGAATATGAAGTGTTAATTCATGGCTTGCTTTGGGCGAGAAAAAGAGGTATTAACATGTTACATATTTTCGGTGATTCGAGTTGGTTATCAATCAAGTAAGAAATTTTTATGTTTGTAAGAATCCATTAATGAAGTCTCATAAACATAGAGTTTCAAACTTAATGGAATATTTCTATGCTATTAATATTTAGTCCATTCCAAGAATAGAAAATAAGCATGCAGATAGACTAGCAGCATTTGGTGCTAGTTTTGAGGTGCTAGAAAAATTTAAAAACAACGTTATTCAGCCTCACATAAAGATGATTAGCAGGCCCTCTATACCCGAAAATGATTTGAATTGGAAAGTTTTTGAAAGCGATGAACAGATTTTCGGGTTTTTGCAGTAAGAAGCTGAATTTTCTGCAGTAAATCAAGAGAAATTGCAGCACTTATATGGTGACCAGATTGTTCAATTGAAGATGAATAAACTATATCAATTTTTGGTCACATTAGAAGACATCTTTAGAACTGATGATCAGTTAAGAAAAGACAAAACAAAGATTTCGACACATGTATACAACTATGAAGAGATATCAGTTGATGATGGGAAGAATTTATTTCTCGGAAAGGTATGTTCCTTAGCTGAGAAACTTTCCTTTATCAATCTTTGTAAGGAATTTAAGGATGTTTTCACTTGGAAATACCAAGATCTGAAAGGTTTTGATCAAAGTGTGGCACAACATACCATTGAATTACAGCCAAATTCCAAGCCAGTTAGGAAAAAATAGAGGCCTGTAAATCCCAAGATAGAGCCTTTAATGAGAAAAGAGCTATGTAAGTTGATTGAATCAGGTATCATTTTTCCAGTTAATCATTCAAGTTGGGTGGCCAATCTTGTTCCGGCTAAGAAAAAGAATGGAGAAATCAGATTATGTTTGGATTTTAGAGATCTTAACAAGGCTTCATTAAAAGATCACTATCCATTGCCCAATATGGATCATATTTTAAGAACAATTTTTGGTTATGATAGACTATCTCTTCTGGACGGTTATAGTGGATACAATCAGATTCTAGTCCGAGAAGAAGATAGATACAAAATAACTTTTACCACCAAGTGGGGTACTTATGCTTACAAAAGGATGTCTTTTTGCCTTTCAAATGCCAAAGGTAACGTTTCAACATGTAATGGACATGAATTTTCGTAGCTTATTAAATAAATGCATCTTGGTTTATTTAGATGATGTTACCATATTTTCAAAAAAATTAGATGAACATATAATACATTTAAGGCAAACTTTTCAGTTATGCAGACAGTTTGGAATATCTTTGAATCCCAAAAATTCTATCTTTTCGGTACATCAAGGTAAATTGTTTGGTCATATTGTTTCTAAACAAGGTTTAGCAATTGACCCTTTTAGAATTGAAGCCATATCACAACTATCATTGCCTCATCACAAGAAGGCATTACAGATCTTTCTAGGAAAATCAAATTTGTTAGAAGATTTGTTCCAGATTTTGCAGCATTGGTTAAACCATTGACAACTATGTTAAAAAAAGAGAATACTTTCTCTTGGACCAGTGAAGGGAGAGAAGGGTTTGAAGCAATTAAAACAACCATTTCTCAAGCTCCTACTCTTGCAAATCCAAATTTTGATAAATATTTTACAATGTATGCACTTGCAAAAGCTAAAAATCTCAACCATATTAACTTAGGTTAATGATGAAAATATCGAGCAACATATTGCTTTCTTTGGAAAAAATTTGCATGATTACGAAACAAGGTACACATTTTTTTGAAAAATAAGTACATTCATTAGTTAGAGGACTAAATAATTTTAAGTACATGCTTTCAAATAATAAGATACATGTTCTTGTTTCTCATCCAAGTGTAAAATCTTTCTTGTTAAATAAAGGATTGAATGAGAAGAGAGCAGGCTAGATAACGAAAGTTATGGAATACGATGTTGATATCTGTGTTGTGAAGACAGTTTGAGGAAAAGGTTTTTGTAAGCATCTAATTGTTGATATGGAAAAACATCAGGCTACAAAATCAAAAGATCCGAATGACATGCTAAAATTCCATATCGACAATCGATATCATGGTATAACCATAGAACCAACAACCTGAGCTTATTCAAGAAGTTCAGGAATCAAGATGGATGACTGATTTAGTTAACTATCTACAACATGGTACTTATCTAGAAGCTATGGACAAGAACAAATGAAGGTATTTCAGGTTACAAGTTGTACCGTTCGTCTTCATTGATGTTGTGTTATTTAAAAGATATATAAATGGAAAATTGTTGTGATGTGTTGATTATGATATAATTTAACAATTATTTTCCAAATTCCATGAAGGACCCTTGCAGGAGACCTCATTTTTCAGCACGCACAATAGCTTTAAAAATTATGAAAACTAGTTAGTATTATCCCAACATATTCAAAGACTATTTTGAGTGGATCAATAAGTGTAAGAAGTGTGTCTCGCTTCGTTGGAAAAGAGCATTTAGCTTTGCTGCCCTTACAGACCTATTTTAGTAGATCAACCTTTCATGTAGTGGGGTCTTGACTTTATTGGCATGATAAACCCACCTTCGTCATAAGAACACAAGTGGATTTTGACTGCTACAGATTACTTTACACGCTGGATGAAGCAATAGCTTTGAAAGATGCTAACAAAACTTTGATATTATCCTTTTATGAAGGTATAGTTTACAGATTTGGTGTTCTAAAGCAACTATCATTTCAGATAATGCCTTAGCATTTCTTGGTGCAAAGGTAACAGATTGGGCTATCAAACACGGAATTTATTTAAGTACGCCATCTAATTATTACCCACAAGGTAATGGGTTGGATGAAATTACTAACAAGAATATTTTAAGGATCATCAAAAGAACACTCAAAGATAGCCGAAAGTTTGGCATCTAATCTTGAATTCAACACTTTGGGGTGACAGAGTGACCCTAAAATATTAGTTGCCAATTTACCGTACAAACTCATTTATGGAAGGGAAGCAAGAATGCCTATTTTAGTTGATTTACTACTTGAGATTTTCTACATCGAGATAGAGCTACTTGAAAATGAACCATTGCAGATATGTTATGCGGAATTGATGGAATTACAAGAGTTGAGAGATCAAGCTCATGTTAACATGGAAAAGAATTAAAAAAATGAAAAACACTTTTGATAAGAAAGATAAGTTGATACTTTTCAATGAAGGAGATATTGTATTAAAGTGGGATGTTGATCATGCAAATCAAGAAACCACACAAAATTTGAAACACTTTAGAGTGGTCCTTACATGATTTCAACTTGCAAAGAAAAATATGCATTTTAGCTCTCAAGGTTGAATAGAGAGCAACTTTCCATTCATGTGAATGGTATGTTTCTCAAACACTGTTATTGAAAATCCTACAGTGTCAGTTTAGAGTAGGATTTCCTTTTCAATAAGTGCAGTTCCTGCACATTACAATGTTTTTCAATTCAATAAGTGCATCGTGCACGTGATCTAGTTTACCATATCTTTCCTAGTTTTAGTTCATTTTAGAAGGGTTAGACCTTCCACAAGACATATTTTGATTACATGCTTTGGAATCCATGCCCAATGGACAACAAAGAATGCACAGCGATTCTACAAGCTAGTAGAAAAATTTCCCCTTGAGATCGCTAGAAATGTTAACAATTTTTTCACTCATGCAAAAATGGGAAACTAGAAACTTTGTTATGATGGATGGCATTGATAAAGTGAACCTAATTTAGGGAGATTATTTTAGTTCAATAATGTTTCGTTGGATTAATTAATGATTACATGAAATCTACACAACTATGTGTGTTGTTACGAAACATAACAAATAACATAGTCTGTAATTTCATTTTTATCCTCAAAGAAAAGAACACAAAGTCCAGAAGGATAGATGTGTTATCTTGATGAAGACATGAAGTGTAGAATAGATGAAGTGTTAAGTTTTGGAACAACAATCATAATTGCAGATTTCAAGAGTCAAGGTTCATTGTTAAAATTATAGGTATTTTAAAAGTTCTTTCCTTCATGATTAAAAGATTCAATTATGCTATTGAATTGTTTAATTCATTATACAATCCATGTACAAAACTAAAAAGCAGAAAGAAATACACAACTCAGTTTCAGAATTCAATGTTTTATTCATAAGGAATTTCAAATGTTCCCACACAAGCCGTGGGATGTAACTCAAAAGTAAATTACAACTACTAAAGTAAGAGGTACATATGCATGAAAAATAAAATAAAGGAGTATGAAAGAACCCATCATTTCCTTGGGTTTCTTTCATTTTGGTTGATGCATTTCTAGCTCCATCTTTTCTCCATCTTCATCCTCACTTCTTAGCAAATGGCACTGTACCTGAAAAACAAGAAAAGGAAATATTGTCAATTTTGAGCTCAGGGTTGATCCATATTCCTATACTATCCAAATTTGTGCAAGTGGATCTCTTAACATCAGGAGGTATAAATTACATGAGGATCAAAGGCATAATTTATGAAAGCACTAAACTGTACCATCATACATAACTTATTCACTCGTAAAGAAGGAGAGAGAAGAAAGATAAAAACTATGGAATAAAGAGAGTCCAAAAAGCCAAATGTTTTCTAACCAGTTTATCTAAATGTGTAGATACAGGTAAGAAGAAAGAAGTGATACATTCTATAACTTGAATCGGGAAAGTTCATTTTTTTAATTTAACTAAAGGTTGAAGTTAACTTAAATGAGATAAGATTACAAGCTGAAACGAGAAGGAAAAGGGAAATCGAGAAAAATTTATAGGGCTTCATAATGTAAAATGGACATTTTACATCTTTCCATCATGTTATTTCAAACTAATACATGCTTGAAAGCTATAGATAAATCAAACAGTAATGCGAAAAGTAGTTAATGCATGGTATGGTCAAAGATAACAATTACTTAATTCAACTTCCAACAACAAGCCATAATTTAATAGATGAAGAATACAATGACCAACTCACGAAAAGAAAGTATACAACTTAGCTTAGGAGTCAATCATTCAAGTGACTCAACAAATGTCGATGTTACAACTTCCAATAAGAACACATCTTCAGTTAACTACAACAATTGTCAAACCTGGATTTATCTGATAAGAAAGGATATTACTTTGCATAAGTTTGCAAGAAGTCTCATCAAGAGTATCATCTTATAATGCATGAAGAGAAAACGAAACTCGGGAAGAAACACATTTTGATAACTAGACTACATATATTGAGGAAAATCAAAATACGATGCATGTAAATAGAAAAAATGAATACACAAAAGGAATTCAAGCTCGAAAGTGCCCCTGAGCCATAGCTTCAATGAAGAAAACTAAGTGGGGATCTCACAGGTCAGCCAGTATCAAAACAAATGTACAATATTCGAGTCATCTTTGGCTTCTCAACAGCAAAGGGGAACTAAAAGAACTCCATAAAACCTTCAACTATAGGAGAATTTTTTACATCTCACAAATAGCTCGAAGTTCACGGGCATGCTTCACTACGGCTCAAAATCAAATGAAATAGAGAGTCCAAATTGACCAAACACAACCACCTCCATCAAATCGTGTGTAGAGCTAAAACAAAAATAATGGAAGGAATTTTGATGTTCAAATCTTCACAAAAAGATAAATTTGTAGAAGAAAGTGAGCTTGGGAGCACACAAAATGGAGGCAAATAAATTTTTTTCTAGGATTCACCCGAGAAAATGAAATGCAAATGAATCGATTGATCATGGTCAATGTATATATACTCATCAAACTAAACACCAAAAAAACCTAACTCGACTCAAGTTAATGGTTCGACAACCAAGATGATAACAAAACAAAGATCAACGACAAATATTGCAAACCACTACCATCTACCTTGCTTACCATAGTGAAGAAATCAACAGTTCAAGATCAACTAGTACACGAGATCATCGGCCAAGGATCAAATGCGAGAGTCACACAAAGCCACAATAAATACAAAGTGAGATGCTCGGGGAGATCAACGACGACGATGAGAAAGTACATAATCAACAATGCTCAACAACCTCCCACTTAACCATGATACAGTCAAAGCATTCACGTGTCAACCAATGATCAAACCCTAATTGGGTGTAATTAAGTAAAGCCACTGAAAAAACGAAGGGGTGAGTCATCATGGCAAAGGGGACCAACCCTATTGAATAATTCATTGCATTGACCTTAGATAAGGTTTTATAACATATGCCAAACAATAAAATACCGATAAGCAATCACAATGAAATGATACTCAAAAGGTGGTCGTATATAGCATGCAATGATAGCCAAAAGGTGTTAAGTATATACTATGCCATGGTAACCAAAAGGTGGCCAAATAATATAAGGTGGCATTCCTTTTTTAAAAAGTGACCTTTGTTATCTTAAAAACATAATAATGTGCCAAGTCAAAAGGAGTGGCCAATCCATATAAAGACAAGTGCTCACACCTCACAGTGGTCCCCATAGTGGGATATTTTAAAAGGAAAACATAATATGGTGCATTCTTCATGTGACCACTAGAGAATAAGCAGGAGGTCAACATCAGAGGAGAAGGAGCCTTTTTGGAAGACCTATTACCTTATTTTCCACAAAATAAGAAGTAGAATATTATTGCACATGTGCTCACAATGGTTCCCACAATGGATGATGTTGAATTGATCAACTTTTGCTAATGTATAAGAGACAGGGCATTATTTTATTGGGAGGGAGATTAGTTTTGCATGTGCATCCAAAAGGCAACCTAAAATGTTATTGCAAGTGGATTAAAATTACAAATGTCACATCAAGCACTAGAAGAAAAAGATTGCATGCATTAGAGAAGTCTTTCTCATCAAGCAAGGTTTATTATTAGTAGAATTATTCACCCAACTTTATTAAAAATAGAATAGTCAACTGCAGTTTGACTAAGTTGTATTTTTTAACAAAGTCTATTAATGCCTCATTGTATTAACATGTTTATTTTATTCCTTTATTTATTCATGATAAAGGATAAAAATAGGATGCATAGGTGAGTAAATTTTTAGTCTATTTTTAGGAAGGGTGGGATGGATAATTTTGCTATATATTGTGTGTAATTGCAAAGCACAAAAAAGAGGACTTTTAGACACAGGAGTGCTGAAGCAGATTTTGCTAGTTTTGCCCTTTGAATGAGAAGTATATCCCGCCTTCCAATTTTTGTAATCTTGTGTATGTTTATTAATCCTTGTGAATGTAAAAAATACCTAGTTAATCATCTTACCCTATATCAAATTCAGTCATTTTTGCATGATATTAGTGTGCATGTGTAGCTTAGTAGTATTTTTGTGATACTTTTCCTTAATATATCAAGTGTTTGCCTTAATATTATGTGGAAAACTATAGGCTTGTGCATCCAGAATTCATTCTCATATCAATTGTGCATGTACTTAGTCAAATACCTCAAAAAAATTGGTGTATCACCTCAGTTTTGAATTCATTTACAGTCATCTTTTTACCCTCAAACCCCATAAAATTAGTTTAGGATACATCAAAAAGGAACCGGCCTTGATACCGGAGACTCACCTCAAAATAGGTATACCCACAAACTTGAGGGTTTTCCATTGTATCTACGAAAGAGAGAGATCTAGAGAAATATTAGAACACCTGCAGTCATCTCTCTACTAGGGTGCCCTTTCGAGAGATAACAGGTCTTGCCTTGATTATTTGAGATATTTTTCTTACAGGAATATTTGGCTTCCTACTTGTTGGCTGGTGAAATTATTTTTATCTCATGTGAGGAATTTTGTTTAGTGGATTGTGCTTTGATCCATTTTTGAAATAGAACGTTCTTTTCATAATATTGTTAAATTTTAGCTTACTGTTACAATGGGTAGTCTTATCATGCTCAGTTCTCGCGAACTGACTCAAGTTAATACTTGTGCAAATGGCTTGTGTGAGTAGATAAAGGAAATATTTGTAAAGGTTTCATCGGTTTGATTTATCAAGTTCCTTGTATGAATTTCTAATGTGTTGTAAATCTTGCAATGGTGCTTGTAAAGGAGTTTAGAAGGCCTCTTGCCTTGGATTTTCTACATTTGTGAAGTAAATTTGTCTTGTCTTTTTGCAACAAAAATTGTAAATATTTTGTGAGGAATAAAATTCGATCATCACCTTGTTATGAGTGTGTTTTTATGATATTATAACAATCATGAAAATTGTGTAGCGTGGTTTGACCAATTTTGTTACTTTCTTTTCCTCCATTAAAGTTCAATCAAATCTTTTGGCACCTTTGGGTTGTGTGCAGTGTTGAATATAAATGTTTTACCCGTGTTTAGTTTCTCGATATGTAACGGTGAATTATTCCTTTAAGTCATAAAATTTTCTTGTATAATCACCCTCCATGGTCTTGGCATCAATGTAATTCCAGGAATAATCAAGTGGGTTGGAAATCCCTAGTAAAATTTAATTAAAAATAAATAATTGAACAATCAAATAAATGAATAAATAAGTAAAATATAGAAATTTGTGATCTCGTGGATAAAATCCCGAGCTTTAAGTGGAAGAAGAGGAACTATCTAATTATGTAAAAGGAATTATCTTCCACCCCTAAGATAAACTAATAAACCTTATCCTTATGGTTGTGAAATGATAAATGGTATTAAAGTGTCAACAATATTTAACTTTTGGAATAATTCTAAGTCTTAGTAAGTACGGGAAACAATTAAGAAACCATAAGTCCGGCTCATTGATTTTGAAACCTAATTGTATTATTTTTGTCAAACTTAATCAAGTAAAACCTAAATGAAACTTCAACCATTCTTGATAAATCCTTAGCCTCAGTAAAAGACTGGTTATTATCCCATGAGATCATGATGATGAATTCTACTTGACCTTTTTCCCTTAATCCTTGCCTTGGACATTATAACCCTTCTTAAGAAATGATAAAATTTTGAACCTTGCATAATGGAGATTATTGTTCCGACGCTAAAACGTTGCCTCCCTCCTTTAGATCTTACATTCGTTTCCTTTTGAAATGGAGGTTGAAACGATATTTGGTAGCTTGTGTTTGTTTAATTTAACCTTGCGGGAAGTGGTTTACCCCTCTCCTCTTAGCGTAAATCTAATAACTAATCAAACAAATAATTGTCATATTAAAGATGATCCTCTTTCAGAGAGTTTTACAGAAAGCCAATTGCCTCTAGTAAAAGGAAATGAATCTAACTTTTTTAAAAATATTATTCAAATCATAACTTGAATCTCCTATAACATAAGTCATAAATTTAAGGTCGTGTTTTAGTAAAATAAACAACCTTAAGATAATTTTCACCCTAGGGTGCCCTAACCGTAAATGTGTCATGTTCTTGTACCATTATGTCATGTCTTGTCTTAAAGGAGAGTGTTTTGTTTGTGATGGTTGATGTATTCTCCTTGTACCTAGGTGGTTAAGGTTCTGTCAAGATTTTTGAGAGTTAGTTGTAGCCATTGTGATCCCTTTAGTGTCATTTTTTCTTCAAGTAAGTCAAAAATATCTGAGTTTTTCAGTGTTTTTTTTGTGAGTAAAATAACGGGTGTTACACTTGGTATCAAAGCGGAGGTTCATGCTCTCGAACCTCTAGGACAGATTGGAGTTGCGATGGTGTTACCAGATGGTGTTGGATGTTGGTGGTGGATTTTGGAAGAGTAATGTGATATACGCGTGATGTGAACTATGTCATAATTGTGATGTTGTGAGAACACATGTTGTGTACTTAGTGCGTGCTTGTTAGCATGTTGATGTGTTGGAGAAGATGGTATTCTTTCTCCTTTTCTCGGAATTCTATGAGAATTTGAGTGTGAAACATTGTTTTCTTGTGTGTGGAAGAAGTGTGATTGTTGATTTTGAGTGTTGGATCCTTTTGGCATTTGTGATGTGTGGGTGTCTTTGATATGTTGTACGAAAAGGTTAGTTGTAGTGAATTGGATTTCTTAATGATGTCATTATCATTGGTGTAGAAATATGTGTATTCCCATGTTATATGGTGATTGACTATGTGTAGTAATTGTGCTCATCATAAGTAAAATTCATGTATTATGTAATGATTAATGTCGTAAATTTGGGACATATGATGATTGTGTGATCCCTATCGTGGAGTGAGTGCACTTTGGGTGCAACATGTGGTGATGTGGTGCATTGTAAACTATGAATGTAATGTATGTGATATACCTTAAAAGATTTTGCAAGAATCGAATCGGAATGATGCACCACAAAGTAGTTGCACTCCAACGGAATCGTGATAGCTCCAGCATAATCGCAAGGAAGAATCGATCAAAAATGGAAGAACTTGCTCAACAAAAACAAATCTTGCACATAGAGGAAATAAAACAGAGTGTCTTGGCATGTTCATAAATGAATAGTAAAAGGATACATATAGGGTGTTGAGTAACCCTAGTGCATGACACACATGAATCCCTAAACCTAACCCTAAACCTAACCCATGTGAGATGACCCTCCAATATGGGAGGAGGACACATAGGATAACTCACACTAACACCCCCCCTTCATCAAAGTTGGGGTGGTGGCAATGAGACAGATGGAAAAGGAAGACACCCTTAAACAACTAAGAAAGATGTGCCAATGGGGCCTGGCAACTAAAGGCCTGATAAGGTGCCCATATACAAACACAATCTTCCTAGAAGAAGAAGAAGAAAGGAAGGACTACATAGCCCGAAGAAGATGAGTAGTTGTAGAAGACTTCACCCCAAGCAGAGACCATAAGTGAAGAAACTTCATCTTAGTGAAGGGCTTGGTAAATAAATCTACAATCTAATAGTTGTGCAATGATATCTTTGAATGTCGATGACACCATCATGAATAAGCTCTTGTATGAAGTGCATATGGATCTCAATGTGCTTTGTCCACTGATATTGAACTGGATTTCTACAAATAGAGATTGTGCTCGTGTTATCACAGTAGATAATGGTAGGCTGTCGAAAGTGGATGCCAAACTCTGTCAAAATACCTTGTAGCCAAATAGCTTCTATGGCAGCGTTAATCTTGCTCCTCTGTATTTTACCTCTAGCTTCTTGCTAGACTAACTAATAGGACCCGAACCAAGAGAGAAACTGTAGCCAGAAGAGATTTCTAATTATCTAAGTCACCGGCCCAATCAGAATCTGTGAACCCAATCAAGTCAATATCTACCCCTCCATGATAGTGAATGCCATCAAGCATAAGTTCCACGAACATAATGAAGGATATGTTCAACTGCTTTCCAATGCAGCTCATGTGGCTCCCTGCATGAATCTAGACATGATCCCAACAAAGCATAGGATAAATCTGGTCGAGTGTGAGCCAACAATACCCTGTATCGATACCATTTTGCTTCTTGCTAGACCAACTAATAGGACCTAAACCAAGAGAGAAAGCGTAGCTTAAGTAGATTTCGATGATCTAAGTCATTGGCCCAATCAGAATTTGTGAACCCAATCAAGTCAATATCTACCCCTCCATGATAGTGAATGCCATTAGCATATGTGCCACAAACATAATGAAGGATATGTTTAGCTACTTTCCAATGCAGCTCATGTGGCTCCCTGCATGAATCTAGACACGATCCCAACAGCATACGATAAATCCGGTCGAGTGTGAGCCAACAATACCCTGTATTAGTACCATGCATAAGACACTAAGGTTAATGTAGATGACAACCTATGCTCTTTCACCCTCTTTCCTCATGGTTATTATATGGATGTAACCTAAGTGTAGCTATGACTATGTTTGGCCTTGTTGAAGTGGTGGCGAGATGATTCAAATAGATGATGAAAGTTGTACTATTGATATGTTATTTTTACGAGTGAGGCTCGATGTTTTAAGTGTCAGTAACTCATTGAGTACCCCCTTGGCTTCCAGATAAGGCCACATAGTCATCGTAATGTGTTATTCTTATATATGTATTTTATTCATAAATTGAACTTTTTATTTTATTTCTGCAAGGACCAATAGTTTTCTTGATTGCCATGTTTTATATTTTGGGCATTTCCTTGGTTTGTGGTACTAACATGCAGATTTTTGCACTAACTATGGCTATTTGGCCATTTTTTTGCTTGGATTTGGATCTTCTTTTAAATCTTAAAAATTTTACCACCTTGCCCAAGGCTTGTAATTTGCCACTTTGCATTTAAATTATATTTCTATGTTGGTCCTATTGTCGTGATGTGTGGAACAAGGTCATGGGATGCACCATGGAATGGTTGGACCTATGGACCCACTTCATTGTATAGGGTACGCCCCAAGGAGTTACAGATAACTAGTGGGTTGTCAAACCACGAGTTATTATGTCACTTGGGTTAGGGGTTTTTGGAATCTATGTGCCTAGGGCCACAAGGAACCGACCTCTTTAGGGAGTGAAAAGGAAATTTATTTATTTTATTATTGCTTGAGGGAGACATAAGATAGAGGGATGCATAAGAGACTTGAGGGAGGCATAAGATATTTGTGTGTGTGTGTGTGATTGATGCTTTGGGATGTATACAAAGTCATTATGATGTTAAGTTGTGGTCTTATGATGTATGTGTTACTCATGTTATTTGGATTTGTTTTGTGATGTTGTGGATATAGCATTGATGTCTTGTTGACACTAGGTCCCCTGTAGCTATTGTTATGAACTATGTGAAATCTTCATCTGTGGAATTGTGGAAACTTCTATTTGTTATAGTACACTTTTGTTCAAGTATTATATGTCAGTCATAGATGTATGAAAAGTACTATGTTATGTGGACCATGCATGTACCCTCCCATAATTTAGTTAAGCTCTTGTGGTGTGGTACCATCATGAAAGTATGTTAAATTATTCTTATGAATCATTAGAGTTGTGTATGACCCTAGTAGGATGTTGTGATTACAGCTCATGTTGGGCACCCACAAGAATGAACAAACTAAAATTCTACAACAATGAAATTTTAAAGAACTTGAATTAAGAATAATATAAATGGAAAGAATATAATTAAATAATGAATAAGAGGGAACTATCAATCTTCACAGAACTTTGAAAGTTAAAATTCTTTGAAAATGTTTCTAAGGCTACCTTGTGGCCATGCTTTAATGACTTAAATGTTAACCGTAGGGTGTATTTTCCTCTTTAAGCTGTTCTTAGTTTCTTTCCAACCTTGCTTTCTTTAGTTTTATGTCGCATCAAGGATGATGCTTCCATATGGGGAGGAGAATGTAATGCCCCATTTGATGTTACTCTAGTTCATATTTCGGTGACCGTGTTGCTAAGCGTTGAACATCGTTGTGCTTCCGTTGATCATTAGTTGGCTTCGCCCTTGTTATAGAGAATAATTAGCATCCTCCCTCTTCGTCATGTCTACTTGTGCCATGTCGATGTTTTCATTCTTGGCCCCTATAACATTTGTTATGATTTCCCTATTAAAGGAAAATTGTGTTCTCGGATTGTCAAGCTTGACTATCGGTCATTGTTAATATGAATAATATTTAGCTTTAAGTTGTAAAATTCATAATAGAAATGATAACAATGATATTATTAATTTAATTTTCGAGCGAAAAATTATTTTTTATTATTACTTTATTGTCGATTATTATCGATATTTATATTAATTATATCTATAATATTTTTGGTTGTATTGTTTGACCACTCCCGTAGACTGAGCCTCATTCTGCGCTGAAGAAGGGAATTACCTTGTTGTGGCATCATGGTTGGTCTTTGCCCCATGTTTTATTTCGAAAGGTCAACCTCTAGTTTTTTCCCACTTGATCGATTAAGCCTGCATGCGTGTTGTTTTAATTGTTTAAATTAAAGGAAAATATTATTTTTTTGCTCCCTCGAACATGTCGGTTTGGATGTAATTTAAACTTATTGGTTGGCATAGATTGATTGGGTTACTTTCTTCCTTGGTTTCTTTCTTGTGAATGCGTGAAAGTGGAGGGAAGTTGTGTGTGGCACAAGTTTTTTTGGGCTATTAATTAATGCCCAAATTTTAACTCATCCACCTACCACCTCTCACCATTTAGCAGCGACCTGGTCCTAGTTGCGTGGCCTTCTCCAAATGGGAACTACCTTTGTTGGGAGCTTTCTTTTCCTTGCCTCACTTTGCTTAGAATTTGGTTATTAGCTGACAGTTGGTAGAAATTATGGTCTGCCTTTATTGCCTTTCAATGTGTATTGATGAGAGGTGTCTGACACATTTTGGGATGCATTTTGGGGGAAGAAAACTCTAATTCCTTGTCGGCCACATACATGTAGTTTTTGCCCATTTCTGACCTGCTCTAGTGTTCCCTTTGGCTGGAATCTGCATCCTTTCCTTTTTGCTCTGATTGGCCCTTGTTTTTGAGAGGATGAAGTGCCTTGTCTGGACACATGTGCTTTTGGGGAAGAATTGCAGGATGGGTGAATTTGAGGAAGCTCCATTCAGGCATGTTAAGTCTAACCCTTGCAATTTTTTTCTACCTTTTTATAATTCCATGAAATGAATCATTCTCCTACTTGAAATGGCGTCTAGAAATGGGTTTCTATTAGTAAGTTTTAAGCTACTACCCCCGATTCAATCAAGGTGTATCGATAGCCTATCTTCTATTACTTTGTTTTGTGGGTATTATTGGTCACCTTATATTTGGGGTTTGAACTCTTGAAAATGATTGTGGGTATCTTTCTACTGCACACGGGAAGAAGGAAAATATTATATATTTTCTCTTTTATCCTCCTTGCTCGATGAACAAGTTACAATTGTATAATCTTTCAATCTATGGAATAACTCGGTGTTTCTAAGTGGCATGGATCTAAACTCCATTTTGGGTTTTGTAGTTCGTGCCAAATATAAGGCCCAATGGTAAGAATTTTTGGGAAAATTTGTAAGTCTAGTTTGTAAGGACATAACTACTATGGGTAATCCAAATTTTTCTATGCCAAATATGTCGTTTATAAATGAGATCCTCAATTGAATGGTATTCAATTGCCCAGTTTTTTGTAAAAATTTCTGGTGTTGAAATCATGTACACTCCATGGTTATAATAAAAATGAAAGGTTACTATGTTGATTATGAAGTGGGTTTTGTTATCAATGGGAAGGAGACTTCGTGATTTTGTATTTTTTTGTGGATCCAAAAGTAATGGGAATTTAATTGGTGATGGCTTATTATGCCCACTCCTGTGATGATATTATCATTATGTCATCATTGCTTATTATTCCTCTTATTTTGGATGGTCAAAGGATTCTAGTCTGGGTCTCAATGAGGTCGCAGGAAGCTAATTCCTAATAATAGAAAATATATATTCATGTATATAGTTTACATCTACTTGTATTTGGTTTGACACTACTCATTTAACAACGGAATGCAACTCATGGTAAGGCATTATAGAGACTGGGGTATCAATGATGTATTACCTAACATGTATCGAATCCCTTGGATTCGAACTCAAATAACATATATTATCAGACTTGGTTACTAAATGTTTATGTATTGTGACTTCATTTAATGTAATTAGACTATAGATATATATGATATTGTGGCCTACATGACCAATTAATACTTTTCATTATGGAATTTTTCTAAGTTTCGATCTCAAATGTGATGTCATATTTCTTATTGGGAACAATGACTGGATCGACCAGTACTTGGGTTTTGTTTTCTCTTCTTTGAGTGGTCTCCCGATTAGAGTGGATTGATGTCATTGGAAGGGGGATTCGTAATCCTAGCCCTGTTACAATTATTCTTACCTTATCTTGGTTGAATTATTCCTTGTTGAGAGGATATTGATAATATGTGAATCGTTAGTGAACGTATTATTAATGGTCATAAGTTTATGACCAAACCTCTGTGTTGGTTTTAGAATTTGAAATGTGCTTGGGATGACTGTAGTCATTTTTGAAATAGGACCCTTGTTAACTCATGACATTTGGTGATACGTTATGAGGATAGTCATGAGGTTACGAATGGAATATATTGTATAAATACATTGTTGGCCTATGTCGGAAAATTGTTAAAAATTATTAATGACATTTGGGGGTACTTTTCCTTTATACTATTTAGATAAGTTGACGATTATTGATGGGGTTTGTTGTTAAGATTTATGGATTTTTATTTTTGTGACTCATTTAAATGCATTCAAAGAGTGGTTTTGATTATGTTGACAAATATTACTTTCCAATGATCATGTAAGGAGGAGGTGGTAAACTTCTTGTTTAAAACTGAAACTAAAAATTATTTTTTTAGGAGGGTTACGAACCCATATTGCTATGAATCCTTCCTCCTGGAAGGATTGAATAACTTTTTTTTTGGTTTTGTGTCCATTAAAGGTAACTAGTATGTTTTGAATTCTCAAGGACTTTTGAGATGGATGGATTGAGTATTAGATTTCAATCATGTAAACTATAGGATTACATGATTGAAATCCCAATACTCTTGACCTTTTCTTCCTAACCTATAAGGTCTTGTTGACAATTTTTGCACTCATGTAAAAATGCCCAACTCGAAACTTTGTTATGATGGATGACATTGATGAAGTGAACCTAAGTTGGGGAGATTCTTTAAGCTCAATAATGTTTTTGTTGGATTAATTAATGATTACATGAAATTTGTAGCTATGTGTGCTATTACGAAACATAACAAATCACATAGTCTCGCAATTTCATGTTTATCCTCAAAGAAAAGAACACAATGTCCCAAATGATAGATGTGTTATCTTGATGAAGATAGGAAGTGTAGAATAGATGAAGTGTTAGGTTTTGGAACAACAATCATAGTTGCATATTGTAGGAGTCAAGGTTCATTGTTAAAATTACAGGTATTTTAAAATTTATTTCCTTCATGATTAAAATATTCAATTATGCTATTGAGTTGTTTAATTCATTATACAATCCATGTACAAAACTGAAAAGCAAAAAGAAATACACAAGTCAGTTTTAGAATTCAATGTTTTACTCATAAGGAATTTCAAATGTTCCCACACAAGCCATGTGATGTAACTCAAAAGTAAATTACAACTACTGAAGTAAGAGGTACATATGCATGAAAAAGAAAATAAAGGAGTATGAAAGAACCCATCATTTCTTTGGGTTACTTTCATTTCAAAAGATGCATTTCCAGCTCCAACTTTGCTCCATCTTCATCCTCGCTTCTTAGCAAATGGCACTTTACCTGAAAACAATAAAAGGAAAGATTGTCAATTTTGAGCTCAAGGTTGATCCATATTCCTATACTATCCAAATTCATGCAAGTGGATATCTTAACATTAGGAGGTATAAATTACATGAGGATCAAATCCATAATTGATGAAAGCACTATTTTATAGCATCATACATAACTTATTCACTCGAAAGAAGGAGAGAGAAGAAAGAGAAAAACTATGGAATAAAAGAGAGGCCAAAAAGCCTAATGTTTTCTAACCATTTTATCTAAATGTGCAGATACAAGTAAGAAGAAAGAAGTGATACATTCTCTAACTTGAATCAGGAAAGTACATTTATTTCAGTTCAACTAAAGACTAAAGTTATCTCGAAATGAAATAAGATTACTGACGGAATAGAATGAAAAGGGAAATCTAAGAAAATTTTTGACAGGGCTTCACCATGTTAAATGGAAATTTTACACCTTTCCATCATGATATTTCAAACTAATACATGATTGAAAGTTGTGGATAAATTAAATAGTAATGCAGAAAGTAGTTAATGCATGGTATGGTCAAAGATAATGATACTGAATTTAACTTCCAACAACGAGCCATAATTCAATAGATGAAGAATACAGTGACCAACTCATAGAAAATAAATTATACAACTTAGCTGAGAGTCAATCATTCAAGTGAATTAACAAATGTCGATGCTACAACTTCCAATAAGAACACATCTTTAGTCAACTACAACTATTGTCAAACTATATTTATCTCGAGAAGAAAGGATATTACTTTGCATAAGTCTACAAGAAGTCTCATCAAAAGTATCATCTTATAATGCATGAAGAGAAAATGAAACTCAAGTAGAAACCCATTTTGACAACTAGACTACAAATATTCGGTGAAAATCAAGATACAATGCATGTGAATAGAAAAAATGAATACCCAAAAGGAGTTCAAGCTCAAAAATTCCCCTGAGCCATCAAAATAACCAAGAACCAAGTCTGTACTTATGCCATGAAGAGCTAACTCAATCACAAATCATCACGATAAAGAGATAACTAAATCTACTGTAAAAGCGTGAAAATTGGAGGGTACCTTAAAAATGTGGTGCATTAGTGTAGTATCATGCCTTGGCTATTTTGGTGTCTTATTTTGTCTAAACCTTACACAAATACCTCTCATACCTTGGGAATTTCCATCAAAGGCATGGAAAAGGAAGCATTCCATTTTCAAACCTATAACCTCGAGATTTAAAAAGGTCTTTAACATGACCAGAAAGAGACCAAACTAGTGTGGAATCTTGTTTTAGTATTTAAAGTCAAAGCTCCCCCTTGTTTTTTTATATTTTTTTTGTTTACGCATTGGCGTGAGGGGAGAGGAAAACATCAAATATGTGGTTGTTTGCATAATTTATCCTCACTAATCTTGTTATAATTTTATTTTGGTGTACACTTGATTTAGAGAGGACATGTCATTTAGAATTTAGCTATTGCCATAAGAGGGTTGTTTGCTAACATTTATTTTTGTAATTTAGAGCTATGTGGAAGGATACCACATGCATACGAAACCTACAGTCTTAGTTCGAGAACTAACCAATTTAACAGACATCACAACAATTCAATTTCATCTTGGAAACTAAAGTATAGACTAGCTTTAAACACGTTACCTTCTACTTTACGTCATGGGGGATCACACTTTTAGAGAAACATTATTATTTTGTAGCACCAACACCGAGGTGGAGCAGAGCTCAATTTTTTCCAAGAAATCAAAGTGGAAGAGCGCTCACATTATTTTTGCTTTTTGTATTAGTCCATCCCCCCGCACATAAAATCCAAGTCGTCACCTTCATTTTCAACCTTCTCCCTTCCTTATGATGTAGAGTTAATTGTCCAAGAATATCCAAAATGAGATGTATAGCATTATGAGTCACTTATGTGTGCATCGGAAAAGTTATGTTGAATTTCTAGTGAGTAATCGACTTGTGTATTTTTTCATATCAATAATGTTTTTATAATGTCTGCTCTAAAGTTACTTTTGTTTGACACAACTTCTCAAAAGGTTGAACTATGATGCCTCGAAAACCAATATTGGTACCATCCTTTAGTTTGAGGGACTATCAGAATCATCACTAGAAGTGAGTCGGTGCCTCACCGACCCAATGAGCTGATAAAGTATGCAAGGGCTGATTCTAAAGCCTTGATGTTGATAATGTTAAACATCACCAATGATGTGAAACCACATGTCCATGATGCAGTGTCAAAAAAGGTAATATGGGATAAGTTGGAAACCTGAACTATGAGGTGAAAAATCATATGAATATTCTCCATCTATAGTTTTGGCTTCACACCCTTTCTGTGGGGTCTGAAGAGAAAGTCGAGGAATTCTTACGTCACGTGGTTGAACTGCGAATGAAGTTATTAGAACTTGGTGAGACAATCGAGGATAAAATCTTTGTCCCGATCACCTTGAGAACTCTTCCTTCACAATTAAAAGTATTCTTCATGACTATGAATGTCTACATGTGGACAATGTCATTCAAAATACTGGTGAATTTTCTACAACAAGAAGAAGTCATCAACTAAGTCCAGGATGAGTTACAGAATAGAGCCCTTATCTCTAAGCCGCAACGTGGTCAAAATTTCTGCAAGGGGCACCCAGATAAGGAACCACATAAACCATAGCCACAATAGTCTCTAGAATAGCAAAAATATCAAAATTCAAAGAGGTGGTGTCACATATGTCGAAACAACACCCATGACATAGAAAATTGGTTGTATAATAACTTGAATCAAGGGTATTATAGTCAAGAAAACACATAAGGGTGTGATTTAGTGTCTACATTTGTTCCCACTTTTTTTGTTAAGTGAATACTCGATAACATAAAGTAGATAAGATGTGTGTACCTGATAACCATGTAGAATGTGATGGTGATAACATGCCGAGGAGACAAGTGAAAGCATGGAGTGATAAAATAGAAGCGTAGAAGCTAAGAAAGAGGAAGTGACCCTAGGGGTGAAGCGTGTTGTGTTGTAGATGTTGTTGTTCTTGATGCAAGGCTACTTCTCATTGTGTATTAAGGATGGATCTACAAAAGAACAGTGAAAGAGTAGCCAAAGTCATGTATAATGAAAACTCTTGTAAAAGTATGTAAAAGTGTGTAAAAATTAGTAAAAGGAAAGTGTGCACCTAATTTGTGAAGAGTGAAAGGGATATTAAATGTCCTTAATTGTTGTAGAAGAGAATTTTTTTGGGAAATCCCATGCCAAGAGTGAGTTTTTTGGGTGATATCATGCCAAGAACGAGTTTTTGTGTAATATCACGCAAAGTGTGAGTTTGTTTAGAAATCTCATGCCATGGAAAAGAGTGTTGGGGAGAGATGTCTAGTGTTACTCTCCTTCTATGAATGCTTCCCAAATTTATACACCATTATATATGGTTTGATCCATGTATAATTTTGTATTGTTCCATGTAGAAAATGGAGAAAAATGCATTCTACTTATTGGAGGACTATGCCCTGATCTTTGTGAATAATGCTCTTTAGAATGTTATGGACTATGCTTTGATAGGAGAAAGTATTCGTATCTTCCCTAGGACATAGACACTTGGGAGAGGTCGGGAGCACCCGTGCACTAGTGTACATAGATGTTCGTTGTCGTCTGTGTTGAACCGAGAACCCAAGTCGGGATATGGGTAGTTTTTGTGAGTATAGTCTATTTTGTTCTTGTGAGTATGGGATGACTGATTCACCCAATGTATGCCCCCTCGTTTGGGGTGCATCCAATGTCGCTAGGAGAATTCAGCCCAAAGGAGAGGTCCTGGATGCTTGTCTCGAAATTGTACCCACGGGGGAGGAAAATGTGCATGGTAGAAACCAAGGCACATGCAAATAATGTGGCTAGATACATGTGTTGGTAGTAAAAGAAGCTAGCATGTTAAAGAAAATCATGTCATAGAAAAGTAATGTAATAGGATAATGTGCATACGAGAGAGAGATAAAATAAAGTGGTTTTCATACATGGGACATTACTTAGAATTTCATAAGACAATCAAGGTCCAAGTATCCAAAAGTATATAATGTCCATACAAGACAAAGGTCATAGCCCACAAATAAAAGTATACAAGTAGAAAACAATGGCAAGCAAAGTATCCGACAAACATAGTGGAAATTAGTTTTTGCAAGAAAAATGTTTCAAATGAAGCACCGGTGAACATGTTAGAAAGATACGAGTATGTCAAAGTGTCTATAAATAAATGTGGTATAATGTTCTAGGAAGAGTAGGAAGTAGTATAAAATGAAACAATAACACTTATGATGTGTAAGAGTAGAAATGCAGATGCCCCCAGGAGCCTCGGTGTTTGAGCTAGTTTCATGATCTAAACATAGGAGGTGACAAATCAAATTTGCGACACCATTGTGGAACTGACTTGGTTTAAATACTTATAAAATGTGAAATTATTTCCTATAAATACTAACCTCCTCATTCAGTGATTATTATTATGAGTCTTCTTTTAGTTTCAACCTACATATTTCAAAATAAATTTTTCCACACTAGTTTATGATCCAGTGCTACTTACTTTTTCAAGACTAGACCTCCAAATTTCATTAACTCCCTTTACAATGACGCCTTTACAAAGGGCCACTTAGATGATTTTTTTCTAGGTTTCGTATGTTCTCCCCATATATGAGAATAGGTTGTGAGTGAATATTCTAATGTATACACAATCAGTGAACCTTTTCAAAATATATCTCATCGTTGTTTCATTCAATTTGGGATTTATATTTACTAATCCCTTTCTGAACCAGTTTTGACTAGATACGAGATGATCCTTGTGAGATATGGTAATATTATTTGGGGAAGTAATTCATAGTAGAATGAATATAATTATTCCTCTATTTATATTTTTAAAAAGGAGAATGAATGATTTATAATATCATGTACATGTATAAGTGTTTCATGTATATAGATGAATTAGTTCTATCTAAAGAATTATTATATTTCTATTTTTCGGATGATTAATACATATCTTGTTATATGTAATTTGTTGGAACACATTATTGATCATATGTAATTTTATGGATCTCACTAGAATTTATACTTGTAATGGTTCTATTTGTGGAAATCTTTACAAGATGTTATTATCTAATCGTTTTGTTAAATAACATATTTATGTTGTTGTGCAATTTTTTTATATGCAAGAAGAAACTTAAAATGACATTATCCTCACATTAAACTTACAACACTAAAAACAGTCATTAGTATCTCATGTCACACACACGCACGCAACACGCACGCACACACACACACACACACACACACACACACACACACACACACACACACACACACACACACACCTATGAGGAACATGTCTCGAGATCTATGGGGCCACTAGCAACAACTCTCTTTGTGTGACCCACAACCTCAACATCACCAAATAAAGATGATCCAAATGAACCAAAAGTATGCCTTCAAGCTAAAGCGATGCATCATGGCTTGAATCATTCAAGATCTATGAAAATTTTAAGTACGGATATTTTGTGAGCAAGGAAGCACCAAAATGCTCACCAAAGATGCCCTAGAGCAGATTTTAAACACACAAGTACACATTCAATATTCCATGTCAGCACTAAATATTATATATCTATTTAAATATTAATAATATAAAGCAATAATTTAACACAATAATAATTAAAATTAAGGCTTAATTTTCACACATTAGAACAAAATAGTGTTGAACATCTGGTGTCACAATTGTAGTAATAGGAGGTCCAATTGTAGTAGTTGTTGTAGTATGCTTTGTACCCTAAATAGAAGATATGTTACTCTAAACAATACTTTGATCCAAATAATCTAATACCCTTGATAGAGGAATGTCATGGTACCGTGCAATCACCTTACATGCCTACAAAATGTCGACATGACCATGATGCATGCTAGCCAATGCAATCGTATAACATTCACAACCGCTCAACCTCAGTAGGTGATATCAAATGTGCATGAGTGTATAACTCATTATGTTCCCCATTATTCTTTCTTTATCACATCCAATGATACCATGTCTATGAAGGAACCGACCTAAACATCCGAGAAGAGATAAATTGGGTCTCGCGAGTAATGCTTATAAGACCCTCTATAGAATCCTCATGGGAATTTAGAATCATATTCACAAAGACATCCTTAAATACAAGTAAGAAAGGTCGTGGCCAATCTAAAATTTGTTGTTATCTAGTAGAAATGCTCCATGTTTGAGGAATGAAAGGTTTGTTCTCTCTTTCTTTCTTCAATTCTATGGATATACAATTGAGACACCTCATGGGATGTGGGTATCTTGAATGCGAGGTTAATCTCAAGATTTTAAAGGGATAGTTCCCTTTAAGTGTATCCCTAAACTAAGATGATAGGATGAGGATTAGAAAGAAACCTAAAAATTACAAAGGAGGTGATACACCAAACATTATTGAAGGTTTCTAATAAAGGAACATGCAAAAATTGATAAAAAGAAGTACTAAAACTTGCACGATCCAGAGTGTTGTGGGTGAATTTCAAGGCAAAATAATTGAAGTTGTTAAGGGATGATTCACAATAATAGTTTACAATAAAAACATGCACACTAAAATTGATCACAATACCTGTCTTTTTGCAATAAGGCAGATAGCTTAAACGTTAAAACTTGATTAATTTAAGGGAAAATAAAACACAAGAATTACTACCTTCTATGCACAATACCGCAAAAATATTTCTTGAAAGGAAACAATACTTCTTCTCATAAAAATGGCACTTGTTGGAAAACATTCTCCAACACCTTGTTACATCAAAATCAAATCTTCCACTGCTTGCAAAAACATGAATAAATAAAAAATACAGGGGAGTTAAACTCCTCAACACCCTCGGTTACAACTATAGTTCACCATTGTATGGATATTTTTAACTCTTTTACAAAATACAAAAATAAAATAAAAATACATGAGTATGAAGGGCCAAAAATAACACCTATCATTCAAACTTATCCCTACTCGACTATAGTTGACTACTTTAATCTTCCTTTGCATGGAAAGTTTAGCATAAGTTAAGGTTTTTTGAGTTTACAAAGCGAAGATACCTTTGTCTTATCTCCGAAAAGGGATTTTTGGCTTATTCTGAATTACAAGAAAGGGTTCATGTTTTTATTTTGGCCATTGCCTTAGAAAGCACATGTATGGCAATCATTAATTTATTTCTTTTGGCCTGACATGGTTAATGATAAGGTTTTGAATTTATAAAAATGGATAGACTCCATCCCCATGCAAGAATTAAAAATGTTTAAAGTACAACTAAAACCCTTGGTGGACATGAAAACAAGGTAAGATCTTAACCTAAACATAGTTAATTGGCTATATCAAATGATCTATTCGAACCATAAGGGTAAAAGCCCTAAAATCTAGTCATTTTCTCATTTTGGATTTTTGGAATTCTCAGGAACTAGGGTCACTCTGCAATATTTTTAGGTGGCAACCATGGATAATAAGCTTTATCCTGCCCTGTAGTCGTATTTTCTATCTAGCTCTAGTTTTCAATGTTGGCCGCCTGTGAAAAATGTGTTTTCTTTGAGCTGGTTCGAGCCTCCATATTTTTCCTTGAGCTATTGCGTGTTTTTATGCCACTCATGACCACCATTCTTCCAGATCTGTACTATTCTGCAACTCTTCTTTTCATAGTCTTCACGATTTAACTATAATTACTGAAAGCCTTTGAAATGACTGACAAAAAGAAAAGAAAAAAACATTGGCATTATATGAATACTATCAACACTGAATCAGTATATCCTACCTACCTATACGAGCTTGATAGCCTCAAAAGAAAATCATCATTTATATAATTCTACTGAAATCAACTGGGTAACAATGTTTTTGTCAGGATTTTCGGATCCCCACTGAAATCCTTTGTTTAGGCCGTTGACTCCAAAAGAGTTTTATATACTATAAGCTTATCTTAAAACTAAAATCATGATTGCTAAAATAAGAACCAATTCATATGAACAACTTATTGAAATTGGCAGATGGAATCAGTGGTCTTCGGAGTATTTTTTTAAAGGAATGAACATTTTTAGGTAAATATTTTTGATTGATAATTAGGAAACATATGTATGTAAGGTGAATTCTAAAGAAAAACATAGAATCCCCTACTAAAACATGTATAACTTAATCGATTTAACAAATTTATGTACATTTTTAATGAATATTTGGCAATTCATTTTCTGCCCTACTCTGTTCTCTTCCAGCAACTATATGAGTATGGAACTCCTACTCTGTTCTCTTCCAGCAACTATGATGGTGAATAAAGGAAATACCTACTATATAACTTGTCCTCAATTTGTTGAGCATGTAGTAATCACCATTCCAATTTAATTGTGCATATTTTTAGACATCTGGTTGAGAATTAGTGTTTTGACCAGTAAATGTAATAGCAATATACTAATTGTACATAGATTTTGGGCCCTCCATAGGTTTCGGGTTTACCTGAAGTGTGAATTGAAACTCATTATAAAAAAAATAAGGATGAAAAGCATCTTAAGAAAATCGATTTTACCCTAACATATTCGCCAAATTCATAGAGAAAACAACATATATTCACTACAGACATAGAATTTTATTGTTAATTCCAAAATATATTGTTGCTACCCTCTATTCTAAGCCATGGTTACTAATTCTAGGCCATGGGTTCTAAAACGGAGAGCCCAGGTATAGCAATAAACTGGACTGGATTAAGAAAAGTAGAAAGCGCAATCACGAACAGCATTACAAAAAGATCAAAGAAAAAAATTATTTCAGCACGGAGAGGAGTCAACAAAATTTGATGAGGTGGGTGGTGTTGAAAAACACCATTGAATTTTTGTTAGGGTTTATTTTTTCTGCTGATCAGGACGAGGCGTGCCCTTCAAACAAACGATGGGAGTCTCTCTGTCCCACTGTAATATGGAGTCCCTGTATTGAGGGCCGTATTGGAGATATACAGATGGAGTCTGAGAATACCCAATTTCTCTCTCCTTCCTCATCTTGCTGATGACGTAGTCATATCCATACTCCATAGATGGGGGATGATGCTGCTGCTTCTGCTCATTGGCATTGACATGCTTTCCACACGGACAGGGCTGCTGCATCGTCTTCTCCATGTCTTTCAACAACCGAAATAGGATTGCATTAACTTCCTCCATCTCTGCAATTTCTCTATTTCTTTCGCCTTTCGCAATGCAGTCTGCTCTGTATATATACTATGCATTTGCTTTAATTATCTATTTTTAGAGTCGTCTATGTTGAGAGTCGTTTAGCTTTCTTTACATTAACGCAATTTTCTAATTATTATTTTAATTCTTATCCTTTCTCGTTTGGAGTTGTTTAGTTATTTATTTTTATAGTCCTTTAAGTTATTTTCAGAGCTATTTATTATTAAATTTTGTTTAGAGGTATTTATTTTTAGCAAAAGTTAAGGCAATATTTTTAAGCAAAACTTAAAATTTGTAATTAGTATTTTATTTATTAATTTAAAATTATATATTTATATTTAAAATAATTGTGTTTATATAAATATTTAACATTTGAGATTAGTATGTTAGAGAATATATATTGTTCAATATTGTTTTTTTAATTACGTCGAAGGTGTTCCCCCTATGGTAAAGGGTCTCCGATCGTCCATGACATTAGGTTAAATTTGAAGGGTATTTTGTTGGGCATTTTAACGTTTTTATTCAATGTATGTCTTGTTTCTCTCTGTTGCACCATGCGCTGGTTTTATGTACATTGAATTTACTGCCTCGTATTAAGGTTTTCGGTGCATTAAAATATGAAAATCTTCACCCTCGACAAATGTTCCTGCTAGATCTCGTAATCAGATGTAGACGTCGACCTCTTTTTACTTTGCTCACATCTTTTAGGTCCTTTCTAGCCGTTTGGTCATCTTATCTTTTTGGTAATCGGCATTTTCGGGTTAATTATGAAATTCAAGCAAAGGAATCATATAAATATAAAGTTATGTGACCATAATAAAGGACCAAACACTAAGCATTAACTATCACCACCTAAGGTTACATCCAAAGGCTATTCAAGAGCATTCAAGCATCCATTCTAGCATCCATTCAAGGGCAAGGGACTGCATTCTTCTGCATACACTTCATAGGAGGGGAAGTTCATTTTATTCCATGCACACATCTACTTACATCTTCTACATCTAGTTATTGCTCGTTATCAAGTGCGACACACACAAGAGCCACCTAGGGCACGATTCTCGCACACACACACATAGAACTACATTGGGTCTAAAATGTAGTGCAACGCTTAGTCATAAGATCACTTGTTTGATAGTTGAGGACAATCCGAACCCTCATTTGCATTCTTTTCTTTTTGGGATTTGATGCACTTTTGAGGGTTTTGTAGGTCATTTATTTGTTATGGGTTATCAGTGACATCAACAATCATCATGCGGCCTACTAAGTAACCAAGAGCGAAGGACAACAAACATCTCGCAACCCTCCAAAGGAGATAGGTACCCATAATTGGTATGCAACATCCGTAGCGCCCCTGACCCATCCTGGGTGCCCCATTTAAGGAAGATCGTGCATTTACACAATTCTCTAGGCATTTGTATGACTCTTCTCCCTCTCTATTCATCAATCCGTCATTCATGGTCACATTTGCCCCAGATTAATTGCGAAAAAACTAAGTCCTTTTACCGCATCTTTGCAATTAGGGTTTCATTATTTCCTATATTAATTTGCTTGGGTCGCTTTTACTCTCATTGCATACATGTTTATTACAATTTGCTACGTGCTTAGATTATGCATAATTTTATTCATAAATAAACATCTTTCTTAATCATTTGATGAACCCACGTTCGAATACTCTTGGATCCTTCTTTTTCTTCTATCATGGCTCATAAGGTCTCTCAAGTCTCTTTGCTTCAATTGCTTCAAATGCACCCATCTTGTAAAGATGCTCTTCACAAAACCCTAACAACTATGTATCTCCCTATCAACATGTTGCCTTCACAAGTTAGTGTCATCTTCGATCGTCTCTCTAATGACTCTATTAGTTCTAATGCCAATCAATCAATTTGCAAGTCTATTCAAGATTTACATTCTTTATTTCAAGATAAATTTTGGGCTATGTAATCCACGATTACATCTTTAAAATTTGAAATCCAACATATTAAGGACGTTTCTCGAGTTCACACTAGTTCATCTTCTCATCCCCATTCTATGTCTTTTACATGTGCTCATATCAGTGAGCCTCAAGTCTTTCCATTACTGGAACCTCTCACGTTTGATCACAATGATAAGTAACATGACATTCTTACTAATCTCCTTAGTCCGCTTTGTATACATGCATATATTTTAATTATCTATTTTTAGGTAAGTGCACGAAGTTGGGGGGTCAAAAAGTGGACAAAAATCAGAAAAAAAAAGTAAAACGCAATTGCATTTTAAATTGTCAGGTTTGGGATTTACCGAGGCATAATGCATACGCATTACATAACGCGTACGTGTTACATAACACGTCCGCATTATAACGCGTTATGCCTACTATAAAGAAAAAAAGAGGTTCGAGCCTCTATCATTTTATCTCTCTCAAATGTGAGTTTTAGAGCTTAACCGTGCCCTCGCATTTTTTCACGCAGTTGGATCTCAAGCTCAAAGGATCGTTTCTGGATCGCGGGAAGATTTGAATCGACGATGGCACCACGGAGAAGAGGTAAGCACAATTCTTTTCTCAAAATTGCATTGAAATATGATAATTATAGATTAAAATTTGAATTGAATACATATTTTTTATTGTTATAGTTAGAGGTCGAGGGAATCAACCACAACCAAACCCTGTTATTCTGTCATCCCTCCCAATACTCCCACAATTGCTCAACATCCCCGGGTAGTCAAGAAGATTTAGCAGCCCACATAGTTGAAAACAAAATTGAAATTGAGGATTTAATCAAAACAATGAGGGATTCACAATCTACAAACCCCCACCACGCCTCTCTTGCAAACACATTGGAGGCATTACTTGTTCAAGTTGACGACAATGGGGAAAATTGATCGTTGGACAACTTACAGAGAGGGTTGTAGGGTTTATTATTCCAACAAATTGTCATATGTGGATGTAAAGAAAAAAGAAATTTCAAAAGACCTCATATGCGCCTTATTCATGGACCCCCACACTAATTTTCTGTTCCGTTGTCATGTAAACGGTTTCCCATCCATTGGTGCAATAATAATTTGATTAAAAATAATTTTTGGGACCGATGGTGGATGGTGTTTGATTTTCCACCTTGTAATAACAACGAGGTGCCACTATACTTTTTGAGGAAACTCTATTACGAGTTTATCCTCAATGAGATCCCAAATTATTTTGATTTCGAGATTTCTAGGGCCGAGGAAAAGGATCTGCACAGGATCGACCAGGTGCACAATGTGCACCTATTCAACAAGGTAGATTCCCCCCTGCACAGAAGCCCCCTCACCCTGAGATTGTCCCTCAAGCAGTGAAGGAGACAGTAGATATTGATACACTCCACGCACTTTAGGGGCTATTTGTGACCCTTGTTGACATACGAGGGAGATTTCTAAGCTAGATGCTCGTGGAGGTACAGAGTATTCCCTCAGGGAGTACTAGCATGAGGCCACATCTTTGCTCGTCATGTGGTAGCATATGTTTGGGGCCCGAGGAGGATGATACTTTCATGTGTACTGATTTTGGTGCACCTGGTGCTAGGGGTGCACATGATAATGTCACTATGTCAGATGTCCTTTTGAGTGAGACATTTGGATTACATTCATCGGCGTCACCTTCGCAGGTAAATTTGTTATGTTTTGTTATGTGTGTTACAAAAAGTTTGGAGTACTTGATTTACTTATATATGTTAAATTTTTGAAATAATTGTATTTGTACATGTATATGCATTGATATTATACAAAGTGCACGGGAGGCGCATCTTCATCCCGACCACAGGCGGTGAGCACCATGCATACACATACATTCACAGAGGTAATTTAGAATGTTAATTATGTAAAATTTTCACATACATGTGTGTGTGTGTGTGTGTGTGTGTGTGTGTGTGTGTGTGTGTGTGTGTGTGTGTGTGTGTGTGTGTGTGTGTGTGTGTGTGTGTGTATTAGTTTTGAAGTCAAATATATGTATGTTCTTGTATGTCCATCTAACTCACGTGATATACATGTTTGATAAAGATGTTGACTTCACTAGACACCCCACCATCTCTGTGACAAGTAGATAAAGGTGTTGCCACTGCGATTTCATCTGCATGCAACAACTCACTGAGGTATTCAAACAACACGTAAATTTTGTTAAATTTCTCGTGTAATTCATATTATGTTAAATTACATGTTAGTAATGTCTTTCATTGTAGAATTATTAAATTATGTTAATAATGTCCTTCATTGTGTATATGCAGGAGTTACCTACGACAAGTAGTAACCCTGTTCATTTGATTCACAGGCGTGGCGGGGTAAAAACAATAGTTCTATATTGATAAAATTAGTTAAAATATTGTCATTATGTACATACATGTACTTAGTTCTATTTTCACTAATTTTGATGTTATATTTTCTGATCTTATGTGTATGTAGGGAACTTCAACCCCCTCCATTTTGACTTCGAGGGCACGAGAATCCTCCATCTCGTCGTCTTCGTACCCCGTTCATACTGCAGAGCTCTCGATGACTCATCTGAGCGTGAGATGTAAATTCGGCGTGATCGACAACTTGCGGTAAGTTTGTGTATTTATGTAAATACTTTCATTCTAGCATGGTCTTAAATACATGTTGAAAACATATATAAATTAAGTTTTGACAAAAAAACATTGTTTGCATTTACAAGCTCATCTACAGGTGAGTATTCAATGGAAGAGGACTCGAAGCATGGGCTCAGACGATCCAAAGTCATCTCATGGATCTCCATCTTCGTCTAAGGGAGGGCCTTCTTTGAGCAAGGCCAAGAGAGGGATAGATTTTGATGAGTAGGAAATATATATGTCTTACATGACATTGTTTTTGTATGCCTATGTGCATGGCATTGTATGTACACCTATATGGCATTTGAACTTGATGGTATATGACCTATTTGGGAATTTTGTATTTATTATGCACATTAAAATACTATTTGGAACTTGATAATTTTGTATGAGACCTTACATTTCTGAGATTATTTTCACATGAAACTAATATGATGTGCACTTGACAATATTTAAGACATTATGGATTATTTTTTCATTTATTGGTGATGTACATGTACTAGCATTTTCAATGTATAATATGCATCAAACTTTGGAAATCAATATTTATATAATGTATGTATATAAAGAGTTACCTAATCTGAGTAATTATTCATTCAATTTATCAATGTGTATATGTGTATTTACCTTACTTGCGCTTCTTCTTGCTCATGGTCTCTTTGTACTGGTTCCTATCTTATCATGCACTTACTACATTCTTCTATGCTTCTTAGTCTTCTCCCTGTTAAAACACCCGAGAGTCGTCACAATTTGATGCCTTTCATCTGTTGATATTTTGAGAATGTCTCTCCATATACATTACTCCAATGCTTGAGAATGTCTCAGATGCAATGACATTCTGATTCAGACACTCAATGATTCTTGATTGTCTAATCCTATCCAATTCGTGTTATTACCTTTAAATATGTAGGCATTTCAAGTTATTTAGAAATCACATCACACCCTTCACTAGGCTTGATGACTACCCTATCCTTTTGAAGGTGCTTTTGAAAGCATCCATGGGTTTATCATAGCATAAATTATCAATGAATGGAAGGTCACTAAGCCGTAGGCCAGCTGACTCCCATCCGAACTAAACAAGAAAGATTTACTAGGTGATTGATAACTCCCGTGTGTTCTTAGACATACCCCTATCAAATTCATTCTTAAGCCAATCTAGTCATTCAGGGCTCTTAAGGGACTACGCCCGGACGAGGTAGCCCGAAAGCATGGGTAGCATAGGGAACTAAAAAAATCCTCCACTAGTGTTCACTGGCCACCAGACGTGTTAGTAGTTGGTTTGGTCCCACGAGCTACCGTTTGCAAAACACAACATCTAACAGCCTTACACTGACTCAGACTACACTATTTGGAGCATTTTCAAACAATAGGACATGAGAGAACCGAATGGAGATGGAGAAAACCATGAGAGGATTTCGTAGAGGGATTCAACATGGAGGTTTGGATCTGATGAGATGTCTCTAGGTGCCATGGAGTCCGAGAAATCACCTGTCGAAGATATAACATGTTTTGGCCTCAGGGATCTTAAGGGACTACACCCGAGACGAGGTAGCCCGAAAGCACGGGGAGTGTAGGGAACCAAAAAAATCCACCACTAGGTTCACCTAGGCCCCCCGACGTGTTGGCCCAGACGGTTTGGTCCCACAAGCTACCGTTTGCAAAATACAACATTTAGTGACCTTGCTACGACTCATACTACACTATTTGGAGTGTTTGCAAACAATAAGACAACGAGAGAACCGAATGGAGATGGAGAAAAACGTGAGAGGATTTCACAAAGGACTTCAACATGGAGATTTAAGATCTGAAGAGACGTCTCTAGGTGCCAGAGAGTTCGATAAATCACCCGTCGAAGATATAGCGTGTTTTGGCCTCAGGGCTCTTAAGGGACTACGCCCGGACGAGGTAGCCCGAAAGCATGTGTAGTATAGGGAACCAAAAAAAATCCTCCACTACCATTCACCAAGCCATCTGGACATGTTGGCGTAGTTGGTTTGGTCCCATGAGCTACCGTTTGCAAAATACAACATCTAACAGCCTTACATTGACTTAGACTACACTATTTGGAGCATTTGCAAACAATAGGACAACGAGAGAACCAAATGGAGATGGAGAAAACCATGAGAGGATTTCGTAGAGGACTTCAACATAGATTTTTAGATCGACGATACATCTCTAGGCACCACGGAGTCTGATAAATCACTCGTCGAAGATATAGCATTTTTTGGCCTCATGGCTCTTAAGGGACTACACCCGGACGAGGTAGCTTGAAAGCATGGGTAGTGTAGGGAACAAAAAAATCCTCCACTAGCGTTCACCTAGCCATCTAGACGTATTTTCCCAGAGGCATAGTTGGTTCGGTCCCACAAGCTATCGTTTGCAAAATACAACATCTAGCGAGCCCTTACACACGACTCAGACTACACTATTTCAAGAGTTTACAAACAATAGGACAGCCGAGAGAACCAAATGGAGATGGAGAAAACCATGAGAGAATTTCATAGAGGGCTTCAACATGGAGGTTTGGATCTGACGAGACATCTCTAGGTGCCACGGAGTCCGAGAAATCACCCGTCAAAGATATAGTGTGTTTTGGCCTCAGGGCTCTTAAGGGACTACGCCCAGACGAGGTAGCCCGAAAGCATGGGTAGCATAGGGAACCAAAAAAAATCCTCCACTAGCATTCACCAGGCCATCCAGACGTGTTGGCCTAGATGGTTTGGTCCCACAAGCTACCGTTTGCAAAAAAACAACATCTGCACTGACCTTACACTCGACTCAGACTATTTATTTGGAGTTTGCAAACAATAGGACAGCGAGAGAACCAAATGGAGATGGAGAAAACTGCAAGAGGATTTCGTAGAGGGCTTCAACATGGAGGTTTTGGATCTAAAGAGACATCTCTAGGTGCCACGGAGTCTGATAAATCACCCATCGAAGATATAGCTGTGTTTTGGCCTCAGGGCTCTTAAGGGACTACGCCTGGACAAGGTAGCCCGAAAGCATGGGGAGCGTAGGGAACCAAAAAAATCCTCCACTAGCGTTCACTGGCCACCCCTGATGACATGTTGGCCTAGCATAACTGGTCCCACAAGCTACCGTTTGCAAAATACAACATCTAGCAGCCTTACACTGACTCAAACTACACTATTTGGAGCATTTGCAAACAATAGGACAACGAGAGAACCGAATGGAGATGGAGAAAACCAAGGGATTATTTCGTAGAGGACTTCAACATGGAGGTTTTGGATCTAACGAGACGTCTCTAAGTGCCACGGAGTCTGATAAATCACCCGTCAAAGATATAGCATTTTTTGGCCTCAAGGATCTTAAGGGACTACGCCCGAGACGAGGTATCCGGAAAGCATGGGAGTAGCGTAGGGAACTAAAAAAAGTCTCCACTAGTGTTCACCTAGTCATCTAGACGTATTTTCCCGAGCATAGTTGGTTCGGTCCCCATGAGCTACCGTTTGCAAAATACAACATCTAGCAGCCTTACACTGACTCAGACTACACTATTTCAAGAGTTTGCAAACAATAGGACAACTAGAAAACCAAATGGAGATGGATAAAACCATGAGAGGATTTCATAGAGGGCTTCAACATGGAGGTTTTGGATCTGACGAGACGTCTCTAGGTGCCATGGAGTCCGATAAATCACCTATCAAAAATATAGCGTGTTTTGGCCTCAGGGCTCTTAAGGGACTACACCCAGACGAGGTAGCCGAAAGCACGGGTAGCGTAGGTAACCAATAAAAATCCTCCACTAGTGTTCACTAGGCCATCCAAACGTGTTGGCATAGACGGTTTGGTCCCACAAGCTACCGTTTGGAAAATACAACATCTAAGACCTTACACTGACTCAGACTACACTATTTGGAGTGTTTACAAACAATAGGATAGCGAGATAACCGAATGGAGATGAAGAAAAATGCGAGATGATTTTGTAGAGGGATTCAACATGGAGGTTTCAGATCTGGCGAGATGTCTCTAGGTGCCACAGAGTCCGATAAATCAACCGTCGAAGATACAACATGTTTTGGCCTCAGGGCACTTAAGGGACTACGCCGGGACGAGGTAGCCCAAAAGCACAGGTAGTGTAGGGAACCAAAAAAAAGCCTCCACTAGGTTCACTAGGCCTTCCGGACATGTTGGCCCAGATGGTTTGGTCCCACAAGCTACCGTTTGCAAAATACAACATCTAGCAACCTTACACTGACTCAAACTACACTATTTGGAGTGTTTTCAAACATTAGACAATGAAAAGAACCGAATGGAGATGGAGAAAACCTCAAGAGGATTTCGTAGAGGGATTCAACATGAAGGTTTTGGATCTAACGAGATGTCTCTATGTGCCACAAAGTCTAATAAATCACCTGTCGAGGATATAGCGTGTTTTGGCATCGGGCTCTTAAGGGACTACGCCCGGATGAGGTAGCCCGAAAGCACGGGTGGAGGAAACCACCAATGTTCAATGATTTTGCCACAAGATGCAACTATGTAGACTATGAACTTAGTTTTGTTGGGGAGACCACCAATGTTCCAAATGTTCATTTTGAAAGAATGAATATCTTTAATCAAATAGAGAATGAAGAGCATGCATTTTTTTGGACATTATAAATGGTTATTTGTGCCCAAAAAGAAGTCAAAGGCCATATAAATTTTCAGTCTTCAACTTTAGATGACAATGAACATCGTGAAGAAAAACAATTAGGTGAAGATGTCACTATGATTTAATGAAAGTTTGAATCTCTTCAATACTAACATGGAAAAATTGTGTCAGGGCCTTATGAAAGCCTTTTGCAGTTTTATCCATATCCATCGATTTTCTCTTTGTCCTATTGTTTTCAAACGCGTGAAATAAAATGAAAATAGTCGAGTTGAGTTAGTGTAAGGGTACCAAATGCTATATTTTTCAAGTGGTAGCTCATGGGACCAAACCGTATGGGCCAACATGTCCGGATTGCTTGGTGAACGCTAGTGGAGTCTTCATTTTGGTTTCCTATGTTCCCGTGCTTTTGGCTACCTCGTGGTGTAGTCCTTGAGAGCCCTAAGACCCAAACACACCATATCTTCGATAGATGATTTCTTAGACTTCGTGGCACCTAGAGATGTCTCGTTAGATCTAAGACCTCCATGTTGGGGCCCTCTACAAAAGCCTCTCGCAGTTTTATCCATCTCCATTCGGTTCTCTTGTTGTCCTCTTGTTTGCAAAGATGTGAAATACTGGAGTCTGAGTCAGTGTAGGGCTGCCAGACGCTATATTTTGCAAATAGAAGCTCATGGGACCGAACCAACTACGCCAACACATCGAGGTGGCTTGGTGAATGCTAGTGGAGGATTTTTTTTGGTTCTCTACGCTCCTCATGCTTTCGGGATACCTCGTTTGGTCAAAATCTCTTAAGAGTCCTGAGACCAAAACACGTTATATCTTCAACATGTGATTTCTCGGACTTCGTGGCACCTAGAGAGTTCATTAGATCCAAAACCTCCATGTTGAAGCCCTCTACAAAATTCTCTCCCGGTTTTCTCCATCTCCATTCGGTTCTCTCAGCTATCCTATTGTTTGTAAAGGCGTGAAATACTAGAGTTTGAGTCATGCAGGCTCCCTGTGACGCTGTAGTTTGTAAACAAGCTCATGGGACCGAACAAACTATGGAAACAACACGTCGGGGTGGCTAGGTGAATGCTAGTGGAGGATTTTTTTGGTTCCTTACACTACCCTTGCTTTTGGGCTACCTCGTCCGGGCGTAGTCCCTTAAGAGCCCTGAGGCCAAAACATGTTATATCTTCGATGAGTGATTTCTTGGACTCCATGACACCTAGAGACGTCTCGTTAGATCTCGAGACATCCATTTCGAATCCCTCAACGAAATCCTCTCCTACTTTTCTCCATCTCCATTCGGTTCTCTCATTGTCCTATTGTTTGCAAACATGCGAAATAGTGTAGTCTGAGTCAATATAGGGCTCCCAGACGCTGTAGTTTGCAAACGGAAGCTCGTGGGACCGAACCAACTACGCCAACACATCGGGGTGGCCAGGTTAACGCTAGTGGAGGATTTTTTTTGGATCCCTACGACTACCCGTGATTTTGGGCTACCTCGAGCCGGGCGTAGTCCCTTAAGATCCCTGAGGCCAAAACACTCTATATCTTTGATGGGTGATTTCTCAGACTCTGTGGCACCTAGAGACGTCTCGTTAGATCCTATAACTCCATGTTGGGCCCTCTACGAAATTGTATCATGGTTTTATCCATATCCATTTAGTTCTCTCGATGTCCTATTGTTTGCAAAACACGTGAAATAGTGTAGTGTAGTCAGTCGGTGTAAGGCAAATGCTAGATGTTGTATTTTGTAAATGGTAGCTTATGGGACTGAACCAACTTTGCCAACACATTGGGGTGGCCAGGTGAATGCTAGTGGAGGATTTTTTTTGGTTCCCTATACTCCCCGTGCTTTCGGGCTACCTCGTCCGGGCGTAGTCCCTTAAGAGCCCTGAGGCCCAAACACACCATATATCTTTAACGGGTGATTTCTCAAACTCCGTGGCACCTAGAGATGTCTCGTTAGATCTAAGACCTCCATGTTGAGGCCCTCTACGAAATCCTATCATGGTTTTATCCATCTCCATTTGGTTATCTCGTTGTTCTATTGTTTGCAAACACATGAAATAGTGTAGTCTGAGTCAGTGTAAGGCTACTAGATGTTGTATTTTGCAAACGGAAGCTTGTGGGACCGAACCAACTATGCCAACACGTTAGGGTGGCTAGGTGAATGCTAGTGGAGGCTTTGTTTTGGTTCCCTACGCTCCCGTGCTTTTGGGCTACCTCATCTGGGTGTAGTCCCTTAAGAGCCCTGAGGCCCAAACACACCATATCTTCGACGGGTGATTTCTCGGACTCCATGACACCTAGAGACGTCTCATCGATTCAAGACCTTAGCGTTGGGACCTTCTACGAAAGTCTCTCATGATTTTCTCCATCTCCATTCAGACTGAGTCATTATAAGTTTGTCCATTGCCACTCACCTGAATAATATAGGTGGTTCATACAATATAGGTGGTGAAATGAGAATTTTAATAAGATATTTTTACAATATAGGTGGTGAAATGAGAATTTATATTTTTGTTCCTTTCTAATATTTAATTTCTCTTAGCTTCACTTGGCTTCGAGAATAATAAATTCTCTACTGATAGTGCCAACCACGTGAAGGTGGAAGCTTTTTTGGCACCACTAACCTACATAAACATGTTAGTAAGTAATTAAATAGAATTTTAAATCATACAAAATTTAAACAAAATCATTTAAGTAAATATTCAAATTAAATTCATGAAGAACATAACTTTGTAAATTCAATCCAATGAATCGCAAGGATCAACTCTATTCTTGACAGTAGCAAAAATTGCTTCATGATCTGATTCACGAACCTTCCAAAGATTCTTGTTTGATGGCCGACCTCGATATTTGATCAATTTAATATTTGTTGCAAGGACCAAATGTGAATAGTGAAGTATCTTCCGATGTACTTCATAGTCTTCAAACAACCAAATGTTTTATTTTTTGATAGGATATCATCGAAGCCAAGTTCCAGTGACTACCACTGACCTAGTGGGATACTCAAGGTCTTCACCATCAATGACTGTGGAAGTCAATTTTTCCCCTCTACACAACGAGACAAGAAGTAGTATGTTCCCTCTTCGTTAAATTCTATCGCAATAATTGCAAAAATGTGCCCTATGTATCACAAAGTAAAATTGTTCAGTCAATTTAAAAATACATTAAGAGTTGACCATTTAATAATTTATAAATCTAAAACATGGCATGTACATATATGTATGTACCTTGTTGCACTAAATCATAGACTTGGTCAAAGTCAGGTGATGTTGTCATTTGATTTGAAGACCCTGCAAGTTATAATGCTTGTGAAACTTGATGTGTGTCGAGTGGAATTATAGGTCTACAAGTTCATTCATCCACCCACTGCTATGACTCACATTCATTCCATGCAAAATCAATGCTTGATATACAAAAACATGTCATGCACCTAGTATAAATATACCAAGCATTTGCATCTGAACTACGGAATGAGTGCATATCACTTGATCCTGCAACTATCATATAATCTTCAAAGTTTTCCATATGTTGTTCCTCTATCAACCAAAAATATCTACGAACTGTTGATATCTCTTGATATTCATGGCCCATATTCTTGACACACCAATCAATAATATTTTTTACATTTGTAAATTTAGCACCATCCTTGAACTTTAACTCTTCTCTTGCAAGTGCTCTTTTCACACATGCTCCTGCACCATCATGCTCTCCTTTTCCATGCCCTTCCTCAGTAAAACTCCAGATATGTTGTACATTTGTTTTCTTTTTGCATCCTAATTATCTAATAAAACATCCATGCATTCTTGAATTGTGATGTATTTGTTGTCGATCAAATGTAATTTTGATCGAAACTAATGTTCCTCTCATTCAAGTTTGCATAAAACACCTAGAAACAACCTTGTACATATTTCGTAGAATGTGTCGATCATCACCGATGTATAAATGATACTCTCTTAATATTTTTCAATCTTTCTCAAGTGCTTTCAGGAGAGTGCATGAATGTTAGATGCACGAAAATAGAAACTTGCACCTTTGAGTTATAATATTGAGACCGAACCTCCATTTGTGGGCTGCAATGTGTAATTCTATGCGAAGTCAACTCTGAAATAATAGTACCAAGTGGGAATGTGTCCTTGCTTAACTTGAATTGTTCATCCAACCATTGAGCTTTATGTGTGTGCCTTGCATACTCATAAAAATTTCTCTCTCCGAATTTGACCATATTATTGATACGAGTAATTTTTTCTAACAAGCTCACACCTCCTAGATTCTTTTCCATCTTTTAATTGATATGCCACCGATTTATATTTGGTGAAATCAAACAATTATTTTTATTGAATATGTACTCTCCTCTCATGGATACAACTTTTCAGATTTGGCAAGCCACCACATAAATTACACATTCCATCCAAACATGCTTTGTTATAAAAAAATTGTCTTGTTGATTTTTCACAAAATATTGTCGAAATAAATTCCCTTGAAGATTTTTGTGGGACATTTATTCCACACTCCTACAACATGATGTCAGTATGTAAAACATGATGTATTTGACAAAAAACATCATAATGAATTGAAAATTCAACATGATGCCTGCAACAACAAGTGGTACATGAGTGATTGATTTTCACATAAAAGGGTTTGCTCATTTCAAAGAATCTTTGGCTAATGTTAATTTGTAGATTTTCATTCTTAAACTTAGAGAACAATTCTATTTGAGTCATATCTAAGAATTTTTTTGCACACGATTCATGATTACAAGAACCTATTCTTATTTTTACTATATCTCTTCTATTCGGTGACACCCTTGTGTTCTCATTCCAAAATTTTACAATTAATTCTTTTAGAATATCAGATGTATTCTTTTCTTTTCATGGAAGTCTGCTAGAGAAATCCCAATAGTCAATGTTATTGACTAACTCAAGACATTTACGTCTCTCTATTGCTTTCATTAGTGTTTTTCTATTTAGCTTCAAAGCACTACTTATTTTTTTAATCAAGTATTTATTAATTGTTTTATCACTTACTATACAATTAGTAAGTGCACGCCGTGTAGCATTACTATCTTTGGTGCGTATTTTGCCACCTATAGTTTGGTATGCTTTATGTATGTTTTCAACAATTGACGCATTTTGATCAACAACATTAGATGTTCTTAACCCTAGGGTCTTCATTATAGGTCTCATCTTAATTAATTTCATCAATGAAACAAATAATTGACATCTTTGTGTGTCATTTAAATTCTCAAAATAATTATCCCAAATTCTACTAGCTTTTCTTCTCACATTTCTTTCAGACATTTTGTTAGGCATTGGTTTTATAATGTTTTCATCAATTTCAATTAAGTGAATTGGTTTTCTTCGTAAAATGGAAGGAGGTGTTCTTAGAGGTGAAGATTCGTTTACAAGGTTACTTTCTTCATTAAGTGTTTTCATACAAATTTCGGGGTTAACATTCTCTAGGGTTTATTTCTTTTCCTACCCGGGATGAGGCGTTCCCTTCAAACAAATGATGGGAGTCTCTATCCCACTACAATATGGTGTCCCTATATTGAGGGTCGTATTGGAGGGATACAGATGGGGTCCGAGAATACCCAATTTCTCTCTCCTTCCTCATCTTGTTGATGACGTATTCATATCCATACTCCGTAGATGGGGGATGTTGTTGCTTTTGCTCATTGGAATTGGCATGCTTTCCACACGGACATGGCTGATGCATCGTCTTCTCCATGTCTTTCAACAACTGAAATAGAATTGCATGAACTTCCTCCATCTCGCAACTTGTCTTTTCTTTTCTTTCACCATTCACTACGCACTCTACTTTGTATATATACTATGCATTTCCTTTAATTATCTATTTTTAGAGTCATTTAGCTTTCTTTACATTAACACAACTTTTTAATTATTATTTTAATTCTTATCCTTTCTCATTTGGAGTTGTTTAGTTATTTAGTTTTAGAGTCTTTTAAGTTATTTTTAGAGTTATGTATTATTAAATTTTGTTTAGAGGTATTTATTTTTAGCAAAAGTTAAAGGCAAAATTCTTAATTACTATTTTATTTATTAATTTAAAATTATATATTTAAAAATCGTGTTTATATAAATATTTAATATTTCAAATTAGTATTTTAGGGAATATATATTGTTCAATATCATTTTTCTAATATATAACTATTTTATATATATATATATATATATAAAGGATAATCGTCTTAATAAGGGGAGGTTAAATTTTATTAAAACACATTATTATATTAATTAGAAATCAAAAATAGATTGTTACAAAAAAACGGAGCTTAAAATTGAGCACTTTCTTTGTTTATCAAGGTCTCTCTCTTAAACTTCACATAAGGTTTTAACCTTGTTTGGTATAGAATATATTATTTGTAAGATTTGAATACAAACCAATTTTATTGAAAATGTAAATCTACACAAATATACTAAACTAGATGTAATTTATTGATTTAGAGTGGCCTTTCTTAAACAAAAGTTTTAGTCTTCTATGTTGTTGGAGTGTTGCATTTTTTTAATAAGGATAAGAGTCTTAATAAGGGGAGGTTATTTTTACTAAAACACATTATTGTATTAATTAGAAATAAATAATAGATTGTTACAAAAAAACCCAAGCCCAAAATTGAGCACTTTCATTGTTTATCAAGGTCTCTCTCGAACTTCGGGGAAGGTTTTAGCCTTGTTTGGTTTTTCTTTCAAGAACAAAAATGAAGCGTAGTCGATCTCATACGAAACAGTTTGTTATGTGCATAAGCTCTATTTTGAGAAAAGTCATGAGAACCTATACATTGAGTAAAACAAGGTTCCGTTAGTTATAGGCTCTGCACCCATATAATGACAAAGAAATTAAATGAAAAATAAATGAACAACTGAAATGCGAGGCAAGTTTCCATCCCTACTTTAAACAATATCGCTCGACTCCAAAGTCTAAGAAAAATCCACCTATGCACACCAACACAACTTCCTGAAATGTGGAAAGGAACGAGGAAATTTCAAGGCATTTGGTGCAATCACCAACCACATATGTATTCTTTTTATTGCACAATGAATATATATTTTCTAATTCATGTTGACGCTCATTGTTATTTCCATTCGGAAGAAGAAGGCAACCTAACTTCGCAAAAGTAAGAATTGTAGATAAAAAATCACGCACTTTGGGTATCTATCCAATCCTAATCACATACTACTATTCATACAATTCCTAAGTAATAAAGTACTAACTCATGTCTTTGGCCATCTTTGTTTGCTTTCTATTGCCACTTTTGGTCTTACACACCTTCTTGCCTAGTCTGACCTTCGACCCTTTAGTTTCTCTAAGTCCAGGACACTAATGCCCACCAAGACGCTAGCACCAGGCGCCCCCATCCCCTCTGGGTGCCCCTGACCTCTTTGTAATTTGCTCACATATTTTAGGTCCTTACTAGTTGTTTGGTCATCTTATCTTTTTGGTAATCAACCTTTTTGGGGTTGATTATGAAATTCAAGAAAAGGAATCATATAAATATAAAGTTATGTGACCATAATAAAGGACCAAGCACTAACCATTAGCTATCATCACCCACGGTTACATCCAAAGACTATTCAAGAGCATTCAAGCATCCATTCAAGGGCAAGGGACTGCATTCTTTTGCATACACTTCATAGGAGGGGAATTTCATTCTATTCCATGCACACATCTACTTACATCTTCTACATCTAGTTATTTCTCACTATTAAGTGCGACATGCACAAGAGCCACCTAACACACAATTCTGCACACATGCACATAGAACTACATTGGGTTTGAAATTTAGTGCAACGCTTAGTCGTAAGATCACTTGTTTTACAATTGAGGACAATCCCAAGCCTCATTTGCATTCTTTTATTTTTGGGATTTGATGCGCTTTTGAGGGTTTTACATGTCATTTCTTTATTGCAGGTTATCAATGACACCAATGATCATCATGCGGCCTACTAGTGACCAAGAGCGAAGGACAACAAACATCTCGCAACCCTCTCGAAGGAGATAGGCACCTGCACTGGTCTGCAGAAGCATCCGTAGGCACCCCCGACCCGTCTTGAGTGCCCCATTTTAGGAAGATTGTGCATTTACACAATTTTCTAGGCCTTTGTACGACTCTTCTCCCTCTTTGTTCATCAATCCATCACTGCGGCACAACCCAAGATTAATTGCAAAAAAACTAAGTCCTTTTACCTCATATTTGCAACTAGGGTTTCATTATTTCCTATATTAATTTGCTTGGGTCATTTTTACTCTCATTGCATACATGTTTATAAAATCTGCTACATGCTTAGATTATGCATAATTTTATTCATAAATAAACATCTTTCTTTATCATTTGATGAACCCTCATTCGAATACTCTTAGATTCTTCTTTTTATTATATCATGGCTCATAAGGTCTCACAAGTCTCTTTGCTTCAATTGCTTCAAATGCACCCATCTTGTAAAAATGCTCTTCACAAAATCCTAGAAACTATGTATCTCCATATCAACATGTTGCCTTCACAAGTTAGTGCCATCTTCAATTGTCTCTCCGATGACTCTATTATTTCTAATGCCAATCAATCAATTTGCAAGTCTATTCAAGCTTTACATTCTTTATTTCAAGATAAATTCAGGCTATGGAATCCATGATTACATCTTTAAAATCTGAAATCCAACATCTTAAGAACGTTTCTCAGGCTCACACTAGTTCATCTTCTCATCCACATTCTATGTCTTTTACATGTGCTCATATCAGTGAACCTCAAGTCTTTCCATTACTAGAGCCTCTCACATTTGATCACAATGATAAGTAACGTGATATTCTTACTAATCTCCTTAGTCGATTTTTATACATAATATGCATATCCTTTAATGATCTATTTTTAGAGTCTTATCTATTGTGAGTCTTTTACCTTTCTTTACATTTGTAAAAGTTAATGCAAATATTTTAGTTAGTATTTTACTTATTGCTTTGAAATTATTATTTTACATATATTTTATATTTGAATTATATATCTATATTTAAAATATCGCATTTGTATAACGTTTGATATTTCACATTATTATTTTACTTGATGTATAACTATTTATATCTAATGTCTTATGTTATTTCCATCTTTAATATAGATTTAAAAATTTATATTTTTTTCTAGTTATTTATGATATATTATAAAGATAAGAGTATTATCTAAGGAAAGTCTATTTTTTTATTATTAAAAACGAATTTATTATATTAATTAGAATTTTTTTTTAAAAATTGGCTTGCTCTATTATATTGTGAGTCCTTTTCCAACTCGAGCCCATAATGGCACACTTTCTTTGTTTATCGGGAAGGTTTTAGCCTTGCTTGGTATAGAATATATTATTTGTAAGATTTGAACATAGACTAATTTTATTGTAAATATAAATCTACACAAAAATACTAACCTGTGTGTAATTTGTTGATTTGAAGTGGCCTTTCTTAAACAAAAGTTTAAGCTTTTATACAGGAAAATTTTAAGGAACCCCCTGAAAAAAACTTATAGAAATTGTGGCGAATATCCCTTTAACTTGTTTCGTTTTTTTGGTGAAAATGGTAAAACTATTAAAAATAGTTGTAAATTGAATGACGAGTCTTCTGTAACTTGTTTGGCAAGTACCCTCTATCGAATTTGACTGTAATGAGGCCCAAAAATTTTCATTTCTTTTACATGCCTTACCTTTACGCTCAAGTGCCTAGAATGTGTGACACTTGGCCACTCAGAGGAACATGAAAATGACATATGGTATCTTCTGATTACTCACTGCCACTTTGCCTTGCCTCACCGACACCGTGAACCCGAAACTTTATTAAATCAGTTCATTCCACGAGCTTGGAGTCCAGGGAATGCCTTTGACTTGGGGAGGCCCGAAATCCTGCCACGTGTCTGTCTGATGGGTAGGGAAGGATTAATAACTTTAATAATAAGGCAAAAATAACTTATATTTAATAATCAAGGATACATTGTTGGTTGCTATTAATTTTTTTATGTCAGGTATGTGCAACAATAAGAATGTGTTTTTAATAAGGCCATGATATGGAAAATCCTTCTGAAGCTATTGTATTTTGATAAATAATGAAAATTATATGGGGGCCTAATTACTATGTATAAAATTAAAAATCACATGTATTTAAATTTTATAGGGTCTTGGCGATATTCTCATCGTTAATCACGACAACAACAGATCATTCAATAATCAATGATCGAATCGAATAAAGATGCCAAATGGTCATATTCGAATGCACAGTTAGTGCCACATGCGTGGGAATAGGGATAAAGATGAGTGCCGAGTATGCCTTTGCATGCAACTATGGAAAGAAATAGAATTCAGAAATTCTAAAAACATGCCAAAAACACACGAACCGAAAATCATGCCACTAAAAGAGAAAAATTAGTTTCCAATAGAGAATAATTGTGCCTTAAATATAGAACTTTCCATTTTTTGGATGCTTGGATTTTAGAAGATAGACCATAACAATAAAAATAAGAAAAGTCTGTTACAAATCTATAAGTTTTTTTTAGGAAAAAAATTTGTAGTTGTCTTAAATTAGTTTGGGCTCAAAGCGCTGCCATTGTTATAAAAAATGTCAGTTATGTTTATATATTCTGGAAGCCATGACCAAGACCCTTGCTTTAAATGAAAACAAAGGATGAGGATATTTCCAGAAAACACCTTTCTAAAACACAAGAACTCTCCCACCACGCAACTAAATAAGAATATCCTTTTCCTTGCAGAAATACACTGACACATTGCATGGGGCATCCTTGCAATTTATTTCCAAGACCAAACATTGCCTCTCCTCCTTCCAAACTCAAGCTCGATCTTAAACATAATTATGTCCTCCAAATGGTCCCCATCTACAATTAGTGCTGCAAGTAGCACCCTCTCTTTAGATATAACCAACCTTTGTCTGTAGTGAGGGAAATGGTCTCTGCCATATCTTACAGGTAACAACACAAAATGCACAGTAGCATAATCTTGAGTGTTGTGAATTCTCACACCCAACATTGGTTCATATGACATTAAGAAGAAAAATTTGTTGTTGAAGACAACATTTCCGTAGAAGAAACAATCTCTTAATCGTGACACAATCCTCCAAGTCCTAGTAGAAGAATCATAAATTTCTATAGTACCATTACCTGCATTAACTCTAGATCTATTAGCACCTGCTTGAACCACTTTATACCCCTTGTTTTCATTCGCAACCAGAATGCCCAACACATAAATATAAAAGTGTCATTCATTAGTTGGTAACATTCGAGGAAGCTTGAAGGAGGTTCTAATCTTCAATGGATTACATAGCCTTGAAATGTGACTCAATTCACTCGAACAAAATATGATTATCCCTCAATGTGAATCTTCAAACTTTACCCCATCAAAGCATGATAACCATGAAAATTTGAGAACTTTTCATGTCCCTCATGAATGTGACAGTTGTATCTCAGCCAATGATGACCACTATCATGATTTATAAGTATCCATGGATGTTTGTTCCTTATTTCACTATAACGCCTGAAGAATCGGTGGAAGACATGAGTGCTTTCCATTCCTTAGAAACTATAGAGAACCTACATATGGATTCTAACAAAAGCCAAAGAAATACATTTTCCCAAACATCTTGAGGTAGTGAATGATCCCACAAAACATGATTTCCATGTTGTTCCTCATTCTTTGACATTAAATCATCATCCATTTCCATGATTTCTCTTTTTCCTTTTCTCGGTGACAAGTTGAAAAGAAAAGGCAAAGTAAATTCAATGGCGATTGATGATGCTAAAGGGTAGCACACAACAAGCACATGATACGAGCAGGGGGTTCAGGGGTTGTAGGTTAAATGGCCAGGAAGGGTTTCAACGCTTATATTGGAAATAACCTAGAATGAAGAACAAATTCCGGTGTTTCAAGAAGGAGAATACAAATCAAAAAGCGCAACATTGTAGCAATGCAAGAGTATCTATAAGAACAGGTGTTGACAAGGAAAAATATATTTGTTGAACCATAAACAAGAGTATCTCATATATTTTTTGAAACATAAACATTACATATCATAACATAAATATTACATATCATAATATATTTCTCAGTTCTTGTGTCACTTTCCTAAGTACATCAGTATCGATCTTCTTTGCCAAAGTGTTGGCTAGGGTTAGTATTAAGACATATTATTTTTCAACGATATCTCTGCGCAGTGTCTCGTTAAGTCTTGCCAGTTTTAATCACCTCAAAAGATTGTTGCAGACTTGCAAGGATGGAAGACACCATTTCAACTTGACTATCCATCTGAGGGGTCGCCATCGGGATTGATTTCCATCAATTTCCATATCCACATCGTTTATAGAAGCATGTGGAGAATCCATAGGTTTTGGGTCTGGGGATTCTAGATAAACAACAGAGAGTTCCAATAATACTTCGGGAATTAGTTGCTCAGACAAGGAATCCGGTTGGAGCTCTGCAGAAGAAGTTCCAAGAGAATGAAGGGGAACAATGGCATCAATAGACTCGGCCAGAGAGGGGGTGGAAGCACCATCAGGAGGAGAACTAGAAGCAGAGAGGGCAAAGGATTTCCCAATAGTAACCTCGTCTGAGTCGTATCAAAACTAGAAGAAACCACGACGTATTTATGGCTTGATACTGGTTCAATGTGCTCAATTTGGTCCCCCATGATTTTGCAAAAGAAAGCAAATTTCAGAAAATAACCATGGGCCTTGAATTTATAATTGTTGAGTGAGTTCTTTGACTAGACCTTTACATGTGTCAACCAAACCCGGGTATGAATTGACGGTTAATATTAAATGCAAATCGTGGAGAAAAATTGCATTGAAACCGGTGTCACTATCCCACATGCCTCATCTACCTTTTAAACGTCCTTTTATCATGATAGTGACGCGGTGAGAAATTATCGATAGCCTTGGCCCTCGACCTGAGTTTTATATGAAAAAATTAATTACAATTTACCTATTCATGACACATGTACCTAAAGTGTGCCACCATGCCCAGAGATTTAATCGGTACCCTCGTAGTTAATAAATGTCTTATCAATTTTAATTCTTGGTGACGTTATATTTTCTAGCATGAAGGTCCAGGAAATGAGATATTTAATAAATATGGAAAAGACTTATTTCATAAAAGCGGCATATTTAATAAATATGTATATTCAAAAGTTACTAAGCTTTATGAAAAGTAATTTGCCTCGCAAAATGTATTGAAATGGCCATAGTAAATGAGATATTAGAAAACACATTAATTACTCTTTAATAGAAAAAAATAAAATGTTACTTTTTCTTTCAATATATATTGATTAATTTGAATAAAATAAATATGAAAAATGTAAAATTATGAAGTATATAAAATCTAAAAATAATTTTGAAAACACTATATAAATGTGAAAACACTATATTTCATCAGTAATGACATCAACAATTCTGAATTATATTTAAAAACAACATTTTCTTTAGTTATTTCAATTCAAATAGTAAACAATATCAAGCAACATTTGATTTAATTCATATTCATTTTCTTTAGAAATACTTTCTTTGATCCATTCTCATCTTAAATCTATGGATATTTGATTTTGTATTTTGAAACTTGAACTTGTGTAATATATATATAAACGCTTTTGACCGGAGCTATGAATTAGAGGGTTACGAGACCCCACCCATACAATATAAAATGAAGGTACAAAAACATAAAAGACCAAAAAAAACGTGTGTACAAGTATCGAGGACCTACTAAGAAGAGAACATTATCTATAATATATATGTATAATATACTTGTGTAAATTATTTATATATTTATGATATATATATATATATATATATATATATATATAATTGATATATACATTATTATTTATATTTTATATATATATATATATATATATATATATATATATATTTATATCATAATATATATATTGGAATTTGGGATGGTCTCAAAATCATCTTAAATACGGAAGGGCCTTAAATATATGTTGTCACCAATCTTTTTAGCATGTGAAGGGCCTTGTTTTTTGCCTATTTATTGTGGGTCGATTTTTTCATTTTCATCCTTTTTGTCGGTGAGCACCTATGGATTCCCCTCGAGTTCCCTATTGTATTTATTTTGAAATAAAATGAAAATGGCTTTCAAGTCATCTATATCCGATAATCATTTGCGGTGAATCTTCAAAATTGGTAGCGGTAGAGATATAGAGGCAATTAAATTGGTTTTGGGGAAAAATATCAGTTTGAGAATGGATGGTGTAGGGTTAATAGTAGTGTGGCCACGGTTTTGTGGAAAATCTTCTGATAATTGAGCCATCGAAGCCTGATGCGGTCAACCTTGCTCTCATTTGGGTTTATTTGTCTTTCGTGGAAATGTGGTTACAAAAGTACAAAAGTGTAATGTTTCTTTCTAGGTAGCGGGGAGGAGGGAAGCTCTGGGGTGGCATGGATTTGAGCTTCTTCAAGGAACTAGAACGTCGTCATGGTGAGTGTTGGCATTCGTAGGGAAGCTAGCGGTGTTCACCATGAAAAGAATGCTTTGGAAGGACGGGCTTCAAACTCCCTAGTTTGGCTTCCCTCAATTCTCACATCGATCTAGTGGCAGTTTGGTGGATGGAAATATATGAAACTATAGGGAAGCTTATAATCATCTTTGGCATGGTTGGGCCAATGAAGTTGCTACTCAGGACTCTAAGGAGGGTGTGGTTGAGAGGTAGGGATCTCTAGTTGTAATTTTGTCTGTGTCTTCTGATTCAGGGATTAATCCTTGATCTAAATATATGTTGTAATGTCTATAGTATAGTATAGTTATAGTCTTCCTTCCTTCTGGATGGCTTTCGCTTGATATACCCAACAATCATGATTGACGAAGTTTTTACATCTTCATGTTGTATTTGAGGTTCAACCTCTCTCTTTTGTAAAGGGAATGGGACCCTTCAACCCACTTTAACAATACAAAAATAATAATAATATATATAATGTATTTAAATTATATTAATTCATCTATGTGGCATGGGCAAAAGTGGGGGTGATAGCTTTTTAATTTTAATTTATTGAAAACTTTAAATTAATTTAAGAAAGAAATAATCTAATTTAAGAAATCAATAATGTAAACACTATATAAATGTGAAAACATTATATATATATATATATATATATATATATATATATATATATGATGTTTAAACGTTTTTTACCTGGAGCTATGAACCAGAGGGTTAAGGGACCCCACCCTTACAACTATACTCCAAACAAAAAAATCGAACATAAACCAACGGTCCAACAACACAAGGCCCCACTGAATGGCCCACACAGAGAAGAAGGAAACACCATTTGAACAAACAGAAGTGGCTTCAAGACAACGAATACACATGGCCACAAAACCAAAAAAACAAGCTAGAAAAGAGTATTAATCCTCATCTGAAATAGCTGCCGCATCGGAAAATGCCCCGACTATCACACGCGTAAATGCCACCTTCCAACTACTTGGCCTTACCTAGTAAAAGAAAAAATGCCTCACTGGCATTATCCCAAAACTCATTGAGGTGGTCAATGGCCGAGTCGATAGGTGAGCGAGCATTGGTGAGATCCAAAGGAGGCAATCTGCTAGGGTCTAGACCACCATGCTAGAATAGAATGTGAACAACCTCTGCATAGAGTAGAAGCTCCCTATACCACTTTTCAAGCCAATTTGAATCTTCCCCGCACTCGGTGTCATTCGTCTAAGCATCTGCCTCCTCCACCTAGAGCAGAGGGCCTAGGATGCGACACTAAGACATTTAGGTTCACTACTTATTTGTGCTATTTAATTCTATGTAGGTTTGTTGGATGGTTTGAAAAAAACAAACTTCCAATTGAGCTTCAACCAGAAGTCATGCGTCCATTAACTGAGTGGACCCCAAGATAAGGACGTATGATGATAAAGGGGACTACATTCAATTTGTGGATTATTTTTGGGCTCCAATGTATGAAGCATTTACAAAAAGTATAATGCCTAGATTTTCTATGAAATGTAGAGATTGCATTCAACTGGGATCAGAAATACGGTTAGCAGACTGGTACTTCATGAAGGATTATATTGTGCTAAGGTTTTATGGATCAGAAGTATAACCTTACAAATTGCCAATACATGTGACAAAGAGAGTTTTTTCCTTGGAATATATACAATAGATGGAAAACACATATAATATCTATATTGTTTCTCAGCAAAAGAAGAGCATATTTCCTTCCTTATCTTTCTCATGTGGAGGGTTCGCATTTGAAAATAAAAGTATTCTATGTGGCACATGAAATCTTATAGATTTTTAAGTTTGATGTTGACTCTCACTGGTTGTATGACCCATGTGAGGTGATTAAAGAAAGGGTAGTGGCAAACAGAACTTTGCCACTAAAATTCAACATGAAAGCAAACCCTTGCTAGAAAAATTGAAAAACAAGAACTCTTGGGATGAAGTACAAATAACAATGAATGAAATTGATGTTGAGCAAGGAATTATTTCTCAAGAGTTGTTAAAACAATTTTTGGATTGTTTAAGCCTCCACAAAAGTCGAGGATTTTCAATCTGCAAAACCTGATAAAAATTCCTCTAAAAGCATGCCAAAGGCATTACAAAAAGAATTGAAAGATAGAAATTAGACAAGGTCAAAAATTATTGCCTTTTGGTCTATGAGGCAGGACCTAGGCCATCCAAAATCTATAGAAGACTATGATTCTATTCCAAAAGATGCAAATTTCAGAAAATTATGGAATAAAGAGCATCCTCGAGAGGAAAGTAGTGATGATGACATTGCCTATGAGGAATTACACAATCCCCTAGTAGTAGCACATATAAACCAAGTCTCGATGAAGGTTTGAAAGAAATATATACTGCAGGAGCAGTTATTGTTGAAAAGTTGGGTTTTACTGGTGGTGGTTTGGGTTCAAGAGGACAAGGCATTTGGCTTCCACCAGAGGTACAGTCTAGAAAAGTTTTCAACAAGTCAGGCCTTGGAGCTTCGCCTTCAGAGAAAGGACCATTGCATACTACAACATCTACAAGTGTTAATCTAGTGCAATTTACTCCAGAGTCAAATCCTCAACAAATAGTTCAGCCACATGTTGAAAATCCTAGAGGAGAAGTTGGCCATGAATCTATTACTATTGCTAAGGTTGGTGGTTCTAGTGATGATGGTAGTAGTCAACAAAGAGTGTTGGAAACTTAAAGAGGGAAATAGAGACAATTGAAGTTGTTAGGGCTATTGTCCAACAAGGAAGCGAGAAGAGGAAAAAGACAAAGGTAGACATAGGTACAATTACTCTTGGCTCAAGGAAACTATTTATAGAAGGTGATGCCATGCCACTGCCACCCCTAAACAAACTACCATTCCACAGGGAAATTCTCCCCAAACTTTAATTACTCATTCTCCATTCAAGGTGGAATAGTTCACTCCTACGAACACCTCAAGTTTTGATTATTGATTTGATTTTGCCAATAAACCATAAAGAGATAAAAGAAATGGGAAGCAAATTCTACAGGCTACTGGAACTTCAAATCTAGCCACAATGAGGGTATTTCCTACATATAACATAGACATAGATACCTTGGAATATATATATATATATATATATATATATATATATATATATATATATATATATATATATGTAGTGCCCAAAGTTGTAAAACAAGATAATGAAATGCTTCCCACTGACTACGATGTGACCTCCCTTCAAATGGATCTTAAGGAAATGAAACCTTCTGAAAAAATTAATTTATCAAAAGGGAACAATGATGTGGTTTACAGAATTACTAAAGGAAGAGAGGGAGAAAAATAAGTTGAATAATAAGATTCAAAAGTTAGAGGCAAACCTGGAAAATGAGAAAGCAAAAGGAAAAGTGGCAGTTAATAAGATAGGTGAGTTGGAGAGGAAGATAAAATCATCTACCTCTATGACTGCAATTGCTTTGAATGAACAGGCACATGTAGAACTAGAAGATGTGAAGAAAAAGTTACATGAAACAATGAGTAAGAATAATAGATTACAAAAAACATTGGGAGAATTGAAAGAGGTTGTGAAGGAAGATAAAGAATAGGTCAAAAATAGGAGTAGAGGCTAGATCCGAGAGAAAAATGAAATATCGCAATGTGAGAAATTGGCGAAATAAAAAAGGAAATAGAGTCTTCCAACATCAAACTATCGGATTCAATAAAAATGCATTGATTAATATGACATATAATGTTTGGGTGTAAATAAACCAAAAAAATGATGATTTGATTAGATTGTTTGAATTCATGACTGATCTATAAAGAATATTTGATAAGCTCCACGAATACATAATAGGTAGCAGAAAAGTGATGGCTTTAAGAGAGGATATAACAAATAAAATTTTGGAATCTATCTACAAATTCAGTGACATAGAATTGGCATCCAGATGAATTCAGAACCGGTTTGATGCCTTAATAAAAGTATATCTATCATTCGGAAGTGCGTGATGTTGGGAAAAGGATGGGAATTATTGAATAAGCATCAAAGAGTGTTACATGAGTTACATGGAAAGGTAAAGGAGTTCACAAATCTTGGTTTACTAATGCCTTTTGACAATACATGCCAATTCATTAAGAAGGATGCATTCCAGAAGACGATGAAAGAAAAAATGACTCAAGAGAAGAACCGAATTCTTGAGAAGCTAGATGAGAAAAACCTTTTTGACTTTTTTAAACCATTGATAACCTTTTCAATAAGTTTGAATTCAACAATAAAGGAGAGCTCCATTATCAGTTATGAATTGCTAACAAAGTTACATGTTAGTCACTCTGATTTACAACAAATTGCAATTCCAAAAGATGAAGAGTGGAGCATGTTACAAAAGATTATATAATTTGTTAAAGTTGTGGAGCCTGATTCCAAGTTGAAGTGGAAGTTTGGTTTTGTTGTTTCTATTATTTGGGAGGAAATCATGGTCATGGATAAAAATAGTAAATTTTCTTATTAATAGACTAGAGTTATCTTTATGTTTATTGTATTAATAAACATTTGATATTTAGGTTGCATGTGGTTGAATCAAAATTTTACAAAGAGGTGCACAAGTTAAATATATATGTGCATGGATTTACTCTTTAGTGTATTTAGATCCATTTTGAAAATTATTCCATTTTTTACAATGACAATCTTCAATTTTTTCATACAAGGCATGTCTCAAGCAAGTTGAATGAGGAATAGTGTTATTTTTAAATTTTCATTTCAGTAATGATTCAAGCAAAGCCACTTATTCTATCTCAGAATTAAGCACCACAACTCTTATATTCCTAAAGTATATAATAATGTAAATGCATTATGATTTAATAGCCAACTAGCCATGGTGTATGCTTTCTATAAAAGAGATCAACAACATTGTATGTGAAATATATTAAATAATCATTAAAACATGACTTTGTAATGTTTCTACAATCAAAATGGAAATGGAATCAATATGATTACCTTTAGGCACATGTTTGGGGTGAGTGCTAATCCTTGTTTGAGATTCAGAACAATGTACTGAATATTTGAATATATTAATTATTATATGAACATCTATATCATGGGATATCCACCAATGGAAGCTTCCAACTTGATGGACCTGGATCATCTCTAACTAGATATTTGAGGCTAACTCTCTCTTTCTTGACGGTCAATTATTGCAATAGGGTCATCTGTTGTATCTGTGCCATTATTCTTAGCCCCTCTCCTTTCAGTAATTGACTTCCATACTGCTAGAGCCATGTCGTAGGTAAATTTATCTACTTCGTACCATGATGTATAAATTCTAAAAAAAAATCCAAATTTTTGTGAAGCTCGTTTCACAATTTTGACTTTATAAAGGCCAAGGCACTGAAAATATCTCATCTTCAATTGAACCCAAAATCATTGTTTGACATAGATCAGCCAATGAGAAAAAATCAGACATGGTTTGTTGTAAAATAGTACTCGCCCCAACGTTTTTCCATAGCCGGGTTATTGATCCACACTATAAGGGATTATCCAAATATTTGAATTGTTGAATCATTGTAGTGGAAAATTCATGAGATTAAGCACTCAAATTGTCCTTGATTAAATTACCTGCAATATTCATTCCATTGATATCAACATGCTTACAAAAATGTACAATCAATGTATTTAACCTCTTAAAGTAGTCTTCCTACATATTTCTTTCATTTTGGACAAGATTCCAAAAGGTCAGATTTACTATAACCATTGCTTCAAGTACAACATCCCTTCTAAATCGTTCCCTTATTTATTCTAGTAGGGACACTACAATTTCTCTTAACCTCACCCTGGTTGCTTTGATACAATGTTATCAAACAACAACCATGTGACTTTTACCTCCTCAACCTTACCAACTACTACTTTAAACATGTACATTAGTATCTCATATCCACGTACAGAAGCACATACTTCCCCAAAAATTTGAGCTTCAGAAAGCTACTTGCATTTCCAATCTTTATCAAATCATTCCAACCATCAAACGTTGGACCTGTAAAAGTAATTTCATTGAGATACAAATATTCTATTGTCATACAAACTCATTTCCTCAAACTAGAAAAATCAACAATATAGATAGTTCTTTCATATGCTTGTTTAATTAAATGATGCATTTCTTCCAACATGGGAAGGAGACCACACAACATCAACAAATGACTCTATAAAAGTTAAACGATGTATCAAATCCCAGGCCTTTTCCGCTTCCATGTGATTATGCCACATCACTCCTAATAAGGATTGATACTCTTTGTACACCCTACAAACCAGTTGGTACAATGAGATCCACTTGGTGTCGACATCTTTTAACATTTTATGCCCATTTGTTAGTCCTTTAGAAAATATTTGGAATTCCATGAACCTTTTAGGACTACGGTAGAAATAAACATGCACCTCTCGAAGTTAGGTTCATGTCGGTGCATGTTCCTTTTGGTGTTCAACTTTCAACTTGTTTCCTTTATGTCCCTTGTGACTTTTATCCATCTTAACCTTGTTTATCTATATATTTATCATTTTCTATCTTGATTGCCCATTTCATCTCTCCTTTTTTTATATTCCTCTTTATTTTTGGCTTGTCCATTTGACTATTACAATTACATTTCATCATTAAAATTTACTCTCATTCAAGATCGTCACTTTAAAAAATATTTTTCTACAAGAAGTCAATAAAAATCATAATCTCTTGGGCATACGTTGGAGTTTTGAACCCATTTTCTAGAAATACTTTCTCAACCTTGAAATATTTGTTCAACTAGATTGATATCATTTCTCACCAGTTAGTAAAAAATTCACAGAGAGTGTAGTGAAATTATTAATCAATGTGGTATGCAAAAAATCCAAGGCAGGGGCCTTAAGATTTATATCTCTCAATATTTTCTAGATAGAGTTATTTAAGACATTTACATTATTTTTAAATTGATAAAATAGGAAAATAGTAACTTGGGTTAGAACATCTAACGCAATTAAGATGGAAAGTAGGTGTGACGAGAAGGTCTACACCGATACCCTTACTCCCCTCGCTTACCTTCCCTTAAGAGAAACTTGGGGAAGATATACAAAAAAATGAGTCTCAAACATAGAAATGGGTCACAACCAGAGCTAACGAGGTAACAAAGTACAACATATACCAAAGGATTGCTTACAAACAATTACATACGCCTAAAGGATCTATCCAAAATACATTAAAAAAAAAGTTCCTAAAGGTGTAATAGAAGTATGGAAAGGACAACCCAAGAAAATAGTACATGACACACCAAGAAGTTGTACAACACTACCCCTCCCCAAGGAAAAGTAGTACATGGATAAATTTGATATAAACAAATATAGTTGAGTTCCTTTTCTATAGACACCTAAATTTGGTATTTGACACTTTGCTAAATGTCAACTTTGGAATACTCTAACACATTTCGAAAATTTACATATTGCAATTTTGACCACACTTTCCCTTATTAGTTTACCATCTATTATCTTAGCCACCTTTTCTAACCAGTTATACTCATTTAAGATCATTTGTCGCATCCACACATATGGGACCCAAACACAAGACCAAAATGTACGAGGATAAAAAAAATTGATTCTTATTACTTGTTATAAGACAACATGTGGGTTTACTCACAAAAATCCACACCAAATGTAACCTCATCACAAACATGAACCCACTCATACAACATGCAGGTTATGTAAATAACAAGACAACACAAGACATGGTTCAATAACACACATTTATAACGAATGGGTACAAAACCATGACCCAACCATAAATTGCACATCATCCATGGGAACCTTCCACATTACCACATTTTGTAGGTTACATCTTTATTATATTCATATTTCATTATTTAACCTTAATGATTTAAGGAGTACTTAACATGAAAGCACACTTTTTTTCTTTTTAGAGACCACATTCCTTTTGGTTAGTTTATCACTTAACTTATACTTGTTCCATCCAATTTAGTTTGTTTCTCTTATTGTGAATACATTATATAAAACCATTTATTATTAGAAGTTTCTAAACATTTAAACATTAAGTTTTGATTCCCAAAATTAGAAACCATGCTTTCTCAAAAATTTGTTCTCAAAAGGTACAAATCAGATCTACATGCATAGCACAAGAAATATTTATTAAGTTGCAATAATCTCCATGGCACTTATAATTCATAGCCCAATATCACAAGGGTGCATTCTAAAAAAATCAAGTTACAAACTCCATTTACAAAAAGAGTTTTAGTGGTGTATAATTTATATACCAATAATCTTTGTGACCCCAAGCACTCTCTTATATTTTCACTTCTAATAGTGTTTAGTTTTTAGGATAACCATACGATTACATACTATATATTTTGACTTAAATGTCTCAAAAGTGACATCATACCTAGCATTTAAGCATCTTCCACACTTTTGTACCCACATGAAAAATCTCTACTAGGTTCTTAGGGAGGAACACACAAATTCTTACACTTCCCTAGGACTCTAAGACTATGAAGAAAACTTAGATTTAAACATAACATCAAGGCTTACCAAAAATTACCCTTCTATCGCCTTATAGAAAACATCCTAGCAAAGTTGGTCCATTACAATTCCCATAGGTGGTTTCACATATCTAGAAGTAAGCAAACATATTCCTATGGTAACAAGGATTTGAGATCCTATCTCCTCTTGTGAATTTAAACTACTACAGTCCACAAATGTTGGGAGGATTTTTGATATGCACATGGGTCAAACGAGTCCCATGTTTGGAAAGGGGAGATCAAAAATTTGAAATACATGTTCCCATAAGGAACAACTCATCCCTGCATATAAAAAAGGAAAGGATTACTAATGGGTTAAAAGAAGGTGGTTTCCATGTTTTCTTTGTTCTTAATATCCACATTCGAGGAACCCAATTCGATAGAGAAAAGATCAACCACGTTCATTGTTTAGCCCTCTATGTTTAACCTCAAGACTACTTTACAATTCCATAGCTTAGACCCTACGTCCCACATGTCTCAAAAGTGACCCCAAGCCTTAATCTAAAGCATCCCACACAACTTCAACATGCATGAATATAATTCCTAGAAGGAAACCCCTTTTACTCTAAACAATATTTAACCATTACCACTCCTATAGGGTGGTTTCATGACAATGTTGACAAGAGACATGATTCAATAGAAACATGAATTCGTGCTCTTATTACCTCAAAACTAAGGGGTGTTGAAGAGTGTTAAGGAAACTAGATTCTCCATTTAATTTTCAGCTATCTAACTAATGTGCTCACACACAAAGGGGTGTCAAACAATGATTTTACTCTAAGGTTGTCCTTTTTCCCTTGGTTTTTATATGAATTCCAAAGTAATTAGAAAAATACAAAGCAATTAATTCATGAATAATCCAAAAAGTATGCAATTAAAGCTCATTTCATTTCCAAAGAAAAATTACATCCACAACATTAGCAAGATATAAACCTATAAATAAATCACTCCTAAATTAGAATTCTCATTTCCTCAAGATACCAATATGCTTAAAATCTTACTCATCACAAAATAATTAATAAATAACATTTCTGATATAAAAATAGTGTTTATTTATCCATTTAATATTACATGTATTTCAAAGATAATCCCGTCATTACAAAAACACAAATAATGTTGTCATTTCCTTCTCATCTCGTGTACGTGCAACCACTGCATGGTCAACACAATTTTTGGAATGACATATAACTACAATCAAACACATTTAGCATTATCACATTTTTTCAATAATAACACTTGAATTATACCTAACACACTTTTAAGGAGAGTAAGAATGCAATTGTAATTTAATTTCATTTTGAAATCCAAAAGGCGGGTATAAAGAGGAGAGAGAAAAAAAAATTTCTTTTAACATTCAATATATTTACAAACATGCGTCAAAGAGGTTTCTAACAATCATGTATTTATGTTTACAAGGTTTCCTAATCATCATTTTTTTTGGATAAGGTCATATGATAGTTTTCACCAATCAGTTACATATTTCCAAAAACATCAAATTTAGACAAGTTGCTCAAAGATCAGTGTTTGAAAACCATCTTTGAGACTTAAAAGAGCAAGGGAACAATTTCCTACCTATTCCCTTATATATATGGAAACACTCAATTTTGATGGAACCCCAAACTGAAAAACATGATTAACATGGTGTTTGTCTTTCTAGAGCTACCGGTCGTAAATGCGCCCAAGTGGCCTTATTGCCCAATGAATGGGGGCCTACAAAACAACCAAGAAAACTAGATGGTGGGATGTTTTTCTCCAAATTGAGGTTTTTTTAGTGATTGTCTCGTACAAATACTAGAGGTATGCAGAGTCTAAAATCCATTTCTACACCCAGTCAAAACCAAATTACATTTTTGACTTTCAACAATTGTTTAAAGCTGTGAACTAGCCCGTTGGGATCCTATACGCATTATGAAACAAGGTAAAATGGACATCCGAGGGACAACCCAGGTTCAATTGAACACTCCAAGTGACAAGATACATAGATAAAGCTTTCTTTTCTCATTTTAGGATTTACAATGATGTTTTGCACCTCATTGAAAACAAGTTTTATTTAGATTTTACAAGGTCGCCAAGGAATAGTTATGACTACCATTTAAGTTTAAATACACCAATTACATGGCTTCCATAATTGGTATTGATATCAATTTTTACAACCATATTATGAGGTAAAAGAGTGTATTGTTTACGTTCATGGTTATTTATCTAGTTGTGTACAAAATAGAGGAAAAATTTACTAATAGATAACATGTCCCATTTAATTCACCTAACCAATTGTTTTTCTTTATAATGAATTACAAATCCATTTAAATTAAGAAAAAAAGACATTAAAATCATGCAAGAGAGGGTAAGATGACCACGCCTGGTAATAAATGAAATAGGGAAAACGAGGCTCTAGGTGGTCTACATGCTCTCCAAAGTTATTTTCTTGAAAGCTTCAAATCCTTTCCAAAGATACTCGTTCTTTGCATACCCACAGTCATCACTATTTGATAACCCACATCTAACAACAATATGTTTTCAAAAATTCCTTGAAACCTTCAAATTTAACCTCACCTGACCACTTTTGCATAGGTGTTTGAGAGAACATATGTTGCAACAATTTTAGGATCTAATTCTACTGCAAATACCGCAAATCCTCTATACATAAGGTCTACATGTACCAAGAAAACACTTCTACAAAACCACAACAGTTTAACTAGCATCTTAATAATAATCTTTAGGGATTCCTCAAGATAGCCAACATGGGCAAGATGGTCAACCATGCACACATACAAGTCAATTGTAAGTGCAATATGTTAGGAAATAAGGGATAAAATATGCAGAATAATCCCTCACAGAATCACAACAATAGAAACTAATATGCAGAAAAATATTACAGATCTCAAATAAAAGTACAGAATAAAATAACACAACACAAAGAGACGGTATTTAACATGGTTCACCCAATTTGGGCTACGCCCACCAAGAATCACTTGCTCAAATTTTATTACAAGGCACCGCTCTCTCAATACAATACCCAGATCTGTTTGGAGCTATGCCCAACAAACTCTACAGAATTCACACCCGAATTCAAAACACATATGCAATGTTACCTTATACCTACCATATGCATAAAAACATATAAGTAGACAACTACTTAAGCAATTTTACAAAGCCGTGGGTATTAAAACCATGGGCCAAAACCGTCTCATAAACCTATGGGTCAAAAATCCCACCCATATGAGAAAAGCACATTTCCCAATTGATCGAGCACGTTTTAAGGCCCGAAAAAAAAAACCGGCGAGACAACTGTGGAAAGTGTATAGTACTCTTAGTGTAAAGTCTTCAACACTTTCTCACATGAAAACAGGATGCACAACCTAACACAATATGATAAGTTTTTTTCATGCTCTTGAGTATGGACATGATTTGCATGATTTAAAGAGCATTTTCTTTGTATTAATCATCCAGTTATCTTACAACTTAGACAATTTATGGGATTCCTAACTAGTATCACTTCAGTTGGGAGCTATGATTATGTGAATGACAATTATCTTTATGAATAAACCGATTATCTACTCTAACAAGAGTAAATTAGCAATTGCCTCTACGTGAAGAACTCAAGAACATGAGTGTTCCAAATCTACTAATCTCCAACATTTTAGTTGAGCATTGTAAACAAGGATTTTATTCACGGTTAACAAGATAAATCTAATCAAGACTCCACATATAATTTTTATTTCAAACTGCAATTCCCAGTTACATATTTTTTTCTCATGCAAGCTTGTTAAGTTAATTATTAGATAAGCGTTGCAAATAAAAAGTTCCTCTTGTAGAGGAAATGAACTCCACTTGTTATGAAAATGCATTTGTATTATGATTAAAGGGGTTGTTTTGTTGTTTAAAAAAAGAAAAGAATTGTAATACACTATTGATCAACAAAGTGTATGGTTATGAGTTTAATATTACTAGTGTAATTTCAAGTTTGAAACCAGATCAGAGGGAAGGAGCAAGGGCCACTCCTCCCCAATGTGAAGGGAAGTATTGTATGCTTGTTTAATTTCCTGATTATTTAGCAATTGTTCACTTTCATTATTTAAGCAGTTAAGACCCTTTTCAGATATTACAATATTTTCAGTATTTATCTTTATCATTATGTTTGATATTTTAACTCTTTTAGTTCATATATCTAGAAGTCTTTATTTTATTTCCTAAAAATTACTCAGATAGAACTAGTTTTTAGGTGTAGTATTTGGTTAAATCTTCTAGTTAATTTAAATACTTTCTCAGAAAATGTTTCAACCATTCTTTGTTGCAAATAGCCTCAAACACCACCCTGTTATTGACAAATATTGAGAGATCAAAGTATGAGTATCAATGAAACTCGTCACCATCCAAGGACGGATGGAAAGACAAACCGAACCGTTTGAAATCCCAAACATTTTTAACTATTGAGTTTCCTGATTTTGGCATCATTGGGGACAAGACCACCGATATCTATATGCTGGTGGTTGTACAACTGTAGGGGCGATTGTGTAACTATTTATCCCTATCACCGTTGGTTGCACAATCGCCTCTTTATAAAGAGCGAAAATTACGTAACCACCGGGGCGGTTGCCTAAGTGTTACACATAAATATCTCGAGCATAACTATAATGGCCTTCTCGATGTCATTGAAAGGTGTCCAGATCACCCTCAACCTGACTAGACCATCTCTTGAATAAAGAATATGTTGAGAATATCTTAAGAAAGTATCATATATGGAGAATACATATAATTGGGTTTTTCCAGATCTATTTTTGGATCATATTCCTTGTATTCCTCTTTTGTATAGCCTTCTACAAGATGATTTGAACTGTGTTCCACTTATTCTTCGTAATAAACTCAAGTTCCACACTTGGGGCCTTATTCTTATCTTCAGCCTCAAGCCAAAAATATGATAACTCAAACTTGTTACCTTCATCAAATGCAACTCTAACTGATCTTTATCCGGATCTGATTTTTCTTTCTTATTTATGGGTAGCTCTTCTTGCATGGTTAGAACATTCTCATTTTATGAATCAAAATTATGCAAATCAGTAATTGTGATTGAATCATTTTCTGTACTAAAACTGATTTAAGAATGGTATGAGACACTAATAAATGGATAATCCTTAATCAAAGATGATATAGGCTCAAGAATGTTAATCTGGTCATTAGAAACACTCATATGATCCTAAAAACACGCTCCTTACTAGTAAATATCTTGAGTATGGTGTTCATCAAGCACATGAATGTAAGTAACATGTTTCTCTAACCATAAGTCATAAAGAACCATCTGTACAATCCCTCCTTTTTTTGAATGTTGTCTTCCAAATGTCTTTAGGATCTACTCTTACCTAATGGTTTCTTGAATTTAGGTCAATCTTGATGAATTAATGTGCACCTCAAAAGTGATCCATGTCATTAATGCATGAAGGTAAATACTAGTTCTTCACTAGTGTATTATTAAGTGTGTGTGAAATTTGATAAACAAGCAACATAAATCGTCTTTCTTTGATGTGAATATTATTGAGATTCTCCATTTACCTATGAATTTCACAACCCAAAATTAACCATCCAAAGGCTAGTAATTGTTTTTTGAAATTCTAGATAATAATTGAAGGAGATCAAACCAATATTATTATTCCAAATCAAATAACTTACTAAGGATGAATCGAACAGGCTATAATATTGCTTGCACCACAATTATATTGTTTACATGATTAAAGCTAGCCATATTTTATTACAACCTCTGCCACCAAGCGAATAAATGAAACATAGACACATTATATTACAATTAGGTTAATCTAATTAGTGATGTCTAAAATCAAATTACTAGTCACTTACACCAATTAAGGTGATTGGAACCAAATTTATTTTTATTCCAAATTGATAAAATTAATCAAGGGAATAAGAGATCTAAACCATGCTACTATATGCCATTGATGTCAACTAAGTCTGGTAAAAAATGATTACACTAATTAATGTTGTTGGTGCTCAAATTAGTCTCTCCTCATTTTTCCTTGAAATTATACGATAAGCGAGGCCTTGTCATTTTTTTCCCATATACCTTTGGAAACATGACTGGATTGATCATATTTGGGCCTTATAACATTTCCAATTTCTTTGTCCTTGAAGAAAGATTCATTTCCGGGCTCAAATGGTGATTTTCCTACATTTTACGGTTTGACGGGTGTATTTTCCCGGTTAAATTCACATCTCAACATCATTAGAAATGTGGCCCTTTTTGGTTGGGTGCAGCTCTGTGGGGCACTCTACAAACTCTAAGGCTCTCTTCAACCCAAAACTTGTCCACGTGTAGGAACGACACTCATTTGAAAATTCACCTTTTGGTTTGGCCTTAAAATTGCGTCAAGGAGACATGTGGAGGCTTCCATCGGCTCTACTCTATACTTAAACTTTTCAAAGAAATTTTGAAAGGCCTAGGACATGTGGAGGCACCGCGCCTGTTTAGGGTCAACCCCTAAATTTTATTTTGAAAGAGTGCTAAGAGGACACTTAGAGGCTTCCGCTCACTTTGCCCTTTGCTTGGAATTTTCAATGGCCAAAGGAAAATGTCTAGGACCCTAGACACATGGCGCCTTTCGCTAAACCTTACAATTTTTAACAAACTCTACCGGATTGAGAAACATGTTGAGTCTGCACTTGTTTGGGGTCTCTGCTTTTGGGGACCATCTCAAAATGTGCCATTGAGACACATGGAGGATTTCGCTGGCTCCTTTTTACACTGAGACTTTTCAAAGGCCAAAAGGCATTTTTTTCTTGGGCCCAGGGCACGTGGAAGGCCCGTGCTTGTTTGAGAACTTACCTCTATACCTTACCTTTGCGGTTGCACTAGGGAAACATGTGGACGGTTATAAAATAAGGTGGAGAAGGGACAAAATCAATGGTTGTTGTGCATCGCGTCTATTTTTCTGCCATTTTTACTCCAAGACTCTTGGAGATGCAAATACACACTGTTTTTCATCAATTTTTGATGAAATTTCTTGTCATCTTTGTTTGCAAAGTGCCATTAAATGGATTTGAGAATTAAATTGTGAGTCCAAGGATATTTAAGATCGATATTTTGAAGTTGGAATCACTCGAGGCACTTATAAAAATGGGAATTACTAGAGGAGATGGATGCAGGACAGAGTTACAGAGGAAATGAAGGGAAAAGGATGAAATGATGAAAGTTGCAGGTGCAAAAGATGAAAAAGGTGTTGCCTCGAGAGGAAAAGGATTACTTGTCGGATCCGGTTGTGCAGAGCTTCCGAAAGATGATTAAAAGGAGATTTCTCATGATAGAATCAAAATGATTAGGACTCCCAAAAATTTGTGGCATGGCATCCTAGTCATTAATCGAGGGCCCAAGAAACGTGATTAGTTCACAATTGGTCCACCTCGCAGCCTTTCGAGATATGAATTTTTGAATGTCACTTTTTGAGACAAATCGGTAAGAAGGAAAGGTCCCTCGAATATTCTTCTCTTTTAGGGGAAAAATTGAGTGAGTGAAAATGTATAAATGCAATGAGAAGACTCTTGCAAATGGTCAGGGGTTGAATTCTTAAGAGAAAATTTTAGAAATCCGTCTTCCTAAGAGACCAATCTAAGATAACCTGCTAATTCTTTCGTGTTAGATTTTCTATCATGTCAAGTTGGTTCTTGATGTATAGCCATTGTGAGCTTTGACCGATCTAGAAGCTTTCCCTGTCAATGAATCTAAGAAATTTTGAAATTATTTTTTGTTCAATCTCTAGAAAATTTTTGTCTTCTCTGTTTCAGAATGTCTGCAAATGGTTTCTTTCGTTCCTATTGCGATCTTTCATTGTAATGTTTGTGAAATCACACAGGATCTCATCCTTGTGATAGTTCAATGGTATTTGCTATTTCATTTCAAGAAGAGCCTTCATCTTGGATAAGATAAACAAATTTAAAATCAATTTACTGTCATTTTTTGATAAATATTGTCTCGTAAGTCTTTGGGTGTACCGTGGGCGTGATTGATAAGATATTTTGGTGTTTAATTGAGTCTTTCAATTTGAACCTTCGTGTTAGAGTCTCAAAGATTGTGTGAAATCGTGTTGATCCGGGCCTCCATTGAAGAACACTTTCGGTTGAGGGAACATCTTAACTATTCAGAAGCTTTATGTGGTTGAATTTTCCATTGTTGTGAAGTTTCTCGGAGGTTAGGTATAATCAAATTTATCCTGCTTCATCTCCCACCAAAATCATTCAAAAAACCATGAATCCATCCCGAATCGCCCCCTTTTTCCCTATATATCAACAAAGGAACAAAATATGTTTATCAAAATATGAAGAGTAATCGGGATTCCTTAATGTCTTCAATAACCTTAGCTTTGTGTTGAAAGTATCTCTATCTTTTTAGAAGTGACAACTCTTGAGAGTTAAATCATGGAGCATTGACCGTATTTTTCCAAGGTTTTCTTCATAAAATTTGTGAAAAAGAAGGATATCTCCATCTCCTTCATCAAATAAAGGTTACACTAAGGGTCCTCTCACCCTGGTTGAAGAGGCACAACCTAAAGTAGTGAGGACATGTCAAATCCTCTTAAAGGTGCTATCCATCTCTCCAAAAATTTGAGTAACAAAGGTCAGTTAGATCCCATCCTGGCCACAAAACGACACACACTATGATCTATCTGTCTCTAAGCTCCATTTCCAACCTATGTTGTTGCTCGACTTGAAAGGGAGAACAAATTTGGATACCAACAAATGTTTCACTAATAATACCCTTATGTTTAGTGTGAAATTTCTAAGGCCTTATAAAAGTTATATTTATTTATACTAGGTCAATAAACAAAAGTAGGGAGTGTAGAAAAAATTACCATTGCGTTATAACATCACTTAAGTATAACCTCATTATTCCCACAAAGGGAGGGATCCCATATAAAATAGGAGTTAGACAACTATAGACTCGGTCAATTAGAGTACAAGAAAATCCAAGACAATTAACTATATTGTGATATGTAAGAAAATCGTAGATTAATTTTTGTACCTTGCGCAGAACTAGGTCTACTTCAATTTTCCTCATCATGGAAATTCCATTTAGCAAGGTATGAACATTCATTTAACTATATTCTGATACAAGGAATCTTTTAATTTATTTGAATTTTAATTATATTTACTCAATCCCCACTATCCCAATACAAAAATTCAATAGCATATGCCCTAAGGGGGAAAGTAGAATTTCCTAGGCTTATATTTTTGCCTTTGGATCAACACCATCCCCATCATTGATCTTCCTAAATGCCCTAATTCCTTATCATAATTTCATTTCATTTCTCTTATTTCATTTTTTTCTCTTTTGTTGGTTTTGTAGGTAATGGTGGAGGCATCCATGGAGACCAAAATATCTATCTATATATTTTATTCATCTTGTTTTCATTTGTTTTAAAAAACCCTCCCTAGGGTTTGCAAAGGAAGATCGTATATATTATTCATTTTTTTAGAATACCCTCACTAGGGTTTATAGGGAAAAAGTGTATATGTTCTCCACACACTTGTGTGTGTGTGTGTGTGTGTGTAAGTGTTAAGAATCCCAAATGAATGGCCACATAAATCCAAAACTATGGGTGACATATGTATAGAGTGTGGGTATATTTCAATATAGTGACCGGATGTCAAAGGCCTCATGGACTAGGTGAGTACACATGGTCATGGATAGGGAATTTAGGGGGTGTATGGTCATGCCCCAACATATTTCTAGGGTTGTGTGGATTAAATAGAGTTCGGGGTTTGGGAAAGGGTCGTGCCCAAGTTGTGGCCCCTCTACCCGCCTTATTATTTTTACTATTCTATATAATATATATAAATGAAAAAATCCAAACAAAAAAATGTATGATGCTATTATATACACATTTGTGTTTGTGTGTGTGTGTGTGTGTGTGTGTGTGTGTGTGTGTGTGTGTGTGTGTGTGTGTGTGTGTGTGTGTGTGTGTGTGTACTCTTAATATGGTGAGATCCGAACCAAATATCATCATTTTTTCTTTTTTGTTATTCTTTAACAAGTCCTTACATATACATATACAAATTTACGTGAATATTAATTGTAATTTTGAATATAAAATTATGCTTATATTCATTTCAAAACAATTCCCATAACATTGAACTAAAGATTTATATAAGGAAACAAACAAGGTTTTTCCAAGTTAACTCTGAGAGAGAGAAAGAGTGTGTGTGTGTGCGTATTACAATTTTAATTACATTGCATTCATTCATCAATCTTTTAAACAATAAAAATCTCCTTGGTCCTTCTACAGGCTCCTATGTCTTAAAATAAACAATATACTATTATAGCACGCCACAAATATGAAAATAAAGTTCATGAGGAGATAACTATAAGTTTTAAAATGAGCTCTTAAACCCTACCTTTACAATGAGAATAATCACTTTCCTAGAATAAAATCTTTAACTTGGAAATTAATTTCACTTAATTCCCTATTCTAACAAGTTTCAAAATTTCTTATTACACAATGAAATTCAATGCTTTCCTTCTCCCTTAGCTTATACCAATGAACAATAAATATAAAATCAAATCTAAAAAATATTTGAGACAACTAAACTTCTCTTCCACATACACATTTAAAGCCATAATCCATAGTTTGACAATTATTCCAATGAGTTAAAAGTACCAACCAATCACAATGTATTTATTTTATAACCAAGGCACAAGATTACTTTCAAAATGATAATGAAATAAATTATTTCTCCCTACAACATAATACAAATCTCCTCTTCAACACAAGCTTACAAGAGGAGGACAAAAATACCTTTGTATCATTACACCTTTAAAATAATAGGAACAACAAGTTTTCATATTCAAACCTATACTCCTCAACAAGTTTTGTAAAATGAATAAAAATGAGATTTTGCAATATAATACAAAAACATTATTCTTCAATTAAAATGTAAGTGGAAAAGCCTCCCTAAAACGAGAACAACATGTCAAATTTTAGAATGAATCCTCAATAGTTTCTCCCCAATGAACGTAAGCTCCAAATCCATTTAAAAACAGCCAAAAACCACAAGAGGAAGATGTTTGGTTGTCCATCCAACCTATAAAAATAATTACATGCCACTTCCCAATAAGGAGAGCATGTTATCCTCCCTCCAAGCCCATGGGATACAGAGGAAGCATTCCTCCAAAAATATGCACAATAGAATGAAAATAAAACAACATACATGCACTTAAGAAACAAAGATCAAATCCAATGCTATACACAAGAAGTTCATGAAGAGTATACATTATAATTCGGAGAGATATTACGGATACGAGAAAAAAATAACCAATAATGATATTCAATATTATCCCATTAAATTTCATATTGCAATCATCCAAATATATAAAGGAAATAACCTTCCTAAAATATAGCAGTAACTATAACAAAAATACAACCTATGTGAGTTGTTTATAAGTCACATAACAACATAGATATTTGTTATTGTTGTTTTATAACAACTAACAACAAATCACTTACTAAATTACTAACTTTACATTTACCTATATAATAATTACATACGTAATTACTATTCACCCACACATTCAAATGGAGCACTAACATATGAATTCCTAACATCTCCATGCCTCTCAAGAGGTGAAGAGGGGGTAGAAAGATCCTCTTACCATAAAACCAAACAAGTTTTAAAAAATTTCCAAGTATCCTCAAGCCACCAATGTCCTTATATCACTCCATCACCCTTATTTCTCCTTGTCTCCTACTTTCCAAGATATTTCAAAACTTGGAGGTTTCTTTAGAAAGGATGGGAGATGGTTTCAAGCCATACAGAACACAATCTCCACTCCAAGCCTATGGAGAGAGAAAAGTAGGAATCCCAACAAGGTTTTCCCATCAAACCTTGTGGAAGAAAGAGGATTTTTTCCATCTTCCCCAACACTCCAAAATCCACACCCCAAAGTGGGATGGAGAAAACAAGAAGGAATCAAACCACTAAAATAATTCATCCTATTTCTCCAAGCACTCAAACACGGGGAAAACACAAGCAATAAAAAAATTAAATTTCAATTTAAAAACAAACAAAACTAAGAGATATGAGGCCTAACTCACAATAAAATGATGATCACACCAAAAATTAAATCATTCTCCATAATCTTCATGCTCCTCCAAGATCCCTAAAAATATCTCAGTGAAATTCAACCAAGAAGTCCCAACCCCCTCCAAAATGGAGGGTTAAGTAAGGAGGAGCTAACATATTCCAACATATGGGATGGTGACATGTGTCACCCAATCCCTTCTCAAATCCATGTCACCTCATGTCCTTATCCAGCATAAGAAAAGATTCTTAATGGATGATAATCTCACAAAAATAAAAATAAAATAAAATTACATCCTCTCCCAATTCCCAAGTGACTCATAAAACAAACTCTTAAATGAATATAGGGACACGAGAGATTCAAATGGGAGGGAAAATTCCTTTTAAACCTTGAAAATATTCCCTCTACCCATAGATAGGGTCCAAGGGGTCCCTTTTTGTGTAAGAGTGACTCTTAACAAGTAAAACACCCCTTGAAAATTTCACTTTTAGTCCAAATTCAGAATTTGGGAAAAGTGACACACTAAAAGAGGTGATGGGGCCCACCTAGTTCATGCTTAGGTGGCTCAAACCTCCTTAAACCAAGATCAAACCAATTTATTCATCCCTAATCCAAATATGTACAATTAACCCAAACAAAAGATTTAAACAAGTGATAAGGGTAATGTTATCCAATTTTTCCCCTCGGGAAAAATTTGATCAAACGTGACCTTGCACAAGAGGAAATGGAGAGGTTGGTTCAGTCATGCGAGCTCACATTTCAATTCCAAAAATCAGGTTGCATGTAGGCTCGACAATGGAAATGAAAGGTTGAAAAATGAATGGCCAAGGGAACATCAAAGGAGATCAGAGCTCAAGTGGAAGAATGGAGAAAGGCTCAAAGTTTCAGACTTTGCATTTTCGGCATTTCAGAGACAAGGCGGGAAAAATTTGAAAAAGTCTGAAAGAGCAAAAGCCCAAAATCTGAAATTCTAAAATTTCAAACTTTCGGGTTTCGGAGTTTCAGAGATTTTGGTGGGTGTGAAGGGATGAATAGTGAAAAAGGTCCGAAACCAAAATGTCTAAAATCCCAAAAGTCTGAAATTTGGACTTTCAGGTTTTGTAGTTTCGAGAGATGCGAAATTCGAGTCTTTGGCGGCAAAGTACGAAAAGTGACCAAAATGTCCGAAAGTATGAATTTCAAGATTTCGAAGGTTACAAGCATTTCAAACTCCGAAAAAGGAGGATCAAGAACTCGCATTTTACAAAAAGACACCCCGAACTTCAGATGGCCATAACTTTTGACTGGGAGCTCGGATTTGCACAAGTAAGGACTTTTCGGAAAGCTTACTTTTTGGAAAGCTTACAGTCTCCTTTACACAATTAAGAAATATAGTTTGCCATTTTAAGAGGATGTTCTAGGTTTCTCACCTACCACAATAATGAAGGTATGGGTTTCCTTTCTTGCCCAACAAGGAAGAGTAAATGGAGGCATGGGTTTTGCAGTAGAACCCATCATTGTTTCAGTAAATTCAATGCATTTTAGGGTGGTTGGAGAAATAATTCAAATTCTTCTCTCTTTTCTCTCTCATTCTTCCTATATATTGTAAGGAGGGGCATTTTTCAAAAGGTTGGACAACTTGGCTTTGCACCCTCCCTTCTTCTCTTGTCTGTAAGTGAATTTGTAGAGTTCAAACCTCCCATCTAAACTGTAAAATGCAATCTTATCTCTTGGCCATTGTAATGCATTGTATCATCTTTGGAGAAATAATAAAATTTTGTGGATGATTTTCAACCCTCTCTTATGTTCATTGCGTCTCCCGATCTCTCATTGCAATCCTGGTTGTTTGTGCATGGTGGTTGTATTACATTTTATGGTTTGTGTTTAATGGCAAAGTAGGTGTTCAACATTCCTTTAGTGTATCACCTATGTTAGTTTAGGTTTATTTTCTTGCAATCTTCTTAACCATGTCTCCTTGGCAAGATAGAGTAGGTTTTAATAGTAGATCCTCTACAATTTGTATGTGTGCATCAAAATAGAGGAGTAGGAACTAACCTTCATCCAGAGAGCTTTCCGATCACAAAGTCCCACACTTTAGGAAAAGCTTCATGTTATGCAATCACACTGATCGTTTCAACCCATCGAGTTGCGGACATTGGGGGTGTTGTGATTACGCAACAACATGTAATTAATAATAAATTAATTCATATGGGGAACAACTAAGTAAAGTGACCATCCAAAAGATGAATACACAAGAGGAGATGATGGATTCCATATTTCTATCCTAGCAAATGACATGCAAGGCAAGACTAAATAAACAAAGGAAGATAATTTGGCCCAAATGACCTATTGTGAAATATTAGAGGTGTAACCCTTGAGTCTCATGTTCTCTTATGGAATGAAATTGTCGCATACACACTCAATTGCAAACATCATACCTACTCGAAAATATATGATAAATGAAGAAAATACACACATATCAAAAATTATGTCATACATATGCAACTAACTTGACTAATTACAAATTCATTTTTCCCTTATACAAGATGTTAGAAATCATGACAATTCAACCATGACATGTTTCACAATTTGTTACAAGATGCATGTTACTCTACAAATCCATAAAATTCCAGATACTAAACCATCATAATTAGATGATACTAATAATTCCCATGAATTAGCCTCATGAGCCAAATACAATAATATTTCAATACCGATTATCATATATAAGATAAAGAGACAACAAAATAATGTATATTCAAAGTATATTCCATGCCAATCTCAGATCAACACATCTCTAACATCATATCTAATCCAAGTGACAATGATAAAAGTAGTGAATTGGTATTGTATGTCTCACACATCATCCTGCTAAGAACATGTTAACAACTAAGTGTTAACATGATGATAAAATCAAGATTATTCAAATCAAATAGCTATGATAATATTAATTCCAATGTCCCGCAAAATAATAACACATGGAGTCAATGTCATCAAAGGGAGAGAAAATGGTGGGCACTATAGAGAAGATTTAGGCATGATCTTTAATTGATCAAGAAACTCTAAGATTTTTTTCGAACTTCATTCCTCCTGTAGACACCTAAATTCCGCTTTTGCAATCTTATTGCTAAAATCACACTAGTTACCCTCATTTTCCCATTTTCATTATAATTAGTGATTTCTACTAATTAATAAACATTTTCCTCTATTTTGGTTAATTAACAATGTTTTGTTGATTACCTAACCCCTATCACATTCGGGATGCCACTTTATGACACAACATAAGCCATAATCCTCTTCCAAGCAAACAATTAGCTAATTAGGCCTATTTACCCGTGTTTTGATCAATAAATCCTATTATTGGCTCAAACCCCTCTTCCAACCATTCAAAATCACCCCTTTTCCCTCTAAGACATTCCAAAAGGCTTCAAAAATTTATTCTAGCATCTTAATTGACCCCAATTGGTTAATAAAGGCTCTTCACATACTAATCACTTGTTAATTCACTACTCATGATTAGAAAACCTTAATCTACTTTGTGCTTTTAGTCCCACATGCACCAAGATGTAAGTTTTCCCCAAAAAGAAAACTATAAAAAGGACCAAGCCTTAACCTTAGAACTTTACACCATACTTTTATTAGTATATCATATAACAAATATGATTAAGAGCCTTTCTTCCTCCTTGGATAATCAAGCTCAATATTTGCATCCAAATCTTCATTTTGGTTAGTAGATGGATATTTAATATGGCCTTGTAGCCATTGCTAAAGATCCTCTCACCATTTGTGGGGTAACAATAACCCCAATTTGATCGCCCTTTGATCTAATTAGGTTTATGTTAGTTATAAATTCATACTAAGTAGGCATGCTTTAGCTAAGATTGATTGATATCATGTTAGTTATTTTAAGTATTCCATTAAGCTTTAATCATTGATGTTACTATTGTTAATTCCTAGCTTTGTTAATAGACTATGTGGTGTTAGTCTAGTTATTTAGCTTTTCTATAACTTTTAGTAGTTATCACCTCCCAAATGGAAGTAAGGGGTGTTGTACTATTCATCCCACCTATATATATATGTCTCATCTAAATGGAAGTAATGAGCAAATAGTACCATCTAAATGTGTCTCATGTATATTTTATTCATTATCTTCACAAGTTTATTGTTCATTTTCAAATGTTTTCCACAATACTTCAATACATATCACCCTATTTCAAGAGTTGTTAATCAATGGGTGTGTCATGAATAGGTTGATGGTTTCAAGGGTGGGGATCAAATCACTCATCCAAAAATATTACTTGGCTCGGCTGATAAACTAAAACAATCTTAAGCTTTACCACACAATGGGTGGGAAGGCCTTTTGGTTATTTAAAAATGCCTTTTTATTTCTACAATAACTTGTCATGACACTATTATTGTGAGCATAACATTACATGGCACATTGATAATGTGCACATTCTTATTTTTATGGATGTTTATGGTAGAAACATTATGTTCTAGGAGGATACCCACACTGAATCAATAATATGGTATGAAATTGTGATGGAACCACCCACTCAATGCAAACCACGTTGAGATATTTCCAGCACACTTTGAATATGGTCAAACAAACTTCGTATGCAGAAGTTATGGTCCACTAAATTTTGGCATCAATAAGAAAAAATAAAAATCAAGTTGCACATTGATGATGTGGCCCAATCAAAGAATGACATGTGGACCAATGGGGTGTTGAAAAGTGTAAATGTATAATTTTGTAAAAATATTATTTGGGTTCTACTTTTTGTTAAGAGGGGGACCCTACTACCTTGTTCTTCACATTCTATTGAAGTGATGTTACATATAAGCCACATTGGAGGATACCAATTCATAGTACATGTGGGATATAACTCGATTCCTTGTTAAGGATCCAACCAAATCATACTTGTCACCACTGAGAAAGTTTAACATTGCCACTAGGTTCAACATTTTCATAAGGAATTTGTGTTCATGGCCAAGTCAACAACACATTCAATGGCCAATCCACCTAACAACATAACCCTCGACTAAGTTAGATGGTTAGGCGGGCTTTTCAAATGAAAAATATTAAAATCATATCCATCACCCTCATGTGGTCAATGTGGGATTTCATTCCTAATTCGAATGTGTGGACCCTTAATAAAATGCATATCAAAAAGTAAACTTGGAGGTGGGAAATTGAATTTACAAAAGGCCGAATTTTGTATCTAAAGAGGAAATTTTTTTTAATTAGCATCCCCTAATTGAGAGAATGGAGAAATTTTAGATATATTGCATTACAGGAAGACTATTGGAGGTAGAACCTGTTGGTGCTCAAATTAGTCTCTCCCTGTTTGTCCTTGAAATTCTTCAGTTGACGGGCCCTGTCATTTTTGTCTTAAATACCTTTGGAAATATGATTGGATTGATCGTATTTGGACCTTATAATATTTCCAATTTCTCTGTCCTTGAAGAAAGATTCATTTCCAAGCTCAAATGGTGATTTTCCTGCATTTTACAGTTTGACAGGTGTATTTTCTCAGTCAAATTCACATCTCACCATTAGTGGAAATGTGGCACTTTGTGGTTGGGTACGGCTTAACGGGGAACTCTAAAAAATCTAAGGCTCGCTTCAACCCAAAACTTGTCCACGTGGAGGAACGACGCTCAATTGAAAATTCACCTTTTGGTTTGGCCTTGAAATTGCGTCGGGGAGACACGTGGAGGCTTCCAACGGCTCCACTCTATACTAAAAAATTTCAAAGCAATTTTGAAAGGCCTAGGACACATGGAGGCACCACGCCTGTTTGGGGGCCAACCCCTAAATTTTATTTTGAAAGAGTACCAAGAGGACACTTGGAGGCTTCCTCTCACTCTGCCCTTTGCTTGGACTTTTCAACGGCCAAAGGAAAATGTCTAGGACCCTAGACACATGGCGCCTTTCGCTAAACCTTACAATTTTTAACAAACTCTACCGGATTGAGACACATGTTGAGTCCGCACTTGTTTGGGGTCTCTACTTTTGGGGACCATCTCAAAATGTGCCATTGAGACACATGGAGGCTTTCGCTGGCTCCTTTTTTACACCGAGACTTTTCAAAGGCCAAAAGGCATTTTTCTTGGGCCCAAGGCACGTGGAAGTCCCGTGCTTGTTTGGAACTTTCCTCTGTACCTTACCTTTACAGTTGCACCAAGGAAACATGTGGATGGTTATAAAATAAGGTGGATAAGGGACAAAATCAATGGTTTTTGTGCATCGCGTCTGTTTTTCTGCCAATTTTGCTCCAAGACTCTTGGAGATGCAAATACACATTGTTTTTCATCAATTTTTGAAGAAATTTCTTGTCATCTATGTCTGCAAAGTGCCATTAAATGGATTTAAGACTTAAATTGTGAGTCTAAGGATTTTTAAGATTGATATTTTGAAGTTGGAATCACTCAAGCACTTGCAAAAATGAGAATTACCAGAGGAGATTGATGCAGGATAGAGTTGCAGAGGAAGGAAAGGGAAAAGGATGAAATGATGAAAGTTATAGGCACAAAAGATGAAAAAGGTGTTTCCTCGAGAGAAAAAGGGATTACCTGTCGGATCTAGCTGTGTAGATCTTCTGGAAGATGATTAAAAAGAGGATTTCTCATGACATAATCAAAATTATTCGAAGGAATCCCAAAAAGTTGTGGCATGGCATCTTAGTCATTGGTCGAGGGCCCAAGAAACGTGATCAATTCACAATTGGTCCACCTGGCATCTTTCGGATCTAACTTTGTTAAATGTCACTTTCTGAGACAAATTAGTAATAAGCAAAGGTCCCTCGAATATTCTTCTCTTTTGGGGGGAAAATTGAGTGAGTGAACATGTATAAATGCAATGAGAAGACTCTTGCAAATGGTCAGGTATTGAATTCTTAAGAGAAAATTTGAGAAATCTATCTTCTTAAGAGACCAATCTGAGATAACCTACTAATTATTTCTATGTTATATTTTCTATCGTGTGAAGTTGGTTACGATGTATAGCCATTGTGAGGCTCGAGATTTCCGTGGAAGCTTTCCCTGCCGATGAATCTAAGCAATTTTGAAATTATTTTGTGTTCAATCTCTAGCAAATTTGTGTCGCTTTGTTTTAGAATGTTTGCAAATTGTTTCTTTTGTTTCTATTGCAATCTTTCATTGACATCTTTGTGAAATCACATAGGATCTCGTCCCCTGTGACAGTTCAATGGTATTTGCAATTTCATTTCAAGAAGAGCCTTCATCTTGGATAAGATAAACAAATTTAAAATCAATTTCTTGTCATATGTTGATAAATATTGTCCGTAAGTCTTTGGGTGTACCATGGGCGTTATTGATTAGAGATTTTGGTGTTTAATTGAGTCTTTCAATTCGAGCCTTCATGTTAGAGTCTCAAAGATTGTGTGAAAATGTGCTGATTTAGACCTCCATTGAAGCACACCTTCTAGTTGAGGGAACATCTTAAATGTTCAAGCTTTCTCTTGTTGAGTTGTCCATTGTTGTGAATTTTCTCAAAGGTCGGGCATAATCAACTTTATCTGCTTCATCTCCCACCAAAATCATCAAAAAAATCATGAATCCATCCCGAATCGCCCCGATTTTCCCTATTCAACAAAGGAACAAAAATTGTTTACCAAAATATGCGAGTAATCGGGATTCCTTAATGTCTTGATAACCTTAGCCTTACGTTGAAAGTATCTCTATGTTTTTAGAAGTGACAACTCTCGAGAGTTAAATCATGGAGTATTGACCGTATTTTCCCAAGGTTTTCTTCATAAAATTTGTGCAAAAGAAGGATATCTCCATCTCCTTCATTAAACAGAGGTTACACTAAGGGTCCTCTCACCCTGGTTGAAGAGGCACAACCTAAAGTAGTGAGGACATGTCAAATCCTCTTAAAGGTTTTATCCATCTCTCCAAAAATCTGAGTAACAAAGGGCCAGTTAGATCTCATCCTGGATACAAAATGACACACACTATGATCTATTTGTCTCTAAGCTCCATGTCCAATCTGTGTTGTTTCTCGTCTTGAAAGGGAGAACAAATTTGGATACCAACACTAGTGGCACCATTGTCGGGGACTCTTTGAAGTATTTGAACAAAGGTGTATGCGTACAGACCCTAGTAATGCTTTTTATAGATTTTAAAGTGCAAATACATTGCTGAAACATCATTATCTATTTAGATCTATAAGAATTGTTCAAAGTTGTGAGTTCTGAGTGCAATATTTCCAGCTTATACAGTTATTGCACTAAAATTTGTATCATCATTGATTTATTTGGGTAAAAGAAGAGCATATCTCGTAAGCTTTGCATGAATATGGTATTGAAAGACTTTTGATATGTCTTTCATAGTGCATTTTCACAAAATAAGGTGAAAATCCTTAGTGGCGACTCCGTGCTATTAAATTCTTTATAAATCAAGCATCAAGAAAAAAAATCTCCATTGGTAAAACTGATCGGCTTGTGATTGCAGATTTCAATACATCCTCAAGTATTTCTGAATAAGGTAGTCTCTTTGTTACTCCAAATTCTCCAACTGGAGAGGGTCCTTTTTTCTATTTAAAAAATTTGTCTCTTAATCTACCCCTATATTTTCAAAATCTAATAGAGTTTTCTAAGAGACAGAGCCTTTAGAGGGAAGTCATTCGAAAATTGTATCCCCTGTACCACTAATACCCCTCACTCCTCATCATTTTGTTTCTCCTGTAAAATCACCTCCTCAGAATAATATGGTTCAGCCTCCACCCAGACCTCTATTTGTTGTTAATACTTTTTGTCCCATTAGTTTTAGAGGTATGGATGGCTATCCAAATGATGTGCCACAAGACGTAAGAAACAAATTGCTTAAGTTTCAAAGAAATAATGCAATCACTGGTGATCAGCACTTGAAGTTCTTTGTCAATATGATGGAGGACTTTGAAATAGAATTTGAGGATGTATACATTAAACTGTTTATCCATACTCTAGAAGAAGATGCAAGGGACTGGTATAAATCTCTACCAGATAATTCCATTGACTCCTAGACAGAGATGAATAATGCTTTTAGAATGTATTATGGTGATAAAATAGACCCTAGGTTTCTTTTATCAGAGTTTAAAAATATAAAAAATAATCCTAATGAATCAGTGCATGATTTCAATACTAGATTTAACAAAACATTGAGAAGACTTCTGTTAATTTGAGGCCATGTGATGAATCATGTCTGATAAAGTATTCGGCATGCATTTTATAATAAATTTTCTTACTATTTGAGGGATAAGAACCCTAGGACTTTGAGGCGGGCCTTTACCATGGCTCTCGAAATTGAGAACAACATTAAAGCAGTTGGAAAACCTCCTAAAAGGGGGGGTGTTAAGTTGATCAACCCTGAGAAGCCTTAATCAAGTAAGGTTTTGGATCTTGAGGAAGTTGTAAGGACTTTGGCCGAGGCTATCAAATAAATATCTTACAAGCTGGCCAGGGAAGAGAAAGGAATTGGACAAGGTTCTCAGGGTCAGCATAGGAAACAAGGACAAGACAGACTTACTAATCATCCTAGAAATGATCAGAGGTCTGATAACAGATGTAAAGGACCCATGGGAGCTAGACAACCCCAAGTTAGGTAAAAGCAGAGTAGTGCCCGATCCTCTAAATGTCAGGGTTGATGTTGTTAAAGAGACAAATCAAATGGATTGGTGTGACAAATGTTTCTTACCCCACCCGTCATGTGAAATAGATCAGCAAGTTGAAGAAGATGATGATGATGATAGCACTGATGATGATGCATGCATGGTGGACTGCTCTACAAGCTCACAACAAGGAGCAACTTTAACTGAGGTCATAAGTGCAATAACTGCTACAAGTTTTGGGACTGCATTCACTAGGTACCTTTTCTTCCTCCCTCTCATGCTTTAGAAATAGATATGGTACAAGCATTTGAACTTCCTAATAATGATTTTGAGTACCTAAGAGCTCTAATGATTAAGAAGTACAATGGAGGAATCCTATCAGAAGAGGATAGATAATTGCTAATGAATGTTGTTGTGGCCCAAGAAAAGGAGTATAACACAAGAAGTAAAGTTGTCAAAAAGGCAGGGCCTCAAGCCAAACCAAAGACCCCAATTCTCACCAATGTACCAATAGAGGCTCCAAAGAAAGATGCATTTGGCAAAGGCCCTATTGTCTCAAGTAGAACTGGTGTTCCCACCCATGCCCAAAATGTTAAAAATCTTATGTCATCTAAAGAGTTTGTTAATCTTTCTCTAAATGCTGCTTTGCCCAAGTACATTCCATATGACATTGCCAAAGTCTTGAGTCGATCAAGATTTATGTTCCATTGTTGAAGCTCGCTTAGGATTCCTAAGCACAAGAAGATGGCTTTTGAGTATTTGGGATTGGAGGAAGATAGGAGTTCCCAAAGCAAAAATATAAATAATGTAAATACTCCCCCCAACCATTACAGAGACCTAGAAAAACCACCAAGCATTATAGGAGATAGGTGAACCACCAAAAGCTTACTTAGGGACATCTTTGGTTGAGTCTCAATTAAATTTTGATCCATTTTTTACAACAATGATTATTAAAGACAGACTACTACACAATTGTATGTTTGACTCCGGAGCATCATCCAATGTTATGCCTTTGGAAGTCATGAAGGAATTGAACATTAAAGTGATAGCAACCTATGTAAAGTGTACTGTAATGGATTCTAGAGAGGTGCCTATTATAGGATGTGTAAGATGCTTGATGGTACAACTTGCAGTTTATCCGAGTAAGAACTGAAACTTGATGTTGTCATTGTTGATTGCCCTGCCAAATGGGGCATGCTGTTATCAAGAAAGTGGGCTGCAAGTGGTTGTGGAAGTGTTCAGATGGATATGTATTTTTCCACCATTCCAATTGAAGGCAGCCTTGTAAAAGCTGTATGGAGAGAAAAATATGTTGCACCTCATTGAAGATCCAAATAATGGTTTTTATGAAGTGTTCTATGAAAATGTAGATGCGAGATAACTTTGTGGGGTTTTCGATTGCAAAGAGGATAAGATTGATCAATGTAAATGTCTTGAACAAGTGGGTTTACCTTGGACCTTGTTATTTGATGGAGCCTGTTCCAAGTTTGGAAATGGTCTTTGGAATTGTTACGATTTCTCTAGGCCAAGAAGAGTTTGTATTTTCTTTAAAACTTAACTTTGAATGCACTAATAACATTGTTGAATATGAAGCATTGTTATTAGGCTTGAGAATGCATGGAAATATGGTATAAACAATATCATAGTCAAAGAGGATTGAGAATTAATTGTCAAGCAAATTAGAAAACTGTATGCTACTAAAAATCAGATAATGAAACAATACAAGCATGTAGTCTGGGATTTGATTAAAATGTTTTACTCTTTTAATATTGTGCACCATGATAGAAAGTTTAATGTTGTTGCAGAAAAGTTAGCAATGTTAGGATCCATATTTGGGAATTATACAGTGTCTCCATTTTGTGAGTATGATGTTGAAATACTAACAAGGCCATCTGTCCTTGATAACATTAAAAATTGGCAAGTGTTTGATGATGATGCCCAGGTGAAACAATTTCTGTAGAACCAAGGTGAGTTTTTAACCAGAGTATAGATTGGGAACCAATGGTGTGTGTTGTTGAAGGAAAGGAAACTTTATTTGGCAAAGACATCATCCAATGAAGAAAAACATGATTCCCAGAGGTTTGGTGGCTCTGGAATCAAACTTTGATAATGTTGATTGCATTATTAAAAGAAGTATGTCGGTTTCAAGAGATGTGGAAGAGCATGACCTGGGCACAAAGGAAAAACCACGTAAAATCTGGTTAGGAAGCAATCTCAACAAGGAAGAGAAGTAGTCTTATGTTCAATTGTTGAAGAAATATCAAGGCTGCTTAGCTTGGTCTGATTCTAAGTTGAAGGCATACAGGGAAGATTTATTCCAACATGAGATTCCTCTTGAATCTAATGCCAAGCCTTTTAGGCAAAAACAAAGGCCCATCAATCTTCTCCTTTCTTTGAAGATGCAAAAATAACTAAAGAATTTGAGGGATGGAGGGATCATTCAGCCCACAAGGTACTCATCTTGGGTTGCAAACCTAGTGCATGTTAGGAAAAAGAATTGTGATATAAGGCTATGTGTAGAATTCAGGAACCTGAATAAAGCATCATTGAAAGATAATTACCCTCTACCAAACATGGAGAATATGTTACAATTGGTGGCGGTTACGAATTGTTATCCACTCTGGATGGTTTCTCTGGATATAATCAAGTTGTTGTGAAGGATTCAGAATGAATAAAGACTTCCTTTACTACTCCTTGGGGAACTTATGTCTATGTCAGGATGCATTTTGGATTAATGAATGCTGGAGAAAATTTCCAAAGAGCAATGGATGTAGCATTTGCTAGTTATATTAATGACTTCATTGTTGTTTATCAAGATGATGTAACTGTGTTTTCCAAAAATAGAAATGATCACTAGCAACACTTGGAGAGAATGCTGATAAGGTGTAGAGAGTATGACATATCATTGAATCCTAAGAAGTGCCATATTGGAGTGCAAAACGTGAAGCTACTTGGTCACATTGTGTCAAAGGAAGGGGTCATGATAGATCCCTAGAGAGTGGAAGCCATCAGCAAGGTTCCAATTCCAAGAACTAAGAAGGGAATTCAATCCTTCTTTCGAAAAATAAACTTTATCATAAGATTTGTGTCTAACTTTGGTGAGCTAACTATCCCCATTACTAGTATGTTGAAAAGAATCAAGTTATCAAATGGGAAGAAGCTTCCATTCAAGCTTTCAATGGGATCAAAGAAGCATTAAAGCATGCCCTTTTTTTGGCAGCCCCAAATTACAAGAAGCATTTTCAAGTGTTTTCTTTTTCTTCAGAAAACACCATTGCATTTGTTTTGTTACAAAAGGATGATGAAGGGGTTGAGAGACCAATTGACTTTTTTAATAAGGCATTGCAGGGAGCTAAGTTGAAGTACGCCATCATCGAGAAGCAAGCTTTTGCCTTAGTGTTGATCAGAGAAAACACTTAGTAGAACTCATACACAAAGTCCACATGGGAGAAAAATGTAGGAGAAGAGGCGTGAAGGTATAGGAAGGCATCACATGTGGAGGTGTTGAGTCAGACTTTCGAGACTTAGCCGATTTTGGAGATCAGGGCTATTCTTAGAGGTTGGCATGCAGAGCACACAAAGCGATGCCAAGATTTGCGCACCACTCTTCGTGGAGATTTCAAAGAGCATGTCAAATCACTCTTGCATGGGCATAAGCTAAGAATAGATCCACCACTATAGTTAACTATCAGCGATCTATAGATAGCATACTTGCATGTATGGCTATAGTTGTAAAAGGCACGTGGCTATTATTAGCATGCGACCTATTTTGGTAGAGTTAAGCGGTGAAGGGCTAGTCCCCCACCCTATATATATATGTAATGAATTACTTAGTAAGAGATAGATAGGGACACATACTACTTTGAAGGGTTAGAGATACATGAGTGCATGAGACTGGATAATTGTAACAGATCCATGTGTGCATGTCTGGTATTGTATGAAGATTTTATACTATTGGTATGATGAATATATGAAGAATATTGGGTCGAACAACAGTGTCTGATATGTTTGTCATTACATACTATTGTTATCATGATGATTTATACTTAAGTGCTTTAGATCTTGTATGGTGTAATGATGTATAGATGGATTAGTTTCTAAATATATGTTTGTTATACTACTTCATGATGCTACCATTCTGCTACAAGAACCCTAAAGAGGGACCTGGTACCTTTGTGCACTTTGAGTGAGTGCTCAGCCTTGGCTGAGTGATGTACCAGCACGACTAGGTGTTATTTGAGAATTCTAGGCTGCATCATTGGTTCCATTGCCGAGACCTCTTTTTCAGTTGTTTCAGAATGGTTCACGATGAAGACATACTAGCTAAATTTGGCGAGCATTGAAGAGTGGATTCATGATCTGGAGGAAGAATATGCACGGAGGTTTGACACTGGATCCAGATTTTGCACATGCACTTGGTTAAAGTAGAATCTGTATGACAGTTTGTATGAGAGCTTCTTTTTTATCTTTCCCGTAGAATTATACGAGTGGTTGACTGCATATGCGTCTAAATGAAATTGGAGGTATCGCACACTTGTTTGGACCCAGGAGGAATTTCAAACACTATATGATGCTAACCTGATTTGGACTCACGCGATAGATACCTGGTTTCACGGTTTTCTAAACAACTATATTCTGGAGTATTCAATTTCAAATTATTCATGCCCAGAGGTAGTGGAGTTCCAGTTCCTATGGTATCCTAGAGGGACGTATTTGTAAGGTATTCCACTGGCAATCAAAATACTAATGGTAACGTTGAACTTGGAAGATAAACCCATGGAAAGCTAAAAATATCCATGCATGGGGGTAGGAACAGGATTGGTGAAAGATGGCAGACCTAGCGGTAGCACGGCAGAGGGAAGAGAGGTGGTGAAGTATGATGAGGCGCGCGAGAGGGAATTATGCAAGAAACAAGAAATTACAAAATGGATGGTGTTGTGGAGAGAGATGGCTCGTGAAGGATTTGAGGCTCATGGGGAGGAAGAAGAGCAAGAGCATCAGGAACTCCCCCATCTAGGAAAGCATGATAAAGAACCCTCTTCGGCCTCACATGGAAGCGTGCCAGTAGATATGACCTAGGCCGTAGGTGCGCATCTAAGCCAACCTGTTGACCTAGCCCTTGCACTTGGTTTTCCAGTATCTAGTACAACAGGTAAACATAGTTTTAATTTAGGAAGTGAAAGAGTAGAAATAAGTCAAATAGCAAGTACATCAATGGCAGCACAGATAGCTTCGTTATTCTTTGGGGGTACATTTTTAGGCTCATCATCTGCATAGAATATGAGTGCACCGAGTGTGGGATTCACCTCTGGAACTGGGACTACTTCACAGACTGTAGGGGTCCAGTATAGTACCACTATCAAGACATAGGGAGTGCATCCATGGGCCCTATTCCAAATCCTAGAGGAGGATCGGGTGGTATGGGCAGTTCTAGTTTTGGTGGTTTGGGTGGTTTTGGAGGAAGAGGAAACCAAGGAGGTTCTGGGTCGGGTGGTCAAGGCCTGCAGTAACCCCAGAACATTTATATGGAGATGTCCCTTCATCTCCCAGAGTATAGAGGTATCAAGGATGCTACTAAACATGTTCATATGTGTGAAATATTGTGGCACACAAAAGGTATCATGGCTTCTGAGTGTAAGGAAAGTCAATTTGCTACTACATTACAGGTGCACACACACAACTGGTATAGGAAGTTTGATCCCAATCAAACTTGTATTGACTATGCAGCATTGAAAGATGCTTTCTTGAAAGAGTTCCATATCCCAGAGTTTGAGAAAAAGAGTATAAGCACACTCAAGGATATAAAGCAAGGCACTACTGAAAGTGTACGTGAGTATGATGCCCATTTTAAAACACTTCTATCCAAACTCTCCTATGACATTCATGCAAGTCAGCATGCACAATGGTTTTTCAAGGGATTGATTACCCCATTTCGAAGAGCATTGTCACATAAGACTTATACCAACCTGTGTGAAGCATTGGAAGTAGATTTACGTGCTGAAGTAGTTGGGAGTATTGACACTGGAGTTAGTCCATTCTTGGAAGCTCAGATAGCAGCTATGGCAAAACAGTTAGAGAAATTATCAGCAAACTCAACTCATGAAATGCGCTTAGGAATTTGGTGTATAGATTGTGAAGTAGAAAGCCACACCAAGGATAGTTGCCCTTGTAGAACTGTATTATCGCTGTTGTTAGACTATGAGATTCACCATTTGAATCATGATGCTAGTCACTGCCCCCTACTACAACGCATGATTAGGAAGAATGTATCCTCCTTTTGTAAAATTTGTAGGTCCATACCCATGATACTGAGGATTATAGATTGGTTGGCCAGATCCATGATGCCATTGATATTGGGGTAAGACAGGTGAGTGTGGCTGATAATTCTAAAGGAAAGAATGAGCATCGGGATAGGGATTATAATCAAATGCGTTATATGACAGGAATGATGGAAGATTTGAAGGGGTTCGTGAAAGGGGGTGAGGATATCAAGGTGGATATGGAGGATGAGGCCGAGGTGGAGGAAGGAGTGAATTCCTTTGAGGAACTTTCTATACATGTGGCTCACCTGACCATTATAGGCACGAATGCCCGCAGAATATTTCATGTTCATTTTGTGGAAAGGGGCATAGTTATGAAGAGTGTATGGACTTGTATGAGCATCTCAATAAGTAGCACAAGCAAGAAAACAAAGGCAGGATGGTTAGAATATAGCATGTGTGTAGAGAATCAATGGATGCCCAAGTTAACACTAGAACCTGAGGTAGTAACAGTCAAGATAACCACATGAGCTAAGGCGGCACGCAAGAGAGGTTTTGCAACAGAAGCCGACAATCACTAGGGAGGAGGTTTTGCATGCTAGGTATCCAGATCCAACTCATCAAAAAGAAGTCTATCAGGAAATGATGGAGGTCCTTAGAAGCCTTTAAGGTGAAATATAGGGTTTGAAAGAGCAGTCTTAGAAATTGGAGCATAAGGATACAGTAAAAGCCCCGTCGGATATTGACGACATCAGAGAGGTATGTAGAATGTTGCGCCAAGAGAATATTATTCCTTTATTAGGAAATTGGTTGAAGGGGAATACTCACACATGGGAACTGAGACTAGAAGACAAATACTTCATGTGAATCTTCCCCGATAGCATTGACTATGACAAGGAGATCACTTTGAATGTTGTTGTGGATGGGTGGTTGTTGAGCAATATTTTGATTGACACAAGTGTGGAAGTGAATGTACTTACATTGGATGCATGGGAGTAAATGGGGAGACCCCCACTGCAGCCATCATCTAATGTATTGTTCATGGCAAACAGAATGAAAGCTACTCCCATAGGAGTTTTGAAGGATGCATCTATCACTATACAAGGGGCCAAGTTCACAGGAGACTTCGAAGTGCTAGTGCTTGCGGAAGTAGATAGCTTCCTAGCTTTGCTTGGGCACCCTTGGTGTTATGAAAACAATGCTGATTTGAGGTTTAACAAGGGGTATATCAGCTTCGAGAACAAGGAGGAAAGGGTTATAATACCGTTGACAGATGGGAAATCCATACCATATGTGGAACATTTAAGCGAAGAGGAATTGAACAAAATCTATATACGCGCTATTTGGGACCCAGAGGTCAATGAGCCATCCAAGGAAGGAATCCTTCATTGGGAATATTCTTAGTCAATTAGTGATACTACCAACTTATTGCTTGTGATAATTGGGCTCATGACACTTATGAACTAGTGGGGTGGGAAGTTAAGCATGCGGTTGCTTGAAAAATGGTTTTCACTCTGTCCGGTGTATAGGTCGCTTAGTACCTTGCTATACTGGATCCAAAGATTTGGTTGGATTCTTACAGGCCATGGAGACAAACTGGGCTAACCAACTTAAATGATGAGATATGATGTCATATACTTTGGGAGGGATAAAGAGTAGGACCGCACTGGTGGGTGATCCACAGGGATAATCTCTTAGAATGGGGAACGATTGGGAACACATTATCAACTAGGTTTTTAAGAAGTAATGCACCTACAAAAATTTTCCCTTATCATGGTGATCAACCTACTCAACATCATATCCAGTAGTGTGAGAGACTCTAGATAGTAGGACAGGAAGCATTACCACCCTCACTTTGGGTGCATCGGTTTTATTCTACTCTACAAGGTTACGCGCGTGCTTGGTATGTATATGCTGAATTACATCACGACATTGGCAATTGGAAAAATTTGACTACAGGGATGATCCAAACTTTTGACTTATTTTCATCTACACCACCAGTGAACACAAAGCTTTAAGATTTATCAAGTGCTTAACCATGGGAGACAGTGGGAAAGCGGAAGAACTTATTCAGGAATTATTTGGTGAGACAGAGACAGGGGCACATTTTGTGGATGAAGAAGATGATATCATATTACTTGAGCGTGCACTTCTCTAGAAAAAGATAAGGGGAAGATGGTTTACATAATTGATGATGAGGAAGTTGAGCACTTGGATGTGGATCATTCACATGGAACACGTGAAGTGTTAGCCAGTGTAGATGTAGATGCGCGCGCATATCATGAACCTATGAAGACAACAAAGGTAAATATAGGCATAGAAGTTGAACCTAAGGAGGTGATAATTGGGGATTACTGGTCAGAATCAGAAGTATCAAAGATCATAGAGTTACTTAGAGACTATGAGGACTTATTCCCAAGAGGATACCATGAACTTAAAGGCGTGCATAAATCACTTGGAGAAATGAAGATAAAGCTCAAGGAAGGTGTGCACCATGTTAGGAAGCAACCTTATCGGATGAATCCCAATTTGTGTGAGAAAGTAAAGGAGGATATTGATAAGATGTTGAAATATAGGATCATTCGACCGTTGGATGAATCAGAATGGGTCAGTCCTATGGTGATAAGCATAAAAAAGGATGGTAGGATTCAAATTTGTGTTGATTATAGAGAGTTGAATGCAGCATGTGTTACAGATCCCTTTCCTACGCCATTCACAGAGGAAATATTAGAAGGAGTGGTTGGGCGTGAGATATATTCATTTACAGATGGGTTCTTAGGGTATCATTAGGTTAGGATTTCCCAGAAGATCAAGAGAAGACCACCTTCACTACTAAATGGGGAAGCTTTTTGCCTATATTGTGATGCCCTTTGGATTGAAGAATGCACCTGCTATATTTTCAAGGATAGTGGTACAAGCATTCAAGGATTTTATTCACAACTTCTTACAGGTCTATCTTGATGATTGGACCGTTTATGGGCTAATTAAGGATCATTGTGACAATCTGCGCTTAATGTTTGAAAGATGTAGACAGTTGAGTATCTCATTGAACATCAAGAAGTGCATCTTTGCTACTCCCTTTGGCATACTTTTAGGACACATTATCTGCAAGGAAGGGTTGCTGATTGATCCAGCTAAAGTTGTAGTCATCATAGGCTTGAAAGCATGCCGCGGTCAAAGTGAGGTACATGGATTTTGGGTCATACAGGGTATTACAGAAGTTTATAAAAGGATATGCAAAAGTTTTCGCACCCTTGGAAGAATTGCTCAAGGGAAAGGTACATTCTATTGGGGGAGACACAGCAGCGTGCATTTGAGATATTGAAGAATAAACTTACTACCGCACCTATCTTGCACTTTCCTTCATGGGATAAACCTTTTCATGTTCATGTGGACACCTCTGGCACAACCATTGGTGTTGTCTTAGCTCAACTGAGAGAAGTTATCGTTGATCATCCCATTTTCTTTGCTAGTAGGAATTTGACCCCTACAGAACAAAATTATACCACTACAGAGTGTGAGGCCTTGTCCATGATCTATGCCTTGCACAAATTTCATCAGTATTTATTGGCCACACCATTTGTGTTTTATATAGATCACATGGCATTGAAGTATTTGGTGAACACGCCAATTTTACAGGGGTGCATATGCTGATGGATACTCTTATTTCAAGAGTTTGACTTTACAGTTGTGGTAAAACTAGGAAAAAGTAATTTTGGACCGGATCACTTATCTAGAATTCAATCAGGAGAAGAGGCACAAACAATAGAAGAGACCATGCCTGATGCACAGTTGTATAGGTTACAATGCGCACCATCAGAATTAGAGGACATTGTTGTCTTTCTAAGGACTGTTATGACACTAGAAGGCATGAAATATTTAGAGAAGAAGCAACTTGCTATACGCATGGCACCATTCATGTTAATCAGTGGTGATTTGTACAAATTAGGCAGAGATGAGGTGCTACGCCGTTGTGTATTGGAGCATGAATGAAAGGATATAATGGAAGAAGCACATGGTGGTATTGTAGGTGGCCACTATGCAGGTGATGCAACAACGCGTAAGATCCTACTTGTTGGTTTATGGTGGGAAACATTGTACAAGGATTGTAAAGAGTATTGTAAGACATGTGACCATTGTCAATGTCTAGGTCGACCAGGACAAAGGGATGAGATTCCTTTACGACCAATTACAAGTACAAAACCCTTTAAGAAATGGGTGATTGACTTTGTCGGGCCTATTTCACTAGCCACGCGCAGGACTGGATCGCACTATATCATCACTTGTATAGATTATCTTACCCGATGGGCAGAAGCAACACCTACAAAGGACTATACAACGGCTACAACAACAAGGTTCTTATGGGAAAATTTTCTTACAAGGTATGGCTGTCCTTTAAGTTTAACAAGTGATAGGGGCACACATTTTTTGAATGAGACAATAAGAATTCTATTAGATGAGTTTATGGTTGCCCACCATAAGACTACACCCTATCACCCTTAGGAAAATGGAACTGCTGAGGCTTTTAACAATATTTTGAGCCACACATTGACCAAGATTTGTGATGTTGGAAGGAAAGATTGGGATGATAAAGTATCTTCTGTTCTTTGGGCTTATAGAATAACATACAAGAGATTGAACAAAGCCACACCTTTTCAATTAGTGTTTGGCACAAAAGTTGTTCTTCCTATAGAATTTATGTTACCTTCTTTGCGCATTGCGCGCACTGGCAGTCTAGTTGATGAACAAGCCTTGGAAGAATGGATTGAGAAGATGGTTTAACTAGATGAGTGCCAAGCCATCATATATCTTTGGAGTCAAAAACAGGATAAATTGTGCCAAAAGGTATGGCATGATCGATATATCGGGGATAAGAAACTTGCGGTTGAACAAATGGTAATTTTGTATGAATCAAGTTTTTGCACCATCCAGGGAAGCTCAAGGTGCATTGGTTGGGGCCATATATTATAACTCAAATACTTGAGTCAGGTGTTTTCCAGTTAGAAGCAATTGATGGCACGAGGTTGCCCGGTTATTTTAATGGGAGTAGGTTGAATCCCTACTATAAATAAGTCTTCTTGGTGTTTGTAATAAGGTAGTATTGCTAGATAAATTAGGTTTCCCTTTCTGCATTCCCTTAATGTGTTTCTTTCATTTTCGCTATGCTTTGTCAATTTAGTTCTTGTTTGTGTAATAAGCATGCTTGCGTGCATGAAGCTAACTACAATATGAAGCATGTTGATGTGTAGAGGACTGCACATACTTTTAGTGTGGGGTGGATTGTTGGTGACTCTCAGGTATATGCTGCGAAGATTTAATGTCTGCGGGTGTTGAGAAAGAAGGTTGCTAAGGGTGATTGACAAAAGATTGCTTCTCAAGATAACCAAGGATGAAGATGAATGAGGGAAAGTATAACGTGAGGTAAGCGGCGGCCATGGTAACTACCAGAGATGGTGTAGTGATGAGGTACTCGGGTGCTAGAGTGCACGCTAAAGAGAAGTTTGTGACAAAGGGTAAAAAGGCATGCTAGAAGGTTATAGCTTTGGGTGTGAAAATGTACCACGTGGAAATGATAAAAATGGGTAATAAATGAGGAGAATTTGGTAGGTGGAGGAGTAATTAATGCAGTGAAAAGTGGAAATCTATATAAGGATGGGATGTGATTTCATTTTTACCCTTGCGACTACAAGAATTTGACAAAGAGCTACGTGCGAAGAGCCAAGTAAATCAATTCAAGGTGCGAAGCAAGCGAACCAGGCGTGAAAGATAGATTGGTGTATTGAAAGGCTTGTATCCCCATGGGATAAGGGTTTGAACGAAGCAGAGTGATAGAACAGAGTTAGGGAGCGTGATTTTGTGATTGTAAATTAGGGAAAAGTTGAATCGAGTTAGGGTTTGAAGAAAAATAATAAAAACTTGCAGCAGAAGGTCTAGAAAACAAAACCCAAAGAGAAGAATGGCTCCAAAGAATAAAGCAAACACGAAAAGAAAGGAAAAGAAGAAGGTGGTAGTAGAAGAAGAGGAAGAGATGGCCCGAGAAAGCAATTTTTCAGAGATGTAGACTCGAGTAAGTAATAATGGGCCAGAATGGGATACCCACATACGAAAAAGTAAGATAAGTGAGTATAATCACACGACCAATGATAACCAGAAGAAATTAGATGACTTGCTCACTTCCCAAATGAACAAATGAACCGAGGATAACATGCCAATATATGATGAAGTAGGGGAAAGGCTACGAAAGGGATTGGTGTCTACCGGATGTATGAGCTCCCATACTTTTCAAGTATGCACCATTGTAGAGAGATGGCTAATGAGCTAAGTCCATGAGGACTTTTTCTATTTTGCAGGATGGAGGGTAAGATTGACACCCATTCTTATTACCACGATGAATCGGACTAAGGGAAACAGGAAAGGATATTAAGGTTGACCTAGCTGACAAGAGTGCCATTTTGGAGACACGAAAGTGTTGGGCTACCAGAAAGTACCACGTGGAATAGATATTGATAAAATGAAAAATTGTTAAGATGAGCAAAAAGAAGCGATGCACTTGATTACAAAATTGAATGACCAAGAACATTGGTCACAAGTTAACTCTATGTGGCTGCATGTGGCAAAGGACATGTCAGAAGGAGTCACTTACAACATTTTTGGCTTCATTGCAGAGCAAATAGCTAGAGGAAGTGCGCACAGGAAATAAGATAAGCTTTGGCTGTGTTTTGCTAAGTTTGGTATTCATGGAGATTGGGGTACCATATGGCCCAAAAGAGAATATATGGGAATACCCCATGAATCACAAGTCTCCAGCTGAATGATTCAGCAAGTATCTATGCAAGGGGTCAATGATGGACGAGGTGAAGGAGTGAATGGAGATGTGGTATGACAGGCTCCGCGTAGCGTTTGAAGAGGAATGGCGTATACCCAAGGTTTTGCCTTCAGTTCTAGGGAGGTAGGAAAAGTTTGCAGTCTACTAACACTTTTGTATTATGTGCTTTCCAATGGTAGATGGGTTGTGGAGCCCACGGTGCAAACTTCCTTACGCATTTTCCGCGCGATACTTCCAAGCTTTAGTTCATCGATTCACCAACACATGAAGGTTAGTGTTTAATGCAGACAAGGTGGAGTGTGACATTGTGGATATCGGTGCCGCACTAATATACCTCAACTTAAGCTAAAAATGGAAAATAAAAGTATGTGGAAAACGAGTTTGCACTTTTGATATAGAAGGGCCAGAAGGGAAAGCTAACTATGGATGAGCTACGAGTCTATCATTATAGACGTGCCAGAGAATGCAGGAACGATGTTGACAGAGTGGGAGAACTTGGAAGCAGATATAAAAGAGGAATATCAAGAGTTACTACTTCAGAATGAAACGGAGGAGCCTAAGGCCTGAATAGTTTTTTTGTGTATACCTTATTCAAAATTCTTTATTCAACCATTCTTTATTTATCCATTCTTTGTGTAAGTTTTGGACATCACCATTGTCAGGGTGACAATGAGATTAGTGTGGGGTAATGTTGATCAAAGAAAACACTTAGTAGAACTCACACACAGAGTCCGCACGAGAGAACAACACAGGAGCAAAGGTGTGAAGGTATAGGAAGGCGTTGCGCGCGGAGGTGTAGAGTCAAACTTTCGGGACTTAGCTGATTTTGGAGATCAGGGATATTCTTAGAGGTTGGCGTGTAGAGCACACAAAGTGATGCCAAGACTTACACGCCACTCTTCGTGGAGATTTCAAAGAGCATGTCAAATCACTCTTGCATGGGCATAAGCTAAGAATAGATCCACCACTATAGTTAACTATCAGCAATCTATAGATATCATACTTGCATGTATGGCTATAGTTGTAAAAGGCACATGGCTATTATTAGCATGCGACCTATTTTGGTAGAGTTAAACGGTGAAGGGCTAGGTCCCCGCCCTATATATATGTAATGAATTACTCAAGTAAGAGATAGACAGAGACACATACTTGCTTTGAAGGGTTAGAGATACATGAGTGCATGAGGCTGGATAATTATTGAATGATCCATGCGTGCATGTTTGGTATTATATGAATCTTTTATACTATTTCCATGATGAATATATGAAGAATATTGGCCGAACAATAGTGTCAGATATGTTTTTCATTACATACTATTGTTATCATGATGATTTATACTTAAGTGCTTTAGATCTAGTATGGTGTAACGATGTATAGATGGATTAGTTTCTAAATATATGTTTGTTATACTACTTCATGATGCTACCATTCTGCTAAAACAACCCTAAAGAGGGACCTGGTACCTTTGCGTGCTTCAGGTGAGCGCTTAGTCTAGGCTGAGTGATGTGTCAATGTGACTAGGTGTTATCTGAGAATTCTAGGTTGTATCACTTGGTGAAAGCAACAAATGTTTTCAGACCCTACATCTTGAGCTCTAAAGTTATTTCTTATGTTCCCCACACCATGGTGAAAGACATATTATTAGAGATGGAAGTCTCAAGAAAAAGATGCAGGTGGGTGAACAAGTTGCAGGAGTATGACATGGATATCCAAACCATGAAATTGGTAAGAGGTTTGGGCCTAGCTAAACTTATGGCTGAGAGAAACTTACAAACTATTGAGGTGAATAAAGTAGAAGGGGAAAGGGTGGATGTCCTTGAAAAGTTGGTAAGTTTTGAATGGTACAAGGATATAATATTTTATCTCAGACATCTATGCCGCCCTAAATATTTAAGTAAAAATCAGAAAAGAGCTCTTAAGTTAGCCTCTCAAAAGTATGTCATTACAAATTTTGGGTTAACTTGGAAGAACCCCGAGGGAGTGCTCTTGAGATGCATTATTGAAGATAAGGCCCCCAAAATAATTACTGATCTCCATGGAGGATTTTGTGGGGGACATTTTGTTGGAAGAGTTACAACACATAAAATCTTGAGGGCTAGTTATTGGTGGCCAACTCTCTTCAAGGATACAACTCTATTGGTTAGAAAATGTGAAAGATGCCAGCATTTTTCTGGAAGAATGAAAGCTTCAGGCTCCCCTCCTTTGTAGCTTGTGTCAATTGAATCTCCTTTCAAAAAATGGGGAATGGACTTCATTGGTGAAATTTCAAATCCTTCCATTACTGGTCATAAGTGGATTCTTGTAGACACGACTACTTCACTAAGTAGGTGGAAGCAATCCTCACCAAGAAATCAACACACTAAGTGGTCATGGAATTTATGTTGAATCACATCATCTGTAGATTTGGAGTGCCACCAAGATTGTTCTTTGATAATGCCATGAGTTTCAGAGCCAAACCTTTGGTAGCAATGTGAAAATAATATGGAATCAATTTGACATATGCTTCTAACTACAATCCCCAAGGAAATGGACAAGTGAGTCTAACAATAAAAACTTGTTGAAGATCATTAGAAGAACCTTGGAGCTAAAAAAAAGAAGTGGGGTGAGGCTCGAAGTTTATTGTTTGGGCTAACAGAATCACTGTCAAAAGAGATACTGGTAAAAGCCCATTTGAGTTGGTGTATAGAACTCAAGCTTTGTTGCCCCTTCTTTTACAATTATCTTCATTTCAATTTGTTCAACAAATTGAAGATCGAGAAGTTAGTCCATATGATGCTCGAATCAATCAGATTATTGAGTTAGATGAAGAAAGATGGGCATCCCATCAGTGACATGTGAAGTTCAGAGGAAAGTTGAAGAAGTTATTTAACAAGAAGGTGACTCAGGGATTTCAACATTGGGGATCTTGTGCTTTTATGGGATAGCAAGCATGAAGATAAGGGCAAGCATGGTAAATTTGATGCATTGTGGATGGGTCCTTATTCAATTGATATTTGAATTGGTGAAAATACCTTCTTCCTAAAAGACTTAGACGGGGAACTGCTTGAATTGCTTGTTAATGGAAAGCATTTGAAACATTTCCTTGATTGATTTCTCAAAATCAAGGTATACTCCATTGTACATTGTATAGTCCTTTGGGTTTCTTTCTGCTTTCATGTTTTTGTGCTTTTGTTCGTTTTGGTCCTTGGTGACCTGGTTTTTTTGGTTTCTCAGTTTGATTTTTGGGGGATGGTTATGGTTGTTCTGCTCTACATGCTTACTCTTTGAAATCGTTTCCCAATGGTATATTTTTGGCACTTGGTCTGCTATTTGTTTTTGTGGCACTCACGGGGAGTGCCCATTCCCGAGTCAGAGCCGATGTTGGTGCTCAAATTAGTCTCACCCCATTTGTCCTTGAAATTATGTAGTTGGCGGGCCCTATCATTTTTGTCCCAAATACCTTTGGAAACATGACTGGATTGATCATATTTGGGCCTTATAACATTTCCAATTTCTTTGTCCTTAAAGAAAGATTCATTTCCGGGCTCGAATGGCAATTTTCTTGCATTTTACAGTTTGACAGGTGTATTTTCCCGGTCAAATTCACATCTCAGCATCAGTGGAAACGTGGCCCTTTTTGGCTAGGTGCGGCTCTGTGGGGTACTCTAAAAACTCTAAGGTTCGCTTTAACCCAAAACTTGTCCATGTGGAGGAATGACGCTCATTTGAAAATTCACCTTTTGGTTTGGCCTTGAAATTGCATCGGGGAGACACGTGGAGGCTTCCGCTAGCTCCGCTCTATATTTAAACTTTTCAAAGCAATTTGAAAGGCTTGGGACATGTGGAGGCACTTGCACTGTTTGGGGGTCGAATCCTAAATTTTATTTTGAAAGAGCACCAAGAGGACACTTGGAGGCTTCCGTTCACTTTGACCTTTGCTTGGACTTTTCAACGGCCAAAGGAAAATGTTTTGGACCCTAGACACATAGCACCTTCTACCGAACATTCAACCTTTTAACAAACTCGAATGAGACATGTTTTGAGTCCGTGCTTATTTGGGGTCTCTGTTTTTGGGGACCATCTCAAAATGCGCCATTGAGACACATGGAGACTTCCACTGGCTCCTTTTTTACACTGTTACTTTTCAAAGGCCAAAAGGCATTTTTTCTTGGGCCCAGCACGGGTGGAAGGCCCACGCTTGTTTGGGAACTTGCCTTTATACCTTACCTTTGTAATTGCACCTGTGGGAAACATGTGGATGGTTATAAAATAAGGTGGAGAAGGGGAAGAAACAACGGTTGCGGTGTATCGCATCTGTTTTTCCACCATTTTTGCTCCAAGACTCTTGGAGATGCAAATAGGCACTGTTTTTCATCAATTTTTGATGAAATTTCTTGTCATTTATGTCTACAAAGTGCCATTAAATGAATTTAAGACTTAAATTGTGAGTCCAAGGATTGTTAACATCGATATTTTAAAGTTGGAATCACTCAAGAACTTGCAAAAATGAGAATTACCATAGGAGATGGATGCGGGACAGAGCTGCAAAGGAAGGGAAGGGAAAAGGATGAAATGATGAAAGTTTCCGGCAAAAGATGAAAAAGGTGTTTCCTCGAGAGCAAAAGGGATTACCTATTGGATCTAGCATGCAGAGCCTCCGGAAGATGATTAAAAAGGGGATTTCTCGTGATAGAATCAAAATGATTAGAAGGACTCCCAAAAATTTGTGGCATTGCATCCTAGTCATTAGTTGAGGGCCCAAGAAACATGATCAGTTCACAATTGGTCCACCTGGAAGCTTTCAGCTATGAATTTGTTAAATGTCACTTTCTGAGACAAATCGGTAACAAGAAAACGTCCCTCAGATATTCTTCTCTTTTTGGGGGAAAATTGAGTGAGTGAAAATGTATAAATGTAATGAGAAGACTCTTGCAAATAGTCAGGGGTTGAATTCTTAAGAGACAATTTGAGAAAGCCGTCTTCCTGAGAGACCAATCTGAGATAACCTACTAATTCTTTCTCTATTAGAGTTTCTATCGTGTCAAGTTAGTTCTTGATGTATAGCCATTTACGGAGCTCACGAGACTGATGTAGAAGCTTTCCCCTGCCAATGAATTTATGTAATTTTGAAATTATTTTGTGTTCGATCTCTAGCAAATTTGTGTCCTGCTTTCTGTTTGAGAATGTCTACAAATGGTTTCTTTCATTTCTATTGCAATCTTTCATTGAAATCTTTGTGAAATCACACAGGATCTCATCCATGTTACACTCAATGGTATTTGCAATTTAATTTCAAGAAGATCCTTCATCTTGGATAAGATAAACAAATTTAAAATCAATTTCTTGTCATATGTTGATAAAGATTGTCTGTAAGTCTTTGGGTGTACCATGGGCATGATTGATAAGATAATTTGGTGTTTAATTGAGTCTTTGAGTTCGATCCTTGATGTTAGAGTCTCAAAGATTGTGTGAAAACGTGTTGATCTAGACCTCCATTGAAGCACACCTTCTCGGTTGAGGGAACGTCTTAACTATTCCGAAGCTTTTTGTTGTTGAGTTTTCTATTATTGTGAAGTTTCTCAGAGGTTAGGTATAATCAACTTTATCCCGCTTCATCACCCACCAAAATCATTCAAAAAAACATGAATCCATCCTGAACTTCCCCTGTTTTCCCTGTATATCAACAAAGGAACAAAAATTGTTTACCAAAATATGTAGAGTAATCGGGATTCCTTAATGTCTTTAGTATCCTTAGCCTTGTGTTGAAAGTATATCCATCTTTTTAGAAGTGAAAACTCTTGAGAGTTAAATCATGGAGTATTGACCATATTTTCCCAAGGTTTTCTTCATAAAATTTGTGAAAAAGAAGAATATCTCCATCTCCTTCATCAGACAAAGGTTACACTAAGGGTCCTCTCACCCTCGTTGAATAGGCACAACCTAAAGTAGTGAGGACATGTCAAATCCTCTTAAAGGTGATATCCATCTCTCCACAAATCTGAGTAACAAAGGGCCAGTTAGATCCCATCCCCGACTACAAAATGACACACATTATGATCTATCTGTCTTTAAGCTCCATGTCCAACCTGTGTTGCTTCTCGGCTTGAAAGGGAGAACAAATTTGGATACCAACACATAGTACCCCTATTGGCGGCCATGAAGGGCTGCGAAGTGAATGTGGTGTTAAATTTTTATATTTTACATTCGTAAATTTGTGTTATTTTATCAAGGAACAACATCTTATTTTATGATTGGATTGAGAAGCTCTGAGGCTCTTTTAGTTATTTATATTTTTGTGAGAATTTTCAGACTTTACAATGTGGCTACTTAGCCACTTTCCTTGATTGCCGATATTTCTTGGATTTTATTTTGATTGGTGACTTAGAGCTTGTTTATAATGTTGGCTACTTAGCTAAATGTTACATGGTTCCTTCTTGCATGATGATGAGTTGGTTCTACATTGTTTATATTGTGACATTTCGTCATATGGGGGTACACCCTAGGTGCCTTGAATGCATTCTTAGGTGCTTTAAGTTATGCCTTGGTTTTGGATGCACGGAACCTTGAGTGTGTCTAGGATCTTAGAGTGAATTTTTCATTACTCGACCTTGCTAGAAAGAGAGTTCATTGTGTAGTGCGGTCTAGTTGGTAGTCTAATAGCGGTGGTGGTGATTCTCTTACAATTTGGTAAGAGCTTGATCCTCGTCGGAGTAGAGGTGTTTAATTATGGGCTTTTGGATTTTGTTAGGATTGGATTACTTTTTTTAATTGTAGATGTTAGTGGAAAAGTGGTTGTTTGGTAGTGACATTTCATCGATGGCATGCTAAGTTTTATCATGATTTCCGTGTTTCATTATAAAAAGTATTGACTTGTGGATTGTATGCATCTTGGTAATTATGATTATATTTAAGCCCATTCGGGAAATGTGTTTAATTAAGTGTGTTTTTTTGCTCACGTTGACCTATAAATAATCCTACCCTTGCCTTAACATTTTAAATTGCTATGAATAACACTCTATGACCTATTAATCTTTGGGTTACGTGGAGACACTTATGGATGCTTTTGGGCCTTTTGGACCTTGCTATTAGAGATGTAGTTTGGTAGATCTTGATATTTTAATCTCGGTGGTGTTTATATTATGCTTCTTCTTTTAAAACTATAACTCTTGGTCGTAAAGTACATGTTGAATAGATTAGCTGATTGTCCGCTTGCATTTGATGCTTTCTAGTGGGAATGTGGTGTCCTTGGAGTAAAATTTTCATTGTCATCTTATTGCTTGGTTGGTGGTATCTTGTGGAAATATGGGTGTATATTTGAATACTTTCCTTGTCTTATCATGTGAGTAAAATGTTTTAGCCTAAACAACAAACATTGTTAAACCTTAGTAGATTCGTAAAAGTAATTATGCCTCTTTAATGGGCCTTCCTTGTAACTTATTTTGAGACTTGTAGAGACCCACTAGGAATATTTAATGATGCTTGTAATTATTTGGTAAACCCTTGAAATATTGTTGTGATCCATGTTGGTTGATAGATTCCTAGTTCTTACAAAATTAATGATGTGTTTGTTATGTTGAATGTCTCTTATTCCTTTAGAATTAAAAATGTGATATGTTGATTCCCATAAAAGTAATAATGTGATATGTTTGACTCTTCCTTCTCATTAAAAATTAATTGATAAGATGATTCACCCAAACACCATAAAACTATAATTGAGGGGATTTGAATTTGAAACTTAACAAATAAACTGGAACATAGGAAAAGAGAAATGGTCCTTGCTTTATAACCTTGGTAGATTAATAAAAGAAATAAAAACCATGTAGAAGAATAGAAAGGAAACTTTGTCCATCTACCTTCCCTAGGGTAAAATAAATACTTTTTTATTTGGCCTATACAGAATGGTTAGATATCATGCCCACCTTAGCAGTGCTCCTTATAATGCAAACATGTGATATCATAATAAAAGGAATATTTTAATTAAAGAAAATTTTGTAAGGAATGTGCTTAGCAAAAGCGAAACTATATATTTTTTTAATTAATAAGTTTATTTATAAAATGAGTAAGATTTATGTTTTGAGTGCAATGTATAGTTGAACCTTTAGTTTTTCCACCTACCCGGAATTGTGAAACACCTTGCTAATAGTGATGTGTTCTAATTGCGAAGTACTCCCTTGTTCATAGGCGTATGTGCTTTTCCCTTGCAGGAGTTTGGGTTTTCGTACCCTTGTTGCCTCATAGCTCAATGAGTGTGAGTTGTGGCCTTTTGGGATTGGGTTCTATCTCTTGTTTTAAGAAAAGAAGCCTCCATGTGTGCTGATTTAGTCCTTGGTGACCTAGGCTAATTGTAATTTTAAGGCAACATATGTTAAGGATATGAAACAATTTTGGGAAGTCCTCTTTTCTCCTCAAATTGCTTATGGCACCTTGTTGATGTTTTCCCCTTTTTGTTAAAAGGAAAGTACAAGTTGTTTTCGTAAGCTATTACTCACTTTTGATACGATGCACCTTTGGATTGTAGTTGGACCCCCCTTGTTACTTGTTCTTCTCCCTAGCTACCTTGAGTGCTCTTTGGTGTTACGATTTATGCATGTGCTCTCTTTATGGTTATTTCGAGCTTGAGTAGGAAATAAGATAAATGAATCCCATTGTGTTATAGTGAATGGTGCTTCTTGTATTGATATGTTAGTTGCTAGTGGAGATATTTTTTTGCTAAATGTTTGACGTCTCTAGATTTGGTTAGTGTGGTGTGTTTGATTCTTAAAAAAGTGTAAAATCAGACTATAGGAAACCTTGTGGTCATGACTTTGCTTAGTATTACCATGAAAATTTGATTGTACCCTCTCGAGTTATATAAGTGCTTCCCATAAATAGTTTCCTCGATTGTAAATGTTTTGTTGATTTAGGTGCCCTTCCTTGTTGATTAACCTCATCTTGTGTGATCTCAAAATTGTGAGACCTTTGAGTAGACATGTTTCTCATACAAATTTTTTGGTCATGGTTGATTCTGTTAGCCTCGTCTAAACAATGAAATTTGAAAGCATAACTTAACCTTAGTGGAAACCTTAACTTTTGTTATTGCAGTATGTTGTATTCCATGGGAAACTATGTGGTCATTCTCAAACTCAGAATTCTCCCTATTATTCCTCTACTTGGTGGTTATTCTTGAGACTCCTTTGACCTCTTCATGTTATAATGTTATGTGTTGTATCTTGGTTGATCACGTAAAGTTACTCTTTAGAATTAAATGTTCGCAACCTTGCATGAAGAAATTTTGAACTCATCCCTTATAATCTCCTTTCTTCTTGTTGAATTACATTAGACCAAACTTGGGTTCTGTAGACCCACACTTGTTGAAGCAAAACAATTCCATAATGGGTGTGATCCTTTTTCTGTTGCATTGTTTCCTACCTCTCTCTCCGTGACTTCCAAGAGGAAGTCGAGTCTAAGGGGAGGGGGATGTAGTGCCCACTTCCCTTCGACACCTTTTTGTTATTGATTTCGATATTGTCAACTATACTTATGGATATTATTGTAGTTTTTGATTTAGCATGATGTTAGATGTTAGAGATAATGGATTGTTGTTGATTTCAATTCATATATGATGCGTGTGGATTATTAGAGACATTTTTATATTGATGTTGATATGTTGTTGACATGGTTATATATATATATGTATGTATGTATATGTATGTATGTATGTATGTATGTATGTATGTATGTATGTATGTATGTATGTACATACATGTACATACATACATACATACATACATACATACATACATACATGCATACATACATACATACATACATACATACATACATACATACATACATACATACATACATATATATATATATATATATATATATATATATATATCAGACATGCGATATTTCGTCATATTGAGTAGACCTAGACAATTGAACTAATCTTATGATCATATGGTTATTGATGAAATGTAGGACCAAGATGTTGTTAGAAATTGTAAATGATATCGTTACTTGCCTAGATAATGTTTTGATTTATGTATAGACGATTGTGGAGTTATATTGTATATTTATTTTGGATGTTTTGATGCGTCCACAAGGACGAAGGAGGTGTTATGTGTTTTGTAGGTAAACATGTCACAACAAACATCGGGGGATTGGAGACCAACCATATTAGAATTCTAGATGAATTCAACAAGGGTCACCATGGAGACATGTGTTTTTTTATGTGTGTATGTTTGAATTGTTGTTAGGGGGTTACCATGGGGGGAATCACCTTCAACTATGACCAAGGGTTATGTGTTATTCTTTCATTTAGTTTCCTTTATTTAATTTTTGTATGATAATTATAGTGATGTATTCCCCTTTTGTTAATCACTTGATTTATGTCTAGATTAGTAAGTTAATTAGTTTACTAAATTAATTAAGAATGGGTCAAAAGAATTCATTTATTAAAATTTATGGCTCTTGGTTTATGTGTTGTAAGTTGAGTGCTTGTGACCTTGAGTGTTGTACACTCTACCCCTTCATGAAAATTTGGATTTGGCCTTAAGGGCCAATTTGGGAGGCTTGTGGGACAATTTAAACTTGTCCCACACCTCTTAAATTGTTATAACAACCCTACTTATGGGTTGAGGAGTCACAATTAGGCCCCATTATGTGTTTTGGGAAGACTAATTGTAAGTTGTTTTATTGCACCTTCTTACATGTAATTATTTTTAGTCCTTAAGGGGTGTGGGCTTGGATTGTGTGTGTAAGTAAAATGTCATTTCTTCACCCACTTATTAATTATGCTTTGGAGTATGGGGTTGACTAGGGTGATGTGGAGTGGAGAGGAAATGATGTGGCATCCTACTTGGAGCCACATCCTCCTCCTCCTCCTTTCTATTTATTCAAAATTTTGAGGGGAATTTGGGGTTACTCACTTATTTTTGGAGCTCTTTCTCTTGGGTGTTGGCTTGTGGGAGTTAGAAGATTGCTTGGTATTTGCTTGTGTTGAAGACTTTGGAGAGCTTACCATGGCTAGCTAGGATCTTACTCTTTGATCTTGCTTCTTAAATTCTTGCATGTTATGTGAGTGTGTGAAATAGTGTTCTTGTTTCTTGAAGTGTTGGGTAGAATGTTGGCCTTAGGATGTATTGAGATTTAGACATGTGGATGAAAAAAGGTAGGGAGGCATAAAATATTGTTGTTGGGTTTAGGAGGGAGTGAGTTTAGATTCCTCACCTTTTCTTATTTTATTATATTATGTATTGTGGGAGCCATAAGAGTGAGAAAGGCATAAGAGACTTGGTTTTGTTGTGAAGGAGGCATAAGAGACTTGAGATTGAATGTGTGTTGGAGGGATTTAGAGGTGGGCATCCAAACCCTTGGGAGGCACAAGGGCACCCCCATTTTCCTATCTATTTTTGGCTATTTTGGAAGCCTTTGTTTGGGAATTCTTTGTGTTTAAAAATAAGTGTTTTGTGATTATCCCTCTTATGTGTTTGGTTGTTTGAAAGTGAATGTTGGAGCTTGTTTTTTTTCCATGTGTTAAGTCCATTTTTCATTGCAATGTGGTTGGGGCTTAGAGGCCAATGAGGAGCATGGCTTCTCCTCCTCATTGGAATTCTTGCTTGGGTGGAGAGTGTTGCCTCTCCCCCTTTTTTTTTGTGCTTAAATGAAGCATGGTGGATCTCTCTTGTTGTTGATGAGAAGATGGAGCTTGGTTGGAAATTTGATCTTGGAGCTATGCATGAAGACCAATTTTGAAGTTCATTTTAGTTTTCCTTCTTGTAATAATTTTCCCACTTTAAGTGGAAGACATTGTATTAGTATTTGTGAAGAAAAATTGTATTGATTAGTGGTTATCAAAGTTGTAATGTATGTGGAAATGAAAGGCTCTTTTAGTGAAGCAAGTTGATGTAGTAAAAAGTGATTGGAAAATAGCTTGTTCTTTTTAGTGGAATGGTAAACGTCATTAAGTGTGTGGTTCTTGTAGTATAAAATTTATTGGAAATATTGGTGAAATTATCTTGTGGAATGTTAGAAATATTACATCTCATTGTGTTACTTGAAAGGCATGCATTGAAAAAGTTAGGTTATTTATACTTGCTCTTGTATTATTGATGGAAAATAGCCCATATGAAAATTGCCTTTTATTTGGTCAATAAGGTAGTCTAATCACTAATTCTAGTATGTAATTCTCATTTAAAAATTATTGCAAATCTATTTCAAATTGTGAATGGAAATGAAATTTATTTTCTTTTACCTTATATTTCAATATCTATCAAATTGTTAGAAAAGAAAGTGTCAGTACAAATATTTAACTTATCAATATTACAATCCACATCCCATTATTGCTTTCGATAGTAATATTACCATTTCTTTTTTTTTCATTATTACTAATAATAAAATATTTTAATATTAATAGATTTATTAATATTAAAATACATTAATATTAATATAGTACTAATATTATTTTATATATATATATATATATATATATATATATATATATGTATTATAAATGCATATTTAACTTTATAAAGATAAAACTTTTTTAAAAAAGGAAAATTAAACCTTATAAAATTAAATCTTTTTAGAAATAAAAATGTGGTGGTATTAATAAAAGTAATCATGTATATTAAAAAGAGTGGGTATTCAAAAATTGATTGAAATGTTTTTATAAAGCCATAAAGGTTGTAGCATATAGAATAATAAGGTAAGGGTTGGGGAGGACCCTAAAGGAAAATGAGAGAGAAATGATCAAATGCCTTGATTTAAAATGATGTAAGCACCACAATATATACAATGCAGAAATGGTTATAGGAAACCGTCTAACCAAACAATGTAATATGTTATGCTAACATTCCCCCTTATTACATTGTTCGTACAAACATACATTTCCTGATACTGGATGTCCCCCCCTTAATGAGAACACCGCAAAGAGGGTCTTCACACGAGCATGTGCCTACATGGTCTCGATACACATGGTTTTTCTAAGGTTGACCATAAACCTAGAGGGACAGGAGCACTTTCCAACTGTTCACCTTGGTGGTTTTACTAGGATTACCACGAACCAAGAGGATTTTACCTTGGTGGTTTTACATGTTTACCACGAATCTAGTGTGAGTACCATGCTCTACTTTCAGTGCTTTTCTGTTCCCCACGATGTTTTTCAATTTAGGAGGTCCCAAATAGGAAACTATGCAACATTTGCACTTTATTGAAAAACAACAGAACAACCAACACAAAACTGAAATAAACAAACCAAAAATTGAGGAATTGGTCCTCAATACCTTATTTGCCACAATATCTGTCAGCGGCCTCGTTGCTTGTGGCTTGTAAGAGGTCTCTGGATTTCCTCCAGCCTCCTTCGTTACTGATTACAGTACTAGAGATGATGTGAAGCCAATCTCATCAACAGCTTCCTCACTCTCATCAAAATCTTGTGGATCTTCTATATGAGCAGTATTAGGTCCATTGTGTTTTATATTTCCTTGTAGAAAATCTCTTGCTCAACTATGATAGTTCCACATTGTATGACCTTTCTTCTGACAATAGTGGCATTCAATCTCTTGTTTAGGCCCTTGTTTATTTTTATTTGATCGCTGTGAAATTTTCTGTTTGTGGAATAAAGTTCACTTTCTTATTGAGTATCACCTTCTGCAGCATCGTCAGTTATGCATTTTCCTCTGCGAGAAGATCCGCGATCAAATCATCTAAAGATTTATTTGAATTTGGTGAGAGTAAAAAAACATTGGTGTATTTGGAAGATAGACTGTTTAATAGGATAGCTTTGGCATCCTCATCTTCTATCACAACTTTGACTTCTGCTAGTTGTCGGAGTAGAGACCGAAGATTATTAATGTGGCTAGACATAGAAATGCTTTCTTCCATTTTGAATCTATATAACTAAAGTTTTAGGGAAAACTTCACGTTCACTGCTTTCACTCCAAATAATTGATTTAAATTATCCCACATGTCCTTGGAAGATTTATTGAGATCAACATGATGGAGTTCAGAATCAGAGAGAGCAAGGCCAATAATGGCTTTTGCTTTATCATCTTTGCACTACCATTCTGCTAATTTTGTGGCGTCGTGGGCGTTTTCTCTTTCCCATCTACTATACCCCATAAGTTTTTATGCATAAGTTGCATCTGGATCTTCACCTTCCATGTATGAAAGTTTAACCTTGAGTATTTTTCCAAGTGAATGTCCATAATAACTACTAAAGAAATGAAAAATGGTGAAGTAGGAAGTAAATTACCAGTCAGGACTCTCTGTCATATGTTCACACTTCTCCATTGTCTACTTTATTGACACCCTTTTCTATTGGCAAAGGCATGGTCTTATCTTTCACGGCATTTTTTTTCGACGATGAGCCTCCCCTTAACTTTTGCGAGGAGAGAAGGATAATCAGTTATGCAACCGCTCGTGAGTTGGTGGAGTAATCAAAAATAGCCATGCTGGGAATGTAATGTCTTCCACGTAAAGACAAACCAATGAAGACTTGTTGCGCCAATGTGTTACATGCACCGGTCTAATTTGAAAGACAGCAAAGATAAAACAAACTCCTAAAAACGCCACGCCAAAGGTCTCAGAAAGCTCCATGCAAAAGCAAATTGCAGGTTTTACACTTCAGTTTTTCTGCCTTGTCCAATAGGTCGCTTCTTCTTCTAAATGGATGCCCAATAAAATAGATCGCTTCACTTCATAGGGTAAAAGACAAAACAGGTCGCTCCTCCCAATGCTCTCTGATTGTTGTTCCCATGCAAAATGGTCACTGCAACTTTCAATGCTGGTTCAAAATGCCAAAACAGATTTCTTCCCCATGCACCGAGTAATTGGTGCTCTGATACCAATGAAGGCAAATGAGAGAAAGAAATGATCAAATGCCTTGAATTAAAATGATGCAAGCACCACAATATATACAATGCAGAAACGGTTACAGGAAACCATCTAACCAACCAATGTAATATGTTACACTAACAAACCCTCGCCCCAACCCAAAACTATTGACTATTAAATCAATAAACCTGCAACCCAAAGAAACCAAACTTAGTTATAATATGCGGCACTATTTCTTATAAAAAATGGTGCACTTTTTTGGTAATTACGACTGTATGTGATGTAAATCCATGGTGAGTATTTTGAAAACCACTTTTCATATATATATATATATATATATATATATTTTAAACCCCACTTTATTTTATTGGTAGTTTCGAGGTTTTTAAATTAACTAAATTCTTGTAAAAAATAAAAATAAATAAATAAATAAATACATAGGTATGTATATAAACGTATATACATATATTTGTATATATGCTCTACCCAAATAAAAATATATATCAAATATAGCTATTTAAATCAAAATGGGGCAAAACCCACAAGCCCATTTGGGCAAATCAAAGAGATATGAGCTAAATAAAATATATAAGTACATTTAAAACCCTAGATGAGGGTATAAACAAAATAGGAAAATAAATTAAACAAGTAGGCCTCTCCAAAAGCTTGAGATGGCCTCTAATGGCTTCTCTTCCTCCTCTAATAACCTGCAAAACAAAAGAGAAACAATGAGCCAAATGAAAAGAGAAAGAAGCCTTCATAAGCATGTTTTAGGGTTAGTTGCCCTTTTTCCTCATCAAGGGTCCTAATTGAATCTATCCAAGAGATGAGATTCATCCCTACAAAAAGTAGGTGGAGAATGGGTGAGTGGAAATTACCTTTTAATTTAAATGTTTTATTTTCAAAAACATGGGTTGACTTTTTAAGGGGTCACTTTATGGGGTAAGAGAATGTTTATTCTAACCCCATGTCAAATGGGGACCTTGTTAATTGTTTAAACCTTGTGGAATTAAATACCTTGGGTATTTATGTATTTTGTCCCCATTAACCCTCTAAATTTAAATATGGAATATTTTACCATAGTAGGAGTTAAATTGGTTATTAAATAAACACTTAAAGAGAAGTTAACCATGCTTGGACTAATTAAGCTCATTAGATTATAATGTGGGTTTTTAATATTTTATTTTATTGGGTAAATTTTATTATTAAATATAATTGACTTAGAAATATAATTGTGGCAGTAATTGTCATTTTTTTAAACCTTTTGCGAGACACGCTTTTCAAAATAAATTATTTCATAATTTTTTCTAAGTTAACTCTAGGTTATTCTTGGGTCTGAAATGTGAGGCATTTTTAGTGGGCGTTACACCAAGACTACAAGAGTTGAAGCCTCTCAATGCCAACTCTCAAGCCTCTAAATACCGCATCGATCTTCTTAGTTGGTCACTTGAAACAATTTCAAAACCTCTTCTCCTCAATGTAAATCTTCCCATTCTTTCCAACAATCCATTTTGCCATCCATCTTCCCTTGCCTTTGTGTTACCCCACATTGTCGGTGTTTACCTTGCCACCTAGAAGAGTTCTATATTATTATCAACCATCAAATTGTTAGTCTAGAAAGGGATTTGCGGTACGAACCTTCCATGCCTCCCTTAAAAAAAATTCCTTTGTTCCTCCTCAACAAGTGAGCATGATGTCACAAAAACTGCAAAAGTAATTATAATATGCTCCATGTTAGAACACATCTATAGTACGAGTCCATGTTTATCTTCCAATGCGCAGTACTCAAACATCTCCTATGTTTATTCTATTTCTCTCTAAAATTGGCATCCTCTTTGACTAGCATAGGCATCTAGTCACTCATATAATTGTATTTGAAACTCTACAAAGAAATCATTAAATAGGAAATCACACATTCTTTTCAAGCCACTTCTTTGGCATCAACAATCCTTGTGATGGATCCTTCTTAGCAACATCAAACACGATCTGATGTAATCAATCTTCCAAGTTTTCATGAGTCGCGTGCCATACCATCCAATGCCTCAACAACACAAAAGAAATAGAGGTCCTACCAATGGAACTAAAATTTTGGGTGTTATTTTTCTCCTCATGCCACACATTAGCTAATAACCAACATTGGGAATGGAACAAAAGCTTGTCGAGACATCCATCTTATTTAGAAAGATGACATACTTTGCAATATGCCTCACCTGAAGCAAATTAGAGAGCTTAGGGCTCATTTATTCGGTTAATTGATAAACATAATGGAATTGAGATTCCATCATTTATTAACAACGCTTGTCCATATTTGTAGAATGCACATAAACAACTAGATAATTATAACCAATACATTATCCTTTATCTAACACAAATCAAACAAATGTAGTTCAACTCCTAAACATTACAGAGATTTTATGCACAACAAAAAGAATCAACCAATAGCATTACCAAAATAATCTTGTCACAACAAGATGGCCCATAATCATTCCATGTGTTTATTATAAGAGAGAAATACAACACATGACCATAAACATTTTGATATGCATCCTACAACTTTAACAAAATAACAACCTTCTTCCTTAATGCATACTTCGCTCTACAAAAAGTAGCATTTCTTTATAGATTTTTCCTCTCTTTTCCCTATAATAGATGTTTTGCTTTATAGGGAGATGATAAAGATGTATTGATGTACATATCATGCAAATTTCCAAGTGTCTTCATGCAATTCAATACTTATCTCATGTGTTGTTAAGTGGCGGTGCTTCCTTATTTTCCTTTCATGGTGAAGGGTCAACTTACTAGTAGGTATTCTCTAGTGGCCTTAATTTGGTTCTCCACCCCTTGGGTGTTCTTCTTAGTGTGTCCATCTCCATGTTCCGCACTCGGCTTATCCATCCTCCCACAAGTTGACACTCCCCTTTCCCTTCTTGGACATCATCTTATTCCTCCATTTTTGTTTGTCTCGGTACTACACCCTTTCGTGCTTTTTTTTGGTATTTGTGTATTCTCTATCCATGCTCTCTTATATCTCCACCTTGGTGCTCATGGATTGGCACTCCCTACTTAAGGAAATGTTGTCACCCAGAAGTGCACCCTGATAGAGAATGGTGTGTACTCTCTCTTCTGTTGACAAAATTGGAACACCTCAAGGTTGTAGGTAACCTATAACTGAGGTGAACCTCCAAAAAGGTTGGTTCCCTTGTGAATCATCTAAAAAATAATAAATTGACAAGGAAAAGGGTGAAGGAATGTGGGAAATATAAAATTGAGGTGATACACATGTACTATTGTATACAACAAATATAAAGATCCACACACTTACACAACTCTAGACTAATCTACAAAATTAATTCAAAGGTTTAGGTAAGAGACAACAATATAGGGAAGAAATTCCACAACAAAGCAATACAATACCCTGATAAACATGATGAATACTTAGAAAACTAGCATTGTGAGAAGGCAAAAATGGAGTTTTTCTATTCAGATATGCAAGTACAAGCTAGGACTACAATAGTAGAACAACTAGAGAAGTGTGTATGTCTTTTCTTCATTAAAAATAAGCCTTTAAATACTATTGCCCTTTTCGTAGTGCCAAAATTGTGCATGCAAAGATTAAATTAATATTTTGTTCACCCCTTACACCCCTTTGAAGCATGCAATAGCCCCCTGCATTGATAAGTAACCCTTTTGAAAGCTACCGTTATCCGACATGTGCCTGTTGCGTTGATTTTTAGCATGTTAAGTATCTAAAAGTAAGTAAAAAAAAAATTTTCCCCTGCTCCGTTGGTTCTTTGACATGCAAAAGTTTTTTAAGGCAAGTAAACTTCCCCTTTGAATGTTTTGCTAAATCTAGCATGCAAGTGACTGGCTTATTTTTGTCTTTATGCACTTTTCTATTTTGTCTCTTTGTGATTTTTCCACATTAGCTAAGGTTGCGTTGATTTTCATGAAAAAGGTGTTAAAAGGCATGCAAAAGGTACTGATGAGAACAACTAACTCCGCCCTCCAACCTACGTTGAATATAAGCTCATGCAAGTGTGTCCAAAACAAACTTTAACTGCCCTCTAACCTGTGTTGAAATTTGTGCCTGATCTTAGCATGTAAATGTTTAAACATAGCCTTGATTTCCCTTGAATTCTGCGTTGATTTTTTAATCATGCAAGTATGGTTTAAAAATAGCAAACTACCCCTTAACTCTCAACTTAGGTGCCAATCCTTGGTATTCTTAGCTTGCTTCTTCTTTGACTTGACCTTTCACTATTTTTAGAGTTGTTTTTCCCTCTTGTCTACTTAGCCTTTGTGCATGCACTTATACTCTAATTTTAGACGCTAATGCTAAGAATAACAATGTTCACCATTCACCTAGTTTCCATCTAGAACACTTTATTTTTGGTGAATGCTAAAAATAGCAAAATGCTAAAAATAGACTTTTTTTTGCCAAAAATAGCCAAGCTCTTAAAAATAGCCTTATTTGTTCTTACATGAAAAATATGGTAACATTCTGGCGACATCACGGGATTGTTTTCCTGCTAAACAAGAGATTAGTAGCCTTCTACATCCATTGGGCTATGGAGTCACATACTCTATCAATAACTTGCATCCTCTGAACAAAAGAACTGAATTACCTTCTTCAACAAAAGGAAAACATGTGCATGCAAGCACTTCTTGGAAAGAAAACTAACTAAGAAAACTGGAAAAACAATGTGCATGCAAGCACTTATTGAATTGAAATCCTACTCTAATGATGCTAAATCCTCAAAAGCAAGCTTTGAGGAAAATCCCATTAACTAGGATTGGTAGTTCTTCTCCATCCAAATGTGATAACTGAAAAGCATTGTGAGGCTTACACGCTGAAATAACATAAGGACCACTCCAAATAGCATCAAATTTGGTGTGATTTCCCGGTTTTTCTCTGTTTGCATCCCACTTAAGAACAAGATCACCTTCTTGAAATACCCTTGCAACTACTTTCTTGTCAAAAGTCCTCTTTACCTGTGCTTGATGAGCTTCCATGGTGAGCATGGCTTCATGCCTTGATTCTTCCAACTGCATAAGATTTGCATATCTTACCTCCATAGGTCCTGATTCCATGAATTCCATCTGATGAATAAGATCTAAAGCAGGTAACTCAAGAGAAATTGGAAGTCTAGCTTCCTTACCATAAACCAACATGTATGGAGAGTTACCAATAGACCTTTTTGGAGTAATTTTGTCAGCCCATAAAGCTGATTTGAGTTTAGTGTGCCATGACCTTTGATTTTCATCCAAAAGCCTTCTGATAATCTTCAACAAATTCTTGTTTGTAGATTCTGCAAGTCCATTACCTTGTGGGTAATAATTTGATGAAGTACTCAAATAAACACCATTCCAAACAACCCACTCTATAATTTTAGCACCAACAAAAGCAAGAGCATTATCTGAAATAATAGTAGCAGGAACTCCAAATCTAGTAACAATACCTTCATAGAAGTCAAACACACTAGTCTCATTCACTTCTTTCAACACAACTGCTTTTGTCCATCTTGTAAAATAATCAGTAGTTGTAAGAATCCACTTGTGTCCCAAACTGGATGGTGGATTGATCATACCAATGAAGTCCAAACCCCACTGCATAAAAGGTTGATCTACTGAAATAGGATGAAGAGGAAGGGCTGCAAGCTTTTCTTTACCCATGAAGAAGGCACACTTCTAACATCTTTTCACCCATGCATAACAGACTTTGAAAATTTCATGATTTTGAGAGTAGTAGTCCTTGGAGAAAAGTGACCACCTGATAAACCTTCATGAAATTCTTGCAACAATCTATCAACTTGTGTAGGCTCTACACATCTCAGAAGAACACCATTAATATCCCTCTTAAATAAAATACCATCAATGAGTGCATAAGGAATAGCTTGTAACCGAAAATACCTCCTTTTAGTCTTATCCAAACCTTGGGGAATAATACCCACATGCAAGTACTGAATCATGTCATGAGTCCAACTCACAGAAGATGGTATTTCAGTTGCATGTGGCTGATTTATAAGTGCAAAACCAACAACTTTCTTTTCCTCCAAATCTGAAACCTAGGTGCTCACATAACCCTTTTCCACATATCAACTTTGTCACTTTGAAGTCTACGTCATATTCCATGACTTTGGTGATCCAACCAACCCTCTTTTCGTTCAGATCCTTGCAACAAAAATTCTTTCACACTTGGGTGAGTAACCATAACATGAATTCTATTATTAGAGAGTATATATCCAATTTTTTAACCGTCTAATGACGGAAAGAATTTTCTTTCCACGAAAGTATACTTCACCTCATAGTCATGTAATCCTTTGCTAAAGAAAGCAATAGGTTGTTCCAAATCATCTTGATTTAATTGAATTAAGATAGCTGAAATAGTTTCAACTCCTACAAATGCATACAATATGAAATCCTTTGAGAAATATGGATTTGCAAGTGTTGGAGCTTGAGCAATAGCTTCTTTAATGGCCTCAAAACTGATTTTTCCTTCTTTTGTCCATCTGAAACTCATATTCTTCTTCAACATAGCAGTTAGAGGCTTAGACATATTAGCAAAATCAGCAATAAATCTTCTTAAAAATTGATTTTACCCAGAAAGCTTTGAAGTGCTTTCTTGTGTTGAGGCAAGGACAAAGCTAGAATTGAGCTTACTCTTTCCGGATCTATGGCCAAACCTTCTTTTGAGACCATGTGGCCCAAAATTTTTCCCTCATGCACTAAAAATATACACTTCTTTGGGTTTAGTGAAACCCCATACTGTCTGCACCTTTCAAAAACTTGCCTCAGATGGCTCAAATGATCATTAACACACTTAGAAAATACAATAATGTCATCTAGATAAATCAAAACGTTGACATTGATCAAACCTTGGAAAGCCATGTCCATGGCTCTCTGAAAAGTGGCTCCGGCATTAGATAACCCAAAAGGCATCCTTTTGTAAGCATATGTTCCCCACTTAGTAGTGAAGGTTGTCTTGTATCTATCCTCTTCTTTCACCAATATCTGGTTGTAACCATTGTAGCCATCTAGAAGAGAGAACCTTTCTGCACCTGATATAGTTCTTAGAATTTGATCCATTGATGGTAAAGGATAATGATCCTTTAGTGAAGCCCTGTTAAGATCCCTGAAATCAACACACAACCTTATTTCTCCATTCTTCTTCCTCACAGGTACAAGATTTGCAACCCATGAGGAATGCTTAATAGGAAAAATGATACAAGAATCAATAAGCTTTGTTAGTTCATTCCTCATCAAAATTTCAATCTTTGGATTAACAGGTCTTTGCTTTTGCCTTACTGGTTTGGAGTTAGGCTCTAGCTCAATGGTATGTTGAGCTAATTTTGGATCAAACCCTTTCAGATCTTCATACTTCCAAGCAAAAACATCAATGAATTCATTGCATAATTGAACAAAAGCTTGCTTCTCTTTCAAATTATATAACTTATAATCATTGCATGATTCGGTCTCTTCTGTATAAAACGCATACAATCTATTCATCATTCTTAAACACTTGTTAATTAGTATTATTATCAAGAATTGAAATTCTTACTACCACCTTGATATGTTGTTGATTATTCTTTCTTTTCATCTCATTAGGAATGTCAAAATCAGCCCCTATAGCTGCCAATCTATCAACTTGTTTATTCTCACCCTTAAACTGTTGTCACCCAAAAGCACACCCTAATAGAGAATGGTGTGTACCTCTCTCTTCTCGTTGACAAAATTGGGACACTTCAAGGTTGTGGGTAACCTATAATTGATTTGAACCTCTAGAGAGGGATGGCTCCCTTGTGAATCACCTAAAAACTAGTAAATTTGAAAAGGAGAAGGGAGAAGGAATGCGAGAAATATAAAATTGAGGTGACACACCAATGATTTGACACACACATGTACTATTGTATACAGAAAATATATTTATCCACACACTTGCACAACTCTAGGCTAATCTGCAAAATTAATTCAAAGGTTTAGGTAAGGGACAACAAGTATAGGGAAACCACAACAAAGAAATACAATACCCCGATAAACATGATGGATATTCAAAAACCAGCATTATGAGAAGGAAAAAATGGAGCTTTTCTATTCAGAGATGCAAGTAAAAGCTAGGACTACAATTGTAGAACAATTGGAGAAGTGTGCATGTCTTTTCTTCATAAAAAATAAACCTTTAAAGATTGTTTCCCCTATCCTAGCACCAAAAATGTGCATGCAAAGATAAAATTAATATTTTATTCACCCCTTTGGAAGCATGCAAGAGCCTCTGCATTGATAAGTAACCCTTTTCAAAGCTACTACTATTTGACTTGTATCTACTATGTTGATTTTTTAGCATGCTTAGTGTATAAAAGTAAGTAAACTAGCAATTGCATGTGTACAATGCAATGTGAACGCCGAACAATATATGTTATTTGATTTAGAGGGATGGTTATTATTTTTGTAGTTGATATCGATAAGGGGTGTAATTGATTTTGTAAGTGTAGGAATATATATGAAACATTACATTTAAAGGTGTTATCTCTACATTTCAAATTTGTTACAAATTCATAAATATACATTTACAAATCTTATATCATGAGGTAGTGTTTTGTGGACTATTTTATTTAAACTAAACATGAATATAGAAAAATTATAGATTTTATATCATGAGTGGTAGCCTTTTGTGGGCAATTGCTTTATTGATTATGATGTAGACACACTGAAGGGATTTACTAATCTAAGATAATAAACGTAGCAAAGAAGGCCAAACAGTAACAATGAAGATGTGCAATGGTGGGCACATTCAACAAGACAAGCAACAATCCTCGAAAGAAGAAAACTATAAGACTGTACGGTCCTTGAATTCATGCTAAAACTAAAGTAGAAAGTTTGGCCTGTGGAATTTTGAAATCGAAATCTGATTTTAAGTTCACCAAAGATCAGAACAACAGTTTGAGAATCTCATCTATATGGCATTACACAAAATGCATCTCTTCTAACATGTTGAAAATAAACCTTTAACAAGTTAATACCAATGACTTGAAAGTGCGAGACAGTTTGGTTGACGCCACTCTTGCTAGCTGGTTCATTCTCAACAAAATTTACCTCTACAAACATTGTGTTGAGTAGATCAAATAAGAATTTCTAGTTTCATTATGATTCAGAACAGTGAGGTGTTTCACGAGGTTTCAAGCATACCTTTGTACTACAGTTTTTTTCATATGCATTAGGTAAAAATGCAGCAATAAGAAAAACATACCTTCATCATCGAAGTCACTTTCAGTATCTCTTCAATCAACACCAAATTCATCCTACCTTGGCTTGATATTGAGCCATTTCTTCATTATAATAGATGGCCAAAAGAATTGCAGGCATGTACATTTGAGAAAATGGATTTCAATCCAACTGTCCATCTTCATTTCTCAAATTACTATATCTAAAAGGTGTAGAATGAACTCCAAATCACTGCAATGTAAAATCTCTCATATGTGCAACCTGATTGCATATAGAAAGAATTACCTCTGCTTTTTTTCCTTATCCGACCTTTCATGTTGGAAAAGAATTCTTAACAAATCTTCTTACTCTGATCAACCTCGAAGGATTTCTTAAGGCATCTTCTTACTCGATCAGCCTCCAAGGATAAGATAATACCTCATTACTTGCATGGCATCAGAACACTTTTTTCGCTTTTGACATGGTCTAAAATATTTAAGTTTGCTAACACGCACACTCCTTATTAACATCAACTACAAAAGTAATAACTATCCCTCCTTATTAACATCAACTACAAAAGTAATAACTATCCCTCTAAATCTAATAACATATACAATTCGGTGTTTAAATTGCATTGTACACATGTGATTGCTACATACAATGATACATCAGTTTCAAAACAAGGGAAGGGACCCTACTGACTCCAGAAGTGAAGTCATTCTTTGTCTATTTTGCAAGTGGCTATGGAGTTTGATATGCAGAGGCAGGATTTGAGGGAGTTTCTTAGAACAGGACACCTACCGAACAAGGGAAAATATAAGAAATTGTATGCTAGGATACCAAGAGTTCCACCACCACCCAATGTGATAGAAGACAATGGTAATATTCAGGGCAAATTGACTTCTGCAGAAGATAAAGAGGCATTGAATGCATTGGTGCGGGAAGAGGAGGAACATCAGGTACAAAAAGGTGGTGATAATATAGTTGAGAACATGCAGAGGAACAGTGGCCTTGTTAACACTATTAGCTCGCCTGAATCCTCAGATAGAACCTGATCACATGCCACCTGCTAGGGGCAAATGGGTTGATTACTTGATTAAAAAGGGAATATTGTTTCTATAGGAGCACTTGAAAGAGTGTTGGCCCATTGGGTAAAAGAAGGAGAATTCACCCCTAATGTGACATTTGACCCTTGGGATTACCGGGCACTATTACCATTCGACCTTCTAATAAGATGCAAGAAGAATCAGGCATGGCCTCTTGTCAACAGCTAATGAAGAATCATAAAGAAGGATCGGGGATTTCTCCATAAAAGAAAGATGACAATGATACACTGGCAGAAAACTGTTCCCAATCCTAATTAATAACTTGGCTACATTTCCAAGCACAATAATAAATCTTGAAATATAAATGAATATTATTACGTCCAATAGGATTTGAACCTATACCTAAGGTTTAGAAGACCTCTGTCCTAACCCTATATTTTTCATTATTCCTTGAAATGCTTTATTGTTAACAAAACCAAATCTGACTTTTTTTCCCATCCATGATGATGCTGGGGAAATAAAGAGAAAGAATAGATATGTCACATGGACATCTCAAGTGTTCGGATGGTTTTAAAGTGTGCACGAGGGATGGTGGTTATGATGATTAAGATCTTCACCAAATCATCTCATAAGAGGAAACCAATGGTCCCATTACGTATGATGGAAAACTTTAGATTATAGTGTCAGTAAGGGATGGTGAATTCAAGTATTGAATCTGGAAATGAGAGAATCAATTTTAATGTGAGCTAAAGTCGGCCACAAAATCATTTCATGATTTTCTTAGGTAAAATAAGATGGAAGAATGTTTATCTGCTCATGCATGTGAAACAACCACCCTACACAATCAAGAACAACTTGCATGAGGATTCTTCAATTCATTTTTCGTTGTGCATATTAATTTTTGATGTTGTATCTAAAAATGAAATCCAAGAATATCAAGTGACCTTGGACCTAACATGTTTGAAGGTAAGGGAATAAATGTCATCAATCATGTCAACAACAAAAATTCTATTCATATCCTGTGAACAATACAATCCACGAGGCCACATTTCTTACATGCATTTAGTCAAAAGCGAGTTCGCATGGCATTTTCCCTGACTGAGTGGGAAGCATACAACAAATAAAATTTTAGTTATATTAAAACTCAGAAAGTTGCAACGGTTTATTGACCTGATTGAGTGGGCAGCATACAAGTCTTAAACTTTAGTTTCTCATATAAGTATTTTTGCATTCATTAAACTTCCATTTGGGGTAAAATAAGAATTGATGAATTTTTTTTAAGAGTTGTTTATCATTCACAAACCATGGGTTCGTAGAGAATTACCAAAAATCATACAAAAAATCCAAACACTTTAGAAATATGAAAATTTCATACCCGGTCCAAGATATATAATGTACTGATGGGTAGTGTGGGATCCATGTTTGACTTGCCACTCAAAAGTTCCAATGAAACAATCCCAAAGCTGAAGATGCCTTCCTTTTATGGAATTCACAGGGAAGAATTTTATTGTTGACGATGTAATCAGTGCAATATTGGAGGTTGGAAACAAGCTCTAGTAGTAGGGCTTTCCAGCCTTAAGGAAATTGTGCTTGCTTATGAAGGCTCTGCTCTGAGCATTGATGCTACTTTAGAAACATGCTAATCAGAATACAATTTCCTAATCTTCCTAAAATCAGGTCTCAAACAAAACAAATACATGCTAAATACATACTAATACTAAAACTTTTATACATCATAATACTGAAATAGTGTTATCAACTTATCACACAACATCCTTACATCTAATGCAACGTGGTAATGTATGAAGAATTTTAGAATATGATAGATCCTCTGCAACAAACCACAAGCCCGCTATGAGCCTTAACTCTTGAGCAACTTTAGAGAAGAGAATTCTACAATCACATTGACTTTTTGTTTTAGAATTGATTTCCTGCTACGGTGTTGACTTCCTACCTTACAAATTAAATGATGCAATAGTATTAAATATAAAATGATGAATGACAATAATGATGAATACCGAACGGGTTACACAAATATTATCCAAAACTAAGTTAATTATTTGGTATAATTGTCGATGCCTCAATTTATTCCTTGGTCAACTCCTCATGAGTTATACACCAACTGCAGTGTTAACTTTCTATGTCGCATTGACCAAGAACAAACCGGTATGACCAACTCTCCAACACCGATTGAAGGTACAATTAAGAATGACTGGTAAGTTTTGAAGGTATGATAACCCCATTGATTTTCTAATTACTGAATTTCATTGCTAGATGTTAAAATTTGATTGTTCGCACTTTTAAGGTTGACAACTATTAAAAATAACTATCATTGCTCTAAGTTTCGGCCAAGAGGGTGAAATCGAGAATAGGCCAGAGTCCTATTAGGGATTGTGGAAAGGTCGAAAAAGTTCCCTTTCCGAACGGGTGTTGGCAAACAAGAAGCCAATAGCCCATAAGGGATGTTGGTAATGATGACAAAGATTATAATCCGGACATCCCACAAGGATGATGGCAACGATGATTAGAATCTTTAAAATCTTGAGGAACAATCACAGATTATAAACAATACAGATGGTGGTTATGATGATTAAGATCTTCACCAAATCATCTCATAAGAGGTATTATAAGATCAGCAGCTTGGGAATCTCAAGTAACTCTTCCTACAGGATGGTGGTTCACTAGTGGAAATTGTGAATCTAAGGCAAATAGAAGGCCCTTCTAACCACTGAACTCGAAATGTGATAGAATGATGATGTGATAGATTGATGACAAGGATGCTCAAGGCTCCAATCAATATCAAGCTCGGCGTGATTCGGCCCTATAGGTTGTGGAATACGTGGAAAATGACCTGGGATAGTTTCGTGTATGTCTCCAGATAAGGTCATAGGGTGGATGGTAAATATAGTTGACTCTATGGGTGATTCTCTGGCCTAGTCCAGAACTCCTTAGCTTCGTTAGCTGCTGTGTCTAGTAAGGATAATTATTCGATGATGATAGGTGGAAGTGGAGTAGATCTGAATACTAGTGTACGTAGGCCAGTATCTATGTCTGATTCACCTGTGGATTCGTTGGGCTGTGGGATTTGTGGGTCACAACCGTATATTCGTGGTTGTTGCAGCCTACTATGGTCATGTATGGAATCAGTCCCTAATCCCTAGTATCCAATAATCATATGCTTTCTCAGCTTCTATATTTAGAATCAATAACTGTGTGATCTTCTCATAATATCTTACAGTTGTTCGTGCAACCTGAATTCTTAGGCTGGTATCTATATCTATGAGGGTGTCTCCTGCGTCATTTGTGGGACCAAAGGATCACAACCAAATGTTTTCTCTCTTTCAAACCCCTCCACAGTCATGCGGGCATGTATCTAGGGTAATCTGTAGTTTGGTTGACTTGACCAAAATATGTGTGCTTGGTCGTCTTCTATGTTTAACCCGTGCAGTTGGAAACTGATTTGTTGCAAGTTTACCATTGTTTGGAAGACTTGGATCTTGAGATTTTGATCTATATCAGTTATGGCTGTGATGAGATTGGGTTGGGGCACGATTGGCTCGAATATGTATTCTCTGGGCTCCCTAGGTCCCGTGATTGTCATACAGAAGCAACAATGTAAATTAAATGCACAAAGTGAAATTAACTATATGAAATATATCTAGAACATATCTAACTTCTATATTTTTGTGTTTTCTGATGAACTTTTCGAATGAATCTAAAAGAGTAACTATTTAACATATCTAGAATTGATAGCTAAAATAACAATTTAAAACAAACAAAATAACCGAGTATAGCTATTTGTCTGTGTAATTTGTAGATCTATTCTAAACAATGAAATAACTGATCTAATCTATTTGTAAGACTATCGATCCTACCTCAGAAGTGAGGAATGAATCATAGTTTCTCAGAAACTATCAATCCCCACAACTTCCCCGGAAATATCAAAAGTAAAATTAACTGAAATAAATAAATTAACTACTCTATTTGATATGATTCTAATTTAGAACTTTGAAAGCTAGAACCTGGATTCCGCAGAACAATGGCGAATCCGATGGTGTGTGTGATCTTGTCCCCTCAGTGTGATCTCCTCATTCCTTCGTGTTCACTTGGATCCAGAAAAGTGTGTAATGCTAGCATCAACAGAAGTAGATATTGGGACAAAGGCAGCTTAGGATATAGACTGAATACAATGCGAGTAGGAGAGAGATAATGCAAGAGTACAGAGCTTGGCTTATGCAATTCCTAGCGGGATTTATTACGAGTCATGCAACATAAAACGTCCAGAACCTGAAACTATCTTGTTTGAAGAACAAAACCTACAACTTTAATGGCTTCCTATTGAAAACAAACTATTCTACTCCAATGGATTGGATGAAATATCAACAACACTTGCACAAGATGGATATGTGGCTTCCTAACAACAAAACAACACTAACTAGGCATGCAATGAAAGAAACTAAGAATTCTAAAAAAAAGAGAGACTAATCTATTGCAAAGAGAAATTCAGAGGCAAATTTGAGGGGCCATTTTTGCTTGAGCACAAGCCAACTATTTATAGCATTTGCATTTACCCAAGGTAAAAACCAAATAGAACTCTTAAACTATAAACAATGGCAAAACACTATTCCAGGGAACCAGAATCATTAATGCAAGCTTATGGCGGTGAAAAAAGTCGGTGAATCGTTGATTTTTACGTGAGTCGTGTTAAAAGAGCTTTCTGGAAAATGCGTAAAGGACCGCCGCCCGAAAGGGGCAGCGGTTACTGGGACCGCGCCCTATTCAGGTGGCGGTCACGAGACCGCCACCCAGCAGGGGTGGCGGTTTCACATCAAGAGCAAAAGGCCAAGAAAAGAGGGGAAAAGGGAAAACAAAGCACGCGGGGGCTAAGTGGGGCATGTGGGATGTTAACGCATACTGGAGAGATTTTTCGATCCCGAACACCTGCGAGGAGACTCAGTATATCATCATTGGGGGCACGTGTTACGTTGTTTCGGCAGCGCAAGCACTCTACAATTTTGGGTACGTACATATTGCCCCCTCAGAGAAGTGTTTTAGCCATGAAGAGGCATAAAACGGTGGGTCCGAGTATGGTGGTCCCGAAATGGGAAGTTTGAAAGTTATACCTGATACGTCCGTGTGTTGAAATGATGCCATCCAAAATTCCTGCCACCTGCAAAACGAAAAGAGAACTCAAGTGCAGATAGACACAATAATTTGGAAAATAAATGCTAAAATAATAGGAAATGAGAACGTACCATTCGTGCGGGGATAAGAACTTACCTCCATCGGTGCTCCAAACCTGCAAAAAAAACATTTTAAAACAAGTCAGGTTTGCTATATATATGAAAGTGGGCCCATTTTCCTATTCATTTGCATGAGTTGATTTGATTGATTTTGAGCTCTGGGACCCACGGTGACGGTTTCTTGCATGAGTAGAGCCAAAATGTTCGTGACGGATAGTGATCATGCCTCCGTGAGTGGAACATCGACCCGCGAGATCACAGGTTAGTTTTCTTCAATTTATCCTTTTACCCCCTTAATTTTAAAATGCTAAAATCTTTGTCATGGGGGGGTAATTTTTGAAAATGTTAGTGTTAAAAGGTCCATCTAGGGGGGGCGCCTACTGGGTAGGCTTTGTTTTTAGCTAAAACGGTCTTTTTTTAGCGTTTTTAGGCCTTTTAAATTATAAAACCCGCGTGGGTTTTTGGCACACGACCGCCGCCCTGCCCAGGGCGGCGGTTACACGACCGCCGCCCCTTGGTGGTGGTTACACGACCACCGCCCTTAAGGCGGTGGTTACAAAACCACCTCCCTGCTCAGGGTGGTGGTTTTGCACAGAATGCCAAAAGAATATCTGTTTAAGGTTGTTTTTGTGTTTTTAGCATTTCTACGTGTTTTCATGATTTTTCTAATATCACTCGGATGCTAACTTGCTTTGTTTTGTGTGTTTTGGGTGTATGCAGGTGAGAGAGGAGTATATCCGGTGGAGCCGAGAGAGGGAGTGTGACTGGCTCCCAGGAGTACTAGATGCCCTTTCACAGGATGAGGAGGACACTCTTCAGAGGGCCGGGATACTACGTATCTCGCGCGTTCCACATGTTGCACCATCCAGTCACATTCTTTGTGACCTATTCTCATATTGGGATGTTGATCGGAACACCTTCCGATTACCAGGGGTCCGCGGTGAGTGGACCATCACTTTGGAGGATGTTTATCACATTCTGGGGGTCCCAATCATTGGGAGACGTCTGACCCTTGAGACAACAGGCTCACGGGCCTAGATAGCACAGTGGGCCACATACATGGGAGATGCAGTCATCTCCACGGGTTCGAAGAAGGGGGTCAGAGTTCGATCCATTCCTAGTTTTCCCATCCCCTTGCTTCGCCAGGCTATTATGGGGATCCTTGCCTCGAGATTGATCGGGGACAAGGGAGGAGACACACTGCTATACTGCTGGTCCCCCATCATTACACAGATAGAGGGACATGGCCGGATATATGCCTGGGGAGCAGATATTCTTGGGACTACCTACCATGATTTATACAGGGTAGTCCATTTACAGGGGTAGTCCTTGAGCCACCCGACCCTGGTCATGAGTTGGGTTTATGAGCACTTCATCCCCTATGGCAGAGGTGTAGAGGTGACAGATCCCGAGCTGTGAGGGTAGCTAGATGGATAGATATGTCGGTGCTCCGAGCACCTCATCAGCCAGTTGCTTCACTGACCACCGCTGACATGGAGGCCACACCGTATCAGACTATGGCAGGTATATGGGGCGAGGAGGCTCTTACTTTGATCTCCTGCTCCACCACAGGGCAGCTTATTGACAGAGTGGGACGAGTGGAGATACACCCCTTTGGCCGAGTTCCTCAGCAGTTTGGCCTACCCTACATGGGCATGCTTCCCCCGAAGAGCGCCAGATATAAAGTCCCCGAGAGGCCAGAGGGGGTCCTAGAGGCCGGGGTTGGACAGTGGTTACTCCTGGCATTCCTATTGCGGCAGGAGGGTAGTACGTGCCAGAGGGAGAGCCGGTGCGCCTCAGGCACCCTTGCTTCAGATTTCCGCGGGCCCTGCCCATAGTAAGCGATGACCCCATTGACATAGACTCCGAGTCCGAGGAGTTTACAGGGGAGAGACAGAGGAGGACAACGATCCTGAGTGGCATGACACTCAGGATATTATGCAGGCAGCGAGGGCCGAGCAGAGTGCAGAGAGAGTTACTCTGGTCTCAGAGGAGCCACTCTCCCAGGGCCATGGTGGGGAGGATGAGTCCGTTGTGGGATGCTACGTTGCTCCAGTCACAGGAGCAGCACCCCAGTCAGTGGCGGCATCCGTGGTAGGTGCTGACCCTAGCGATCCATCCTGGAGGCCTGGTGATCCGAGTAAGTTACCATCCTTCCTTTTAATGTTTGTTTTTAGTTAGGATTTCCTTAGTTGCTATCTCTCTTTTTGTTTTATCTTGTATTTCTAATCTCTTGTTTTGTTTCTAATTTGTTTTCTCCTTTGTTTGCAGAGACCGCCGATGAGTGGCGGGACTTGATTCGTAGGGTATGCACCGATACCCTAATGATCCCCATGGAGAGGACCCACGCAGAGTTGTCTGTGGACGCTGGGGAGCCCTCAGCAGCTGGTAGACATACTGACGTCTTTGCCCTGTCTGGCATGTGGCCAGGATGGTATCGACTCTCTGCACGGAGCTAGCGGGGTATAGGACAGCCGAGCGCTGATGAGGAGTCATTCTCGTGGCGAGACTGTGGCTGCCCCTCGGGATCCTGAGCCCTCCGTGCACTCAGAGCGCCGGCGTAGCCAGAGTCCTAGGCATGGGCGTGCGCCTTCAGAGGGGTCTCGTAGGGATTGAGAAGCCACTTGGCTCTCCTAGATTTTGTATGATATATTCTTTTGTATATCCGGGCTCTTTGAGTGTTTTGACCATGCTTAGCGCATGATGGCATTGTACAGAAACTTTGATCATATATATATATATATATATATATTCTTTTTGGATCAAACTTTTGGCATTTATGGCTTTGTTTCCTTTCCAATTTCCTCATGTAAATTATGATGTTATGTATGTATGCTCCTTAGAATGTATGTAATGGAGAACAAATGATGCAAGTGTTTTATTTTCTTTTTGTATTTCATGATGCTGATATATGATAATGTAGATACAATGTGATTTTGAATCTTAGTTTCTGTAAGCAATTTTGGATACTTCATATTTGTTTTGGCAAAGTGGTGAAGATAAACTGATATGATGAGCAGATAAACCTGCCCCTACTCCTAACTCCACGCAACTAGTAAGATGCGAGGGCTCATCACCGAGAGTTGGGAAGGGTGCAAGTTATGAAATGTGTTGAAATGATAGTGATGAAAGATAGACAAAGCTTTGGTGGAACCAAATTAGGATGCCACAAGCCTACTCCACTCGAGTGACTTCATAGTTTTGGGATGCAACTTGCTTTGCGGTTTATCTAGACTTAGATCCGTAGATGGCCACATGGTAGACAAAATCGGGGTTTTAGGATTTTGAACTCTCTTGGAATTTCGGACATCCGATTCATTTGTTTTTGACTCAAGACTTCAAGATTTGAATTGTTTGTTTATGACCTTTTGCATTTGTTTGTCAAGAGGACCCCCTACACTTTGCCCCATGCTACTAGTAAGAAGCATGGGTTTATCACCGTGGGAAAGGCATAGGTGAGTAAGGGCATTTCCATCCTTTCCCAACCCTACGTCACTAGTAAGAGACGCAAGCTCATCACCGAAGGTTGGTGGGGCAAGGAAATGTGTAAATTTAAAATTTTCTGTTTGATTCTATATTTGACTTGTTTACTTGAGTAAAATGTCAGTATGTTCTTATTTCCAAAGAGATATACATATGGGATAGATGTGACACCATGAAGCTTCTAGAATAGACCATAGGCAAGACACCTATCCTAAGAAGAAACCAAAAGTGAGAATAAACCCGCAGATCTTGGCATGGTTACCGTTAAGACCTTGTCATATCTAGCTTTATTTGATGAAATGATTCCGAGATAGTTTGATGATATCATGGAAATGGAGAAGTATGATTAGAGTGTTTATGCCAACAACATCATGAGTTTGTAATGAATTGCTTTGAGAACAAATTCCTTGATCACATTTTTTTTTTTGTATAAAACAAGCGGACAAAATGATCCTAATCTATATGAAGATGCAATGTAGATGTAATTATAAATAGTGCTAGTTGCTTATGCGTAGAATCATTTGAGGTGTAGGGAATTGACTGTTTCACCAAATTCCTCACCTTCCAGCATACATAAGAGGTATGCACCATTTCCATAGTCCTTCATGACTCGGTATGGGCCCAACCATTTGGGCCGGAACTTCCTTCCTTCGCCGGTCTTTTTGTCGATCCGGCTATCTAGCCTTAGAACTAGATCACCTTCATATATGTCACGTTCATAGACTTTCTTGTTATACTACCAGCACATCCGGTCAGCATAGACTCTGTGCCACTATTCAACATCTAACCTAGCTTCATCTAGGCTTTCTAGTTGGGAAAGACGTGCTTCTCTATAAGCGTCTTCATCCAAGATCCCTTGTAATGAAATGCGGAGACTGGGTATTTCAACCTCAAGCGGGAGAACTGCTTCTGCCCCGAATACTAGCGAGAAAGGAGTCACTCCTGTTGGTGTTCTTATTGAGGTTCGGTGGGCCCATAAGGCCGGATATAACTTCAAATGCCAATCTCATTTGTTTTCTTTCACCGTTTTAAGGAGAATGGCTTTTAATGTTTTGTTTGTCGCCTCAGCCTGTCCATTGGCTTGAGGGTAATATAATGAAGCCGTATGATGGCTTATTTTAAATTTATTGCACAATTCGTGAACTTTGTCATTCTTAAAAGAAGTTCCATTATCTGAGATAATGATTTGTGGGACACCATACCTGCAAATGATTTGGTTCAAAATGAACTTGGCGATTACAGAACCCTATACAGTAGTAAGAGGCATAGCCTCTACCCACTTGGTAAAATATTCGGTGGCCGTGATTATAAAATTATGGCCATCTGTGGACGAGGGAGAGAATTTCCCTATCAAATCTAGGCCCCATGTGGAAAAGGGCCATGGAGTAGCGATCGGTTGTAGAGCTTGTGCTGGCATGTGAATCTCGTGGGAGAATTCTTGACACTTATGACATCTGCGTACAAACTCTACTGCGTCGTGTTCTAGAGTGGGCCAGAAATAGCCCATTCGATGTATTTTACGAGTGGTGGCATGGCCACCGAAGTGACCCCCACACATTCCACTGTGAGATTCATGGAGAATCTTCTTGGATTCTTCTGTGTCGACACATCTTAGAAGCATTCCATCGAACACTTTTCGATAGAGCACTTGCTCTATAATGACGTATTTTGCTACGATAATGCGTAACCACCTTCTTTGTTGTGGAGTAGCACTTTCTGGATACGTATGGTCCATGATATAATTAATGATATCAGTGTACCAAGGACACTCAGAGATAGGAGGTCTGGTTTCAATGTAGTATACGCACTCATCTGGAAAATCCAGATCTACTAGATCATCCTCCATCTAATGGGTTATCAGCTAACCAATCCGCGATGATTTGTCCCTTAACGGACTTCTGATTTACAAATGTTAATTTGAATTCTCCCATTAAGGTTATAAAACGTCCAGCCTTTTTAGACAAGGACCCTTGCGTGAGGAAAGTTTGTAAATGGTCCATTTTTACCATGACCCTTGTTTCTTGATTTAGCATATAATGTCTTAAGCGTTTGGTTGCAAAGACTATGGTGAGGCATTCTCATTCTGCTTGTGTATAACGTGTTTCATAGTCGAGCAACGTTTGGCTAATGAAATAAATCACACATTCTCTCTTGTCATCGTCTTCTTGAGCCAGCATACAGGCTAGCAGTGAGACATTGGTAGCTCGCGAGTATAAAATTAACGGTGATCTAGCTTAGGTGGCATTAGCGTAGGTGGTGATAACAAGAAACGCTTAACTGCGCATCGAAAGCTTCATTGCAATCTTCAGTCCAATCAATGCTATAATCTTTCTTGAGTAGATTGTTGATTGGATGAATGGTGAAACTTAAGTCCGGATGAATCTCCGGATTGCACCAAGCTTTCCGAGAAATGACCTGATTCCAGATTCATCCGAAGGTGGGACCATTTCGAGGACAGCCCAAATTTTGGTTGGGTCAACATCTATCCCTCGTGACGATATGATGTATCCTAGGAGCTTCCCTCCTGTTACACCAAAGACGCATTTTTCTGGATTTAGCGTGACTCCGTATTCTATCAGACGTGAAAGAATGATGCGAAGTACTTCCGGATGGTCACAACGCTTCTTGGCCTTAGCCAACAAGTCATCTACGTAGGATTCCATGATTTTATGAATTAGATCATGAAATATATATGTCATAGCTCGTTGGTATGTAGCACCAGCGTTCTTGAGACCAAATGGCATAACAACATAGCAATAAGTTCCCCAAGGAGTTATAAACGTGGTTTTAGCTTGATCTTGTTTAGATATTCTGATTTGATTGTATCCCGAGAATCCATCCATGAGAGACAAAAGTTCAAATCCAGCTTGTTGCATCAACAATGACATCAATGGATGGCAACGGGAAGTCATCTTTAGGACACGCTTTGTTAATGTCTCAGAAATCTATGCAGATGCGTATCTTCCCATTTTTTAGAACGGGAATGATATTAGATACCCATTGAGAGTAATCGACTGGTTTGATGAATCCTACTTGGAGGAGCTTTATCACCTCCTCTTTCACCATGAGAGCTACCTTAGGTTTCATTGGTCTCGATTTTTGTTTAATTGGCTTTGCATCTGATTTAGTGACGAGGTTATGTACCGCAATGTGCGGTGTAACTCCTGTCATTTCTTTATAACTAAATGCGAAAGCCTTCTGATGTTCTTTGAGGATTCGAGTGTGTATTTCTACTTCTGATGGAGTTAACGAGGATCCTAGTTTTAAGATCCTTGGTTCATCCTCTGTTCCGATGTTAATATCAATTGTTTCTTCGATCAAAGAGGCGTTACCTTCTTCAAACTCAGGCGGGGCTGGAGGTAAATCTAAATCGTCTCCATTCTCGACTGAGTATATGCTAAGTTCCTTTTGTGGGAGAAGCTCCATCATGGGATTCCCGTAATAGGAAGATGAATGTGGGATTAAGGACAAATCTATCACGTGATGGGAGAGATGTAATGCTGCATAGGTGTTTAAGAAATCAAGAGTGGTTGTATCACTATCAATGTGTGTTAGGATAGTAGATTTGTCCTCATCTTTGTTCATTAAAAGAGGGCTTGACATTGCTTTTACCAATGGTTCATCACGAAGGGATACCATGAAATGGGTATCCTCTAACTTATTGTTTGGAGTGAAGTGTGATGCTGAAGTTGCTATTGAATCAGCGAGAAGATTTTTCTCTCGTGGGATTGCTTCAATTGATATGAAGTCAAACTCCTTGCTTAAATCTAATACAACTGTTTTGTAAAGTTGTAAGTGCTCGGCTTTGGTTTCATATATCTCAGAGACTTGGTTCGCTACCAATTGTGAGTCTCCTAAGACTCTGATGTTATCAACACCGATTCTCTTAGCTAAGATGAGGCCAAGGAGGAGGGCTTCGTACTCAGCGCCGTTGTTTGTGCATTCAAAATTTAGTTTAAAGGCAAATGGTAGGACTTTTCCCTCGGGAGAAGTAAGGATTATACCTGCCCCAGCTCCATAACGACATCTAGCTCCATCAAAATGGAGAGTCCAATATTTAGCTGGGAGTATAGATGTTGGGATATTTGTTGTGTTAACATCTTCTACCTCTACCATGCAGAGATCTACCGCTGGGAGAGAACCGACACCTAGGGAATATCCCATGCCTACAGAATCAAATGGTAAGAACATTGGTAGATCCTGTTCTAATAATTCAATGATTTTTGCAGTAGTTCCTAATGATACTATTTCTACAGCGTTAGCCTCATCTTTGGGGGCTGGGGTTGCCTCGGCTAGGCTCATAGTTTCAAGATCTGTCGTAGGTACCAACTTTTCTTCTGGTTTTGCGTCGGTAGGTTTGTTAAGTTGGTTTGTTGGGAGTTCAAACTCCGAGTGCATGCCTGGTCTTTTCTTTAAGTCAGCTAGGTGTACATCGAATGGTTTTGGATCACCTTTGGCTACGAATATCTTCCCTAAGTGTAAAAACCTTACTTCTTGAAATAGCGTAGAAGGGATTGCCTTCATGCGGTGTATCCATGGTCGGCCGAGGATCATATTATAGTTAGTTTCCGATCTATAATATAAAACTCAGTCAGGATGGTTTTGGGTCCTAAGGTGACCGGTAATATTATAGTTCCAACCGAGGTGGCTTTAAGGCTATCATAGCCTCTTAGTGTGTTTCGAGTTGTGGAACAATTGGTTTCTCCATACCCTAGCTTTTGAAGAAAAGAGAAGGGGACTATGTTGACCGCTACCCCATCGTCTATCATTACACGCTTTACATAGTTGTTATAAACCCATACTTGCAAATGTAAGGCTGGATCACCTCGGCGTGTGATCTCAGCATCTGTCGGCATTTTGTTTATTTCGAATATGAATTCGACATCCCTATCCGCCTGCCCCGGAGGATGAACATCAAAGTCTATATGATTTACCTGTGTTTCAGGAGGTGGAGTGATGTTAATTAAATGACCTAAACCTAATGCTTCTAAAAGAGCAGCCCTGTGGGCAGGAGAGTTCTTTAGTAAGTCTAAAAATGAAATGTGCGAGAAGGTTTTTGTTAGGTCATTAATTAAATCATAGGCACCCACAGGTTTTGCTACTATTTGTTGGAAGTTATCTGTCCCTGGCAGGTGGCTTGGACTTGGCTGAGAGAAATACTCTCGTGTCCTTGTTACAGCTTCGATGGGTAGTTCGGCATCTAACTCTACTAAACCGACTATCTTAGGTCGTGGCTGACTTCCTAGTTGTGGCGCAACTAATGGATTTAGTGAAGTTGAAGCTTCATGATCATTGTTTCCTGTCATTACGCTCTTGTTTGTCCCAGTTAGATTTAGCCTATTGTTATCGTGATTTGGGAGCGGATCATTAAAGATCTTCAGGGGTGCATTTTGAGGGGAAACTACCCCTGAAAAAGTATTTGATGCTGGTGACGTAGGATCTGCCAAGAACATATCCATGAAAAGTTGTCTTTGTTCATCTGGCAAGCGTTGCATGAACTTATTGTAGTCACGACACGTTCTAGTGTCATGGCCCCGAATTTTGTGGAAACCACAATACGAATTAGGATTGTAATTCCTAGTTTGTTGGTTTGGTGCGTATTGTGGCCCAAAATTTTGATCAAACCGTTGCCTATTAGGATTAAAATTTTGTTTGTTGTCTTTGGTTTGAATTCTGGTTTTGGTACCTAGTTGAATTTTGGCTTGGACCCTGTGTGGGATTTTTCCGTTGTTGTTGTTGTTGTTGTTGTGGATGATTAAAATCCACTGTATTGATTGTCGGGGTAAAGTTGTTGTTTCGTTGGTTGTTTATTTGTGATGGAGTATTGACAACATTTACCTTCTTAGGCTGGTCGGTTACTCCATCTGTTGTTACACCCCGATTTTTATTAAGGATTTTAGGTCCTTGATTGACATTCGTGGTAGTAGGATAAGTTGTAGTGTTCTGGTTGGAGGTGATTAACCTCCCATTTGCTCCATATGTTTTTGCATGACCACTATCAATTGCCGCTTGATCTATTCGGAGAGCGCTCTCAAGTACTTCATCGTAAGTTCTTAATGGGAACTTCTGGACTTCTTCCTTCACCTCTCTGCTAAGAGAATGAAGGAATAAATCACATAGTTCCATCTGATCCATGTTTGGAGCACTTGCCGAAGAATAAAGAACTGTACGCCACCTTTGGATGAAATGGGTGACAGATTCATTGTGTTCTTGCTTGATGTGTAAGAATTCCCTGATTCCTGTCCTTAATAATTTGTTCATGTCAAAGGCCTTGATGAATTCTGACACGAGTTGCTTGAATGAATGGATGGAAGCCTCAGGTATTCTATAATACCAATCGAGAGTGATGCCTTCCAAGGTTTTTGGGAATATTTTAGCAACAACCCCATCCCATGGGAGTAGTTCTCGAATGGCTGTAGCGTAAGCCTTGATATGTGCATTCGGATCTCCCTCACCTTTGTATTTGGGCAAGTCGGGAAGAGGTCTTGGAAGCATGACGCTTCGTATGGTGAAATCTAAGGGCTCTTTCAAATATTCTGAGTAGGTCCCTATCGCATAGGTTTCGACCATTGATGGTGCCTGTTGAGGGAGTGGAGGTGGAATGGGTTGTTGACATGGCATAGCGTATATGTTGGTAGGGGGCATAAGGAAACCCCGTGTTTGAGGAACCATGCCGGAGAGGAGAACATATCCCCTTGAGGTGATTTGGAGTACATGTTTAAGTATGCAGGGGGTATTGTCCAAAAATGGATTACTTTGTATTAGACCGGGAGGAGCGGTGTTAGAAATGGCAGCTCTTGTTGGGGTTTGTTGTGAATACTGAGGAGTCATGCCTAACGTGCCTACTCCTGTGAGGAGGTCTACTTGGCTAGGATGGTGTGGAGGATTGGAACTTCCTGCCTGCATAAATTGTGAATTTTGACTTGCTTGGGCAAGTTCTAACTCCCTAACCTTTTCTACTAGAGTTGAAATGACTTCATTTGGTGAAGTCCGATACTTTTGCCTTGGTGGAATTTGTTGTATATCATGGTGTTGTATAGGCATGTGATATCCTGCTATGAACTGATCGCTGCCCTGCCAAGTTTCCCGAGGGCATTTCCTATATGACGTGGTATGGAGGTATTTTCTTGAAAAGAGATTTCAGGTTGTGTTTGTAAACCTCCTATAGGTGGGTACATACTTCGAGAACGTTGTTCATTCCTGGCATAACGTACCAAATGTTCATCATCTAAACCTAGGTATGAGTCTGATTGTCTACTAATTTGTGGTCTAAGTAGTACCTGAGGAGATGAACTTGATTCTCCTGTGAGCGTCATATTGTTCGAGCCTGAAGGCTTTTTGCCGTGTTTGAGTGAACTGATCCAACTCCTCTATTCGGAGGGATGAGGTATATCTAATCCTTGGAGTTTGTGTTGACAACTGGTTAGTTGAGTAGTTATCACCCCATACTGAGAGTGAGGGTGATGATTGTCTATTTGTTGGGCGTAGTATGCCTCAAGACCCAAGAGGGGTCTGCCATATGCATCGAATCCCGACATATTCGGGGGGTATATGAATACCCATAGAATAATGGGAAGGAGCGAAGGTGATGGTAAAAGCTAATGAGGTAGTAAAGATGAAAGAGTCATTTAATTTGAAAGAACTAGTAGAAATATGACTCCAGAGCAGAAAGTAGAAAATTTCACGTCGGGTTCACCAATTTTGTACGATGGAAAAGTGACAAGTGAGCTTGGGAATCTACAAGTAACTCTTCCTCACACCCGACCTCCCGAGGTCGTGCCGAGACAGCCTGGTGGGGATGGAATATGTGTGGGATATCAGACAAACTAGTTAGGCAATCTAATGTCTTCTACACGCACTAGTGGAAATTGTGAATCTAAGGCAAAGAAGGCCCTTCTAACTTGAACTGATGTGATAGATCGATCAGCAAGGATGACTGCTCGAAGGCTCCAATCAATATCGAGCTCTGGCGTGATTCGGTCTATAGGTTGTGGAATACGTGGAAAATGACCTGGGATAGTTTCATGTATGTCTCCAGATAAGGTCATAGGGTGGATGGTAAATATAGTTGACTCTATGGGTGATTCTCTGGCCTAGTCCAGAACTCCTTAGCTTTGTTAGCTGTTGTGTCTAGTAAGGATAACTATTTGATGATGATAGGTGGAAGTGGAGTAGATCTGAATACTAGTGTACGTAGGCCAGTATCTATGTCTGATTCACCCGTGGATTCGTTGGGTTGTGGGATTTGTGGGTCACAACCGTATATTCGTGGTTGTTGCAGTCCTACTATGGTCATGTATGGAATCAGTCCCTAATCCCTAGTATCCAGTAATCGTATGCTTTCTCAGCTTCTATATTTAGAATCAATAACTGTGTGATCTTCTCAGAATATCTTACAGTTGTTCGTGCAACCTGAATTCTTAGGCTGGTATCTATATCTATGAGGGTGTCTCCTGTCTCCGGCTGTGGGACCAAAGGATCACAACCAAACATTTTCTCTCTTTCAAACCCCTCCACAGTCATGTGGGCATGTATCTAGGGTAATCTGTAGTTTGGTTGACTTGACCAAAATATGTGTGCTTGGTCATCTTCTATGTTTAACCCGTGCAGTTGGAAACTGATTTGTTGCAAGTTTACCATTGTTCGGAAGACTTGGATCCTGAGATTTTGATCTATATCAGTTATGGCTGTGATGAGATTGGGTTGGGGCACGATTGGCTCGAATATGTATTCTCTGGGCTCCCTAGGTCCCGTGATTGTCATACAGAAGCAACAATGTAAATTAACTACAACAAAGTGAAATTTAACTACTTTGAATATATCTATAGCATATATGATTTCTCTATTTTTGTATTTTCTGATGAACTATTCGAATGAATTTCTAAAAGAGTAACTATTTAACATATCTAGAATTGACAGCTAAAATAACAATTTAAAACAAACAAAATAACCGAGTATAGCTATTTGTCTGTGTAATTTGTAGATCTATTCTAAACAATGAAATAACTGATCTAATCTATTTGTAAGACTATCGATCCTACCTCAGAAGTGAGGAATGAATCATAGTTTCTAAAACTATCAATCCCCACAACTTCCCCGGCAATATCAAAAGTAAAATTAACTGAAATAAAGAAATTAACTACTCTATTTGATATGATTCTAATTTAGAACTTTGAAAGCTAGAACCTGGATTCCGCAGTAATAATGGCGAATCCGATGGTGTGTGTGATCTTGTCCCCTCAAGTGTGATCTCCTCATTCCTTCGTGTTCACTTGGATCCGTAAAAGTGTGTAATGCTAGCATCATACAAGTAGATATTGGGACAAAGGAAGCTTAAGATACGATCGAATACAATGCGAGTAGTAGAGAGAGATAGCGCAAGAGTACAGAGCTTGGCTTATGCAATTCCTAGCGGGATTTATCATGAGTCATGCAACATAAAACGTCCGTAAACTCGAAACTATCTTGTTTCAAGAACAAAACCTGCAACTTTAATGCTTCCTATTGAAAACAAACTATTCTACTCCAATGGATTGGATGAAATATCAACAGCACCTGCACAAGATGGATATGTGGCTTCCTAACAGAAAAACAACACTAACTAGCATGCAATGAAAGAAACTAAGAATTCTAAAAAAAATGAGAGACTAATCTATTGCAAAGAGAAATTCAGAGGCAAATTTGAGGGGCCATTTGCTTGAGCACAAGCCAACTATTTATAGCATTTGCATTTACCCAAGGTAAAAACCAAATAGAACTCTTAAACTATAAACAATGGCAAAACACTATTCCAGGGAACCAGAATCATTAATGCAAGCTTATGGCGGTGAAAAAAGCTGGTGAATCATTGATTTTTACGTGAGTCGTGTTAAAAGAGCTTTCTGGAAAACGCGTAAAGGACCGCCGCCCGAGCAGGTGGCAGCAGCATACAGACGCCGCCACCTGTTTCGTGGCGGCGGTCATGAGACCGCCACCAGGCAGGGTGGCGGTTTCATCACTAAAGAGAAAAAGGCCAAGAAAAGAGGGGAAAAGGGAAAAACAAAGCACGCGGGGCTAGGTGGGGCATGCGGGATGTTAACGCATCACTTGGGGAGCGTGTTACGTTTTCGGCGGATACCCTACAATTTTGGGTACATACACCTCCCATTAGGTATGAGCAAACTTGATTATCATCAAAATAGTTTGCATGGCATTTGCCCAGATTGAGTGGGAAGCATGCAACAAATAAAATTTCGGCTATATTAAAACTCGTAAAGTCAGCAACGGTTTATTGACTGATTGAGTGGGCAGATACAAGTATTTCTGGGTCTCCATGCCTAAATCCAGCAGAAACTAAATCCCTCTTGTGCATGTTGTATGTGCATCACTTCATAGTGCCTACGCTCTTCTTCGAATCTTTAGGGTTGCATGAACAAATCCAAAGAAAATCCAAATCCTACTTGTGGGTACTCAAGAAATTGCAGGAAACAGGGCTCTGGATTTAAATTTTTATAAGACATAAAGGAACTATTTGGTTTGAGACAAAAGTAAAGAGGAAACCACTTGGTATGAGGTTTCGAGGAAAGAAAAATTGGTGTGCACTGTAAGACATCCCTTATTAGAGAAATTGCAAGTTGCCTTGGGAACTCCATTTCCAATGCATTGCATTTTCAAATCAAACACCAATTCCAACAAAAAATTAGGATTCAAACCCTAATACATAATTCCCACATCAAAAGGAGGAAGATTATACAAAATAGGAATGAAAACAATACCCTGAACTGTGCAACAACAGACATAGATATACACAACCCATGTAAAATGAAAAATACAAATAAAACAACGGCAGACAGTAGTTTCCAGACACTATTAAACCCACGTCAGATATAGATCCAGATCAATCAATTTGAATATAGTAAAATAAGGAGATAATTTGGGGTTACAGATTTATTTCGTGTGCAGAGCTGATTTCACAAATAATGGGGACGGCTATTGCAAAGCTCCGAATTCCTGTCTACCTGGTTATGGACACCACAGATTCAACTCGATCCACCACAGTATATGATTTTTTTGAAAGGCCCTACAACGATATCCCACATTAACAACGGATTAATAAGATCTTACCCCACATTGAAAATATGTACGGTTAATGAAAAACAAATTTGGAGTGGTTAATACACTAAAAACAATTTCCTATTGGGGTTTTATAAGAGATCTCAAACACAAAAGTGGTGTTTCTGACTTCAAAAACTACCACTACCTTGCAATTTGAACTGATGGATAAATACCTTCATTTCACTAAAATTGATAAGCAAATCTACTTGTTGAACCGGATCTTCACCGCCAATGCTGCGCCTGATGGAGTCAAGAGCAACAGGGGATTCATCTACCGGATCTGGTAGGGGATTCATTTACCGAATCTGCAGTTAAAATATGTGTGCCTGTGGATTCACTCTGTTGAGGGAAGAGGCCATGACCCCTGGGCACCTGCAATCTATTTTTGAAATTCTGATAAATTAACAAAAGGTCTAGGATTCAAGTAAAATATGATAATTGCATTAAATTCCAACCATAGATGGGCAAAAAAAATCGGAACTGGATTCTATTCTTTCACATAAGTCTCAGTCTCCAGGATACAGACCAGGGATCAAAAGATGATTCTCTACTGGTTCACGGGAAAGATGGGAATTTGATTAGCGGGGAAAGGAGGGTTTCAGCAAGGAAAGGGCATTGTTGCCTCAGGTTCCCGTGTCAAAATTGCATCTGTCAACTACTACACCCCTTTTGCTTGAGAACGGTCTCAAAATCTCAGAGCTAATGAAATACTTAGAACATACCGTACGTACTACCCAAAATTGTGGGGTCGCACCACTGAAAGAACGTAACACGTGCCCCAATGATGATACAAGTCTCCTCGCAAGGTGTTCAGGATTCGGAAAAGATCTCTAAACATGCGTTAACATCCCACATGCCCCGCTTAGCCCCTACGTCCTTTGTTTTCTCTTTTTTTTGTCTTTTCTTGACCTTTTTCTCTTCAGTTATAAAACCGCCGCCCTGATCAAGGTGGCGGTCCGTGAACCGCCACTCCTTTCGCCGTAAGCACGTTGCTGTCCCGGTCACGCACACGCATTTTCGAAATCTCTTTTAACACGAATCACGTGAATTCAATGTTTCACCAGCTTTTTTCACCGCCATAAGCTTGCATTTTTATTCTGGTTCCCTATAATAGTGTTTTGCCATTGTTTATAGTTTAAGAGTTCTACTTGGTTTTTACCTTGGGTAAATGCAAATGCTATAAATAGTTGGCTTGTGTTCAAGCAAATGCCCCCTCAAATTTTCCTCTGAATTTCTCTTTGCAATAGATTTAGTCTTTCATTTTTTTAGAGTCCTTAGTTTCTTTCATTGCATGCTTAGTTAGTATTGTTTTGCTGTTAGGAAGCCACATATTCATCTTGTGCAAGTGCTATTGATATTTCATCCAATCCATTGGAGTAGAATAGTTTGTTTTCAATAGGAAGCCATTAAAGTTGCAGGTTTTTTTCTTCAAACAGGATAGTTTCAGGTTCTGGATGTTTCATGTTGCATGACTCGCAATAAATCCCACTAGGAATTGCATAAGCCAAGCTCTGTACTCTTGCGCTATCCCTCTCCTACTCGCATTGTATTCAGTCTGTATCTTGAGCTGCCTTTGTCCCAATATCTACTTCTGTTGATGCTAGCATTACACGCTTTTCTGGATCCACGTGAACACGAAGGAATGAGGAGATCACATTGAGGGGACAAGATCACACACACCATCAGATTCGCCACTGTTCTGTAGAATCCAGGTTCTAGCTTTCAAAGTTTTAAATTAGAAACATATCAAATAGAGTAGTTAATCACTTTATTTCAGTCAATTTCACTTTCGATATTTCCAGGGAAGTTGTGGGGATTGATAGTTTCTGAGAGACTATGATTCATTCCTCACTTCTGAGGTAGGATCGAGAGTCTTGCAAATAGATTAGATCAATTATTTCATTGCTTAGAATAGATTCACAGTTACACAGACAAATAGCTATACTCAGTTATCTTGTTTGTTTTAATTTGTTATTTTAGCTGTCAATTCTAGATATGTTAAATAGTTACTCTTTTAGATTCATTCAAATAGTTCATTAGAAAATACAAAAATAGAGAAATCATATATACTATACATCTATTCAAAGTAGTTAAATTTCACTTTGCTGTAGTTAATCTATATTGTTGCTTTTGTATGACAATCACGGGACCTAGGGATCCCAGAGAATACATATTCGAGCCAATCGTGCCTCAACCCAATCTCATCACAGCCATAGTTGACATAGACCAGAATCTTAGAATCCAAGTCTTCCAAACAACAACAGAATTACAACAAATCAGCTCTCAGTTGAGGGGATTAAACATAGAAGACAATCAAGCGCATACGTTTTGGTCAACTCAACCAAACTACATATTACCCTAGATACATGCCCACATGACTGTGGAGGGATTTGAAAGAGAGAAAATGTTTAGTTGTGATCCTTTGGTCCCACAACCAGACGCAGGAGACATTCTCACAGACATAGATACTAGCCTAAGAATTCAGGAGATACTCTAAGAAGATCGCAGAAACTATTAATTTTGAATATAGAGGCTGAGAAAGCATATGATTATTAGATACTAGGGATCAGGGACTGAATTCGTACATGACCATAGCAGGACCGCAACAACCAAGAGTCTACGGTTGCGATCCACAAATCCCGCAACCCAACGAATCCGTAAGTGAATCAGACATAGACACTGGCCTACGCACACTAGTATTCAGATCTACTCCACTTCCACCTATCATCATCACAATTATCCTTGTTAGATATAGTGGCTAATGAAGCTAAAGAATTCTGGACTAGGCCAGAGAATCGCCCATAAAAAAAACTACATCCATCATCCACTCTATGACCGTCTCAGAGACATACACGAAACTATCCTGTGCCATCTTCCCCGTATCCCACAACCTATAGACCAAATCACGCCAGAGCTCGATATTGATTGGAGCCTTCGAGCAGTCATCCTTTTTTATCAATCTATCACACCAGTTTAGGTTAGGACGGACTTCTTTGCCTTAGATTCACAATTTCCACTAGTGCATGTAGAAGACATTAGATTGCCTAACTAGTTTGTCTGTATCCCACACATATTCCATCCCCACCGGCTGTCTCGGCATGACCTCGGGAGGTCGGGTATGAGGAAGAGTTACTTGTAGATTCCCACGCTCGCTTTTCACTTTTCCATCATACAAAATTGGTGAACCCAACGTGAACCTTCCTACTTTCTAGTTCGGAGTCATATTATTACGTGTTCTTCCAAATTAGTATATCTTTCATCTTTACCACCTCATTAGCTTTCACTATCACCTTCACTCCTTCCCATTATTCTACGGGTATTCATATACCCCCCGAATATGTCGGGATTTGATGCATATGGTAGGCCTCTCTTATGTCTTGAGGCATACTATGCTCAACTGAATGGACAATCATCACCCTCGCTCTCAGTATGGGGTGAAAACTACTCAACTAACCAGTTGTCGACACAAAATCCAAGGATCAGATATAACTCATCTTTTCAAACTGAGGAGTTAGATCAGCTCGCTCAAACACAACAAACAGAGCCTTCAGGCTCGAATAATATGACGTTCACCGGAGAATCTGGTTCATCTCCTCAGATGCTACTTAGACCACAAATTAGTAGACAATCAGACCCATACCTGGTTTTAGATGATGAACAGTCAATACGTTATCCCAGGAATGAACGACGCTCTGAGTATGTACCCACCTATAGGAGTTTACAAACACAACCCGAGGCCTCTTTTCAAGAAAATACCTCTATACCATCTGCATATAGGAAATACCCTCGAATAAACTTGGCAATACAATGGTCGGGCCTCATAGCAGGTATCATAGACCTATACAACATCGAATATACAACAAACGCCACCACCAAGGCAAAATATCGTGACTTCACCATATGAAGTCAATTCGACTTTAGTAGAAAAAGTTAGGGGATTAGAACTTGCCCAAGCAAGTCAAAAATCTCAATTCGTGCAAGCAGGAAGTTCCAATCCCCCACACCATCCTAGCCAAGTAGACCTCCTCACAGGAATAGGCACGTTAGGCATGCCTCCTCATTATTCACAACAAACGCCAGCTAGACCCACTGTCTCTAACATTGTTCCTCCGGTCTAGTGCAAAACAATCCATTCCTGGACAATACCCCGTCATACTTAAACATGTACTCCAAATCACCACAAGGGGATATGTTCTCCTCTCTCGGCATGTTTTCTCAAACACAGGTGTTTCCTTATGCCCCTACCAACGCATACACTATGCCATATCAACAACCCATTCCACCACCACTCCCTCAGCAAGCACCATCAATGGTCGAAACCTATGCGATAGGGACTTATTCAGAATATTTGAAAGAGCCCTTAGACTTCACCATACAAAGTGTCATGCTTCCAAGACCCCTTCCTGATTTACCCAAGTACAAAGGTGAGGGAGATCCGAACGCACATATCAAGGCTTACGCTACGCTGACCATACGATAACTACTCCCTTGGGATGGGGTTGTTGCTAAAATATTCCCCAAAACTTTGGAAGGTATCGCTCTCGATTGGTATTATAGAATACCTGATGCTTCCATCCATTCATTTAAACAACTTGTTTCAGAGTTCATTAAGGCATTTGACATGAACAAACTGTTGAGAACAGGAATCAGGGAGTTCTTACACATTAAGCAGGAACATAATGAATCTGTCACTCATTTCATCCAAAGATGGTGTACAGTTCTTTATTCTTCAGCTAGTGCTCCAAATATGGACCAAATGGAACTATGTGATTTATTCCTTCATTCTCTCAGCAGAGAAGTGAAGGAAGAAGTCCAGAAGTTCCCACTAAGGACTTACGATGAAGTACTTGAGAGCACTCTCTGAATAGATCAAGTGGCAATAGATAGTGGTCATAAGACATATGGAACAAATAGGAGGTTAATCACCTCAGCCAGAACACTACAACTTATCCTACTACCACAAATGTCAATCAAGGACCTAAAATCCTTAACAAAAATCGTGGGGTGACAACAGATGGAGTAACCGATCAGCCTAAAAAGGTAAATACTGTGAATACTTCACCACCAATGAACAATCAACAAAACAACAACTTTACCCCAACAATCAATGCAAGGATTTTAATCATCCTCAACAACAACAACGGTGAAATCCCGCAGTGGTCTAAGCCAAAACTCAATTGGTTATCAAAACCAGAAATAGCAAATGTAAAACTTTAATCCTAATAGGCAATGGTTTGATCAGAGTTTTAGGCCACAATATACACCAAACCAACAAACCAGGAATTACAATCCCAATTCATATTGTGGTTTCCACAAAATTCGATGTCATGACACTAGAACATGTCATGACTACAATAAATTCATGTAACGTTTGCCAGAGGAAAAAAGACAATTCTTCACAGATATGTTCTTGGCAGATCCTGTGTCACCACCACCAAACACGATAGCAGGGGCAGTTTCCCCTCAGAATGCTCCCCTCAAGATATTTAATGATCCACTCCCAAATCACGATAACAATAGGCTAAGTCTAAATGGGACAAACAAAAGCATAATGATGGGAAACAATGATCATGAAGCCTCGACTTCACTAAATCCATCAGTTGCGCCACAACTAGGGAGTCAGCCACGACCTAAGATAGTTGGTTTAGTAGAGTTAGATGCTGAACTACCCATCGAAGCTGTAACAAGGACACGAGAGTATTCCTCTCAGCCAAGTCCAAGCCACCTACCAGAGACAGATAAGATCCAACAAATAGTAGAAAAACCCGTAGGTGCCTATGATTTAATTAGCGACCTAACAAAAACCTTCTCGCACATTTCATTTTTGGACTTATCAAGAATTCTCCTACCCACGTGGCTCTCTCTAGAGGCATTAGGTTTAGGTCATCTAATTAACATCACTCCGCCTCCCAAAACACAAGTGAACCATGTAGACTTTGATATCCACCCTCCGGGGCAGCCGGATAAGGATTTCAAATTCATATTCGAAATAAATAAAATGCCTACAGATGCTGAGATTGCACACCGAGGTGATCTAGCCTTACACTTACAAGTATGGGTTTATAATAACTACGTGAAACGAGCAATGATTGACAATGGGGCAGCAGTCAACATAGTCCCCTTCTCTTTCCTTCAAAAACTAGGATATGGGGAAACAAATTGTTCCACAACTCGAAATACATTGAGAGGCTATGATAGCCTTAAGGCCACTTCGATTGGGACTATAATACTACCAGTCACCTTAGGACCCAAAACAATCCTGACTGAGTTTTATATTATAGATCGGGAAACTAACTATAATATGATCCTCGGCCGACCATGGATACACCGTATGAAGGCAATCCCTTCTACGTTATTCCAAGAAGTAATATTCTTGCATCTAGGAAAGGTGTTTGTAGCCAAAGGTGATCCAAAGCCATTCAATATACACCTAGCTGACTTAAAGAAAAGACCAAGCGTGCACTTGGAATTTGAACTTCCAACAAACCAACTTAATAAACACACTGACGCAAAACTAGAGGAAAATTTGGTACCTACAACGGATCTTGAGACTATGAGTCTAGTCAAGACAATCCCAGCCTCAAAATATGAGGCTAACATTGTAGAAACGGTATCATTAGGAACTACTGCAAGAATCATTGAATTGCTAGAACAGGATCTACCAATGTTCTTACCATTTTATTCTGTAGGCATGGGATATTCCCTAGGTGTTGGTTCTCTTCCAGCATAGGATCTCGTATGGTGGAAGTAGAATGCGCAAACACAACAAATATCCCAAAGCATTCATATTCCCAAACTAAATATTGACACTCCATTTTGATGGAGCTAGATGACATTACAAAGTAGGGGAAGGTGTAATCTTTACTTCCCCTGAAGGAAAAGTCCTACCATTCACCTTCAAACTAAATTTCGAATGTACAAACAACGGCGCTGAGTATGAAGCCCTCCTCCTTGGCCTCATCTTAGCTAAGAGAATCGGTGTTGATAACATCAGAGTCTTAGGAGACTCACAATTGGTAGAAAACCAAGTCTCTGAGATATATGAAACCAAAGCCGAGCACTTACAGCTTTACAAAATAGTTGTATTGAATTTAAGCAAGGAGTTTGACTTCATATCAATTGAAGCAATCCCGCGAGAAAAAATCTTCTCACCGATTCTATAGCAACCTTGGCATCACGCTTTACTCCAAATAGTAAGTTAGAGGATACCCGTTTCATGGTATCCCTTCGTGATAAACCATTGATAAAAACAATGACAAATTCTCTTTTAAACGGAAATGAAAACAAATCTACTATCCTAGACCACATTGATAGTGATATGGCCACTCTGAATTACTTAAATGCCTATGCAGCATTACATCTCTCCTATCATATGATAGATTTGTCCTTAATCCCACATTCATCTTCCTACTTCGGAAATCCCATGATGGAGCTTCCCTCGCAAATGGAACCTAGCGTATACACAGTAGAAAATGGGGACGATTTGAATTTACCTCCAGCCCCACCTGAGTTTGAAGAAGGTAACGCCTCTTTGATCGAAGAAACAATTGATATTAACATCGGAACAGAGGATGAACCAAAGATCTTAAAACTAGGATCCTCGCTAACCCCAGAAGAAGTAGAAATACACACTCGAATCCTCAAGGAACATCAGAAGGCTTTTGCATTTAATTATAAGGAAATGACAGGAGTTGCACCCCACATTGCGGTGCACAACCTCGTCACTAAATCTGATGCAAAGCCAATCAAACAAAAGTCGAGACCGATGAAACCTAAGGTAGCTCTCATGGTGAAAGAGGAAGTAATAAAACTCCTCCAAGTAGGATTCATCAAACCAGTCGATTACTCTCAATGGGTATCTAATATCGTTCCCGTTCTCAAAAAGAATGGGAAGATACGCATCTGCATAGATTTCCGAGACATTAACAAAGCATGTCCTAAGGACGACTTCCCATTACCATCCATAGATGTCATTGTTGATGCAACAACTGGATTTGAACTTTCATCTCTCATGGATGGATTCTTGGCATACAATCAAATTAGAATATCTGAACAAGATCGAGCTAAAACCACGTTTATAACTCCTTGGGGAACCTATTGCTACGTTGTTATGCCATTCGGTCTCAAGAACACTGGCGCCACATACCAGCGAGCTATGACATATATATTTCATGATCTAATTCATAAAATTGTGGAATCCTACATAGATGACTTGTTGGCTAAGGCCAAGAAGTGCTGTGACCACCCGAAGGTGCTCCGCGTCATTCTTTCACGTCTAATAGAATACGGAGTCACGCTAAATCCATAAAAATGCATCTTTGGTGTAACAGGAGGAAAGCTCCTAGGTTACATCATATCGTCACGAGGGATAGATGTTGATCCAACCAAAATTGAGCTGTCCTCAAAATGGTCCCACCTTCGAATGAATCTGGAATCAGGTCATTTCTCGAAAAACTTGGTGCAATCTAGAGATTCATCCCGGACTTAAGCTTCGCCATCCATCCAATCAACAATCTGCTCAAGAAATATTATAGTATTGATTGGACCGAAGACTGCAATGAAGCTTTTGATGCAGTTAAGTGTTTCTTGTTATCACCACCTACGCTAATGCCACCTAAGCTAGACCGCCCGTTAATTTTATATTCATGAGCTACCGATGTCTCGCTGGCCTGTATGTTGGCCCAAGAGGACGATGACAAGAGAGAGCGCGTGATTTATTTCATTATTCGAACATTACTTGACTACGAAACACGTTATACACAGGCAGAACGAGAATGCCTTGCCATAGTCTTTGCTACTAAATGCTTAAGACACTATATGCTGAATCAAGAAACAAGGGTCATGGTAAAAACGGACCATTTACGAACTTTCCTCACACAAGGGTCCTTGTCTAAGAAGGCTGGATGTTTTATAACCTTAATGGGGGAATTTGAATTAACATTTGTAAATCATAAATCTGTTAAGGGACAAATCATCGTGGATTGGTTAGCTAATAACCCATTAGACGGAGGCGATCTAGTAAATCTAGACTTTCCCGATGAGTGCGTATACTACATTGAAACCAGACCTCCTATCTCTGAGTGTCCCTGGTATACCGACATTATTAATTATATCATGGACCATACGTATCCAGAAGGGGCTACACCACAACAAAGAAGGCGGTTACGCATTATTGCAGCCAAATACGTCATTATAGAGCAAGTGCTCTATCGAAAAGCGTTCGATGGAATGCTTCTAAGATGTGTCGACACGAAGAATACAAGAATATTCTCCATGAATCTCACAAAGTGGAATGTGTGGGGGTCACTTTAGTGGCCATGCCACCTCGTAAAATACATTAAATGGGATATTTCTAGCCCACTCTAGACACACGACGTAGTAGAATTTTGTGCAGATGTATCATAAGTGCCAAGAGTTCTCCCATGAGATCCACATGCCGGCACAAGCTCTACAACCAATCACGACTCCATGGCCCTTTTCTACGTGGGGCCTAGATTTAATAGGGAAATTCTCTCCCTCGTCTACAGACGGCCATAATTTTATAATCACGGCCACCGAATATTTCACCAAGTGGGTAGAGGCTATGCCTCTTACTACTGTACCGGGTTTTGTAATCGCCAAGTTCATTTTGAACCAAATCATTTGTAGATACGGTATCCCGCAAGTCATTTTCTCAGATAATGGAACTTCTTTTAAGAATGACAAAGTTCGCGAACTATGTAATAAATTTAAAATAAGCCATCATACGGTTTCCTTGTATTACCCTCAAGCCAACAGACAGGCTGAAGCAACAAACAAAACACTGAAAGCCATTCTCCTTAAAACTGTGAAAGAAAACAAATGAGATTGGCATTTGAAGTTATATCCGGCCTTATGGGCCCACCGAACCTCAATAAGAACACCAACGGGAGTGACTCCTTTCTCACTAGTATTTGGGGCAGAAGCAGTTCTCCCGCTTGAGGTTGAAATACCCAGTCTCCGCATTTCGTTACAAGGGATCCTGGATGAAGACACTTATAGAGAAGCACGTCTTTCCCAACTACAAAGCCTAGATGAAGCTAGGATAGATGCTGAACAGTGACACAGATTCTATGCTGACCGGATGTGCCGGTAGTATAATAAGAAGGTCTATGAATGTGACATATATGAAGGTGATCTAGTTCTAAGGCTAGACAGTCGGATCGACAAAAAGACCGGCGAAGGAAGGAAGTTCGGCCCAAATGGTTGGGCCCATACCGAGTCATGAAGGACTATGGAAATGGTGCATACCTCTTATGTACACTGGAAGGTGAGGAATTTGGCGAAACAATCAATTCCCTACACCTCAAACGATTCTACGTATAAGCAACTAGCACTATTTATAATTACATCTACATTGCATCTTCATATAGATTTGGATCATTTTGTCCGCTTGTTTTATACAAAAAAATGTGATCAAGGAATTTGTTCATAAATCAATTCATTACAAACTCATGATGTTGTTGGCATAAACACTCTAATCATACTTCTCCATTTCCATGATATCATCAAACTATCTCGGAATCATTTCATCAAATAAAGCTAGATATGACAAGGTCTTAACGGTAACCATGCCAAGATATACGGGTTTATTCTCCCCTTTGGTCTCTTCTTAGGATAGGTGTCTTGCCTATGGTCTGTTCTAGAAGCTTCATGGTGTCACATCTATCCCATATGTATATCTCTTTGGAAATAAGCACATACTGACATTTTACTCAAGTAAACAAGTCAAATATTGATCAAACAGAAAATTTTAATTTTACACATTTCCTTGCCCCACCAACCTTTGGTGATGAGCTTGCGTCTCTTACTAGTGACGTAGGGTTGGGAAAGGATGGAAATTCCCTTACTCGCCTATGCTTTGCCCACGGTGATAAACCCACGCTTCTTACTAGTAGCATGGGGCAAAGTGTAGGGGGTCCTCTTGACAAACAAATGCAAAAGGTCATATACAAACAATTCAAATCTCGAAGTCTTTGAGTCAAAAACAAATGAATCGGATGTCTGAAATTCCAAAAGAGTTCAAAATCCTAAAACCCCATATTTTTTCTACCATGTGGCCATCTATGGATCTAAGTCTAGATAAACCGCAAATAAAGTTGCATCCAGAACTATGAAGTCACTCGAGTGGAGTAAGCTTATGGCATCCTAATTTGGTTCCGCCAAAGCTTTGTCTATCTTTCATCACTATCATTTCAATACATCTCATAACTTGCACCCTTCCCAACTCTCGGTGATGAGCCCACGCATCTTACTAGTTGCGTGGAGTTAGGAGTAGGGCAGGTTTATCTGCTCATCATATCAGTTTATCTTCACCACTTTGCCAAAACAAATATGAAGTATCAAAAATTGCTTAAAGAAACTAAGATTCAAAATCACATTGTATCTACATTATCATATATCAGCATCATGAAATACAAAAGGAAAATAAACACTTGCATCATTTGTTCTCCATTGCATACATTCTAAAGAGCATACATACATAACATCATAATTTACATGAGGAAACAGAAATGGAAAGTAAGCCATAAATACCAAGGGTTTTGATCCAAAAGAGAATATATATATAAATGATCAAAGTTTCAGACAATGCCATCATGCGCTAAGCATGGTCAAAATGCTCAAAGAGCCCGGGATATACAAAAGAATATATCATACAAAATCTACGAGAGCCAAGTGGCTTCTCAATCCCTAAGAGACCCATCTGAAGGCACACGCCCATGCCTAGGACTTCGGCTATGCCGGCGCTCTGAGTGCACGGAGGGCTCGGGATCCTGAGGGGCCACCGCAGTCTCACCACAAAAATGACTCCTCATCAGGCGCTCGGCTGTCCTATACCCCGCTAGCTCCGTGCGGAGAGTCGATACCATCCTGGCCACATGCCGAATGGGCCAAAGACGTCGGCTTTTTCTACCACCTGCCGAGGGCTCCCAACATCTATGTACTGACTCCGCACGGGTCCTCTCCATGGGGATCATCAGGGTATCGGTGCATACCCTGCGAATCAAGTCTCGCCACTCATCGGTGGTCTCTACAAAACAAAGGAAATGAAAACAAATTAGAAACAAAACAAGAGATTAAATATAAAACAAAAATAGAGATAGCAACTAAGGAAATCCTAACTAAAAACCAACATTAAAAGGAAGGATGGTAACTTACTCGGATCACCAGGCCTCCAGGATGGATCGCTAGGGTCAACACCTGCCACGGATGCCGCCGCTGACTAGGGTGCTACTCCTGTGACTGGAGCAATGTAGCGCCCCGCAACGGACTCATCCTCCCCGCCATGGCCCTGGGAGAGTGGCTCCTCTGAGACCAGATTAACTCTCTCTGCACTCTGCTCGCCTCGCTGCCTGCATAATATCCTGAGTGTCATGCCACTCAAGATCGTTGTCCTCCTCTGTCTCTCCCCCTGTAAACTCCTCAGACTCGGAGTCTATGTCAATGGGGTCATCACTACTATGGGCAGGGCCCATGGAAATCTGAAGCAAGGGTGCCTGAGGTGCACCAGCTCTCCCTCTGGCACGTACTACCCTCCTAGCCGCAATAGGAACGCCAGGAGTAACCACTATCCAACCTCGGCCTCTAGGACCCCCTCTGGCCTCTCGAACTGACCTATATATTGGCGCTACGGGGAAGCATGCCCATATAGGGTAGGCCAAACTACTGAGGAACTCGGCCAAAGGGGTGTATCTCCACTCGCCCCACTCTATCAATAAGTTGCCCTGTGGTGGAGCAGGAGATCAAAGTAAGAGCCTCCTCGCCCCATATACCTGTCATAGTCTGATACGGTGTGGCCTCCATGTCAGCGGTGGTCAGAGAAGCAACTGGCTGATGAGGTGCTCTGAGCACCGACATATCTGTCCATCTAGCTGCCCTCACAGCTCCGGGATCTGTCACCTCTACACCTCTGCCATAGGGGATGAAGTGCTCATAGACCCAACTCATGACCAGGGTCGGGTGGCTCAAGGACTGCCCCTGTAAATGGACTACCCTGTATAAATCATGGTAGGTGGTCCCAAGTATGTCTGCTCCCTGCATATATCCGGCCATGTCCCTCTATCTGTGCAATAATGGGGGACCAGCAATATAACAATGTGTCTCCTCCCTTGTCCCCGATCAGTCTCGAGGCAAGGATCCCCATAATAGCCTGGTGAAGTAGGGGGATGGGCAAACTGGGAATAGATCGAACCCGACCCACTTCTTCAAACCCATGGAGATGACTGCATCTCCCATATAAGTAGCCCATTGTGCTATCTGGGCCCGTGAACCTGCTGTCTCTAGGGTGAGTCGTCTCCCGATGATCGGGACCCCCAGGATACGGTAAACATCCTCTAAAGTGATGGTCCACTCACCACGGACCCCTGGTAATCGGAAGGTGTTCCGATCAGCATCCCAATATGAGAACAAGTCACAAAGAATGTGACTGGAAGGAGCAACGTGGGGCACGCGTGATATACGTAGTATACCAGCCCACTGAAGAGTATCCTCCTCATCCTGTGAGAGGGCATCTAACACTCCTGGGAGCCAGTCACACTCCCTCTCTCGGCTCCACCGGATATACTCCTCTCTCGCCTGCATACACCCAAAAACACACAAAACAGAGCAAGTTAGCATCCGAGTGATATTAGAAAAATCATGAAAACACGTAGAAATGCTAAAAACACAAAAACAACCTTAAACAGTTATTCTTTTGGCATTCTGTGCAAAACCACCGCCCTGAGCAGGGAGGTGGTTTTGTAACCGCTGCCTTAAAGGCGACGGTCGTGTGCTGAAAACCCACGCGGGTTTTGTAATTTAAAAAGCCTAAAAACACTAAAAAACAACCATTTTAGCTAAAAACAAAGCCTACCCAAGCGCCCCCCCTAGATAGACCTTTTGAACCTAACATTTTCAAAAACTATCCCCCCACGACAAAGATTTTAGCATTTTAAAATTGAGGGGGAAAGCGGTAAATTGAAGAAAACCAACCTGTGATCTCGCGGGTCGATGTTCTGCTCGGAGGCATGATCACTATCTCGTCACGGATGTTTTGACTCTACTCACGCAAGAAACCGTCACCGTGGGTCCCAGAGCTCAGAATCAATCAAATCAACGCGCGCAAATGAATAGGAAAATGGGCCCACTTTCATATATATAGCAACCTGACTGGTTTAAATGCCTTTTTCGCAGGTTTGGAGCGCCGACGGAGGTAAGTTTTTTTATCCTCGCACAAATGGTACATCCTCATTTCCTATTATTTTAGCATTTATTTTCCAAATTATTGTGTCTATCTGCACTTGAGTTCTCTTTTCGTTTTGTAGGTAACGGGAAATTTGGATGGCATCATTTCAACACACGGATGTATCAGGTATAACTTCTAACTTCCCATTTCGGGACCGCCATACTCAGACCCACTGTTTTACCTCTTCATGGCTAAAACGCTTCTCCGAGGGGGCAATATGTACATACCCAAAATTGTAGGGTACTACACCGCCGGAAAAACATAACACGTGCCCCAATGATGATACAGGTCTCCTCACAAGGTGTTCGGGATCCGAAAAATCTCTCTAAACATGCATTAACATCTCGCATGCCCCGCTTAGCCCCTGCGTCCTTTGTTTTCTCTTTTTTTCTCTTTTCTTAACCTTTTGCTCTTCAATTTCGAAACCGCTGCCTTGCCTGGGCGGCGGTCTAGTGACTGCCACCCCGATCAAGGTGGCGGCAAGATCAGAACCGCTGCCCGCTCGCAGAGCAGCGGTCCTACATGCGTTTTCTAGAAAGCTCTTTTAACACGACTCACGTGAATTCAATGTTTCACCATCTTTTTTTCACCGCCATAAGCTTGCATTTTTATTCTAGTTCCCTAGAATAGTGTTTTTCCATTGTTTATAGTTTAAGAGTTCTACTTGGTTTTTACCTTGGGTAAATGCAAATGCTATAAATAGTTGGCTTGTGCTCAAGCAAATGGCCCCTCAAATTTGCCTCTGAATTTCTCTTTGCAATAGATTTAGTCTTTCATTTTGTTTAGAGTCCTTAGTTTCTTTCATTGCATGCTTAGTTAGTATTGTTTTGCTGTTAGGAAGCCACATATTCATCTTGTGCAAGTGTTGTTGATATTTCATCCAATCCATTGGAGTAGAATAGTTTGTTTTCAATAGGAAGCCATTAAAGTTGCAGGTTTTGTTCTTCAAATAGGATAGTTTCAGGTTCTAGACGTTTCATGTTGCATGACTCGCAATAAATCCCACTAGGAATTGCATAAGCCAAGCTCTGTACTCTTGCGCTATCCCTCTCCTACTCGCATTGTATTCAGTCTGTATCTTGAGCTGCCTTTGTCCCAATATCTACTTATGTTGATGCTAGCATTACACGCTTTTCTAGATCCACGTGAACACGAAGGAACGAGGAGATCACACTGAGGGGACAAGATCACACACACCATCGGATTCGCCACTGTTCTGTAGAATCCAGGTTCTAGCTTTCAAAGTTCTAAATTAGAAACATATCAAATAGAGTAGTTAATCACTTTATTTCAGTCAATTTCACTTTCGATATTGCCAGGGAAGTTGTGGGGATTGATAGTTTCTGAGAGACTATGATTCATTCCTCACTTCTGAGGTAGGATCGAGAGTCTTGCAAATAGATTAGATCAGTTATTTCATTGCTTAGAATAGATTCACAGTTGCACAGACAAATAGCTATACTCGGTTATCTTGTTTGTTTTAATTTGTTATTTTAGCTGTCAATTCTAGATATGTTAAACAGTTACTCTTTTAGATTCATTCGAATAGTTCATCAGAAAATACAAAAATAGAGAAATCATATATGCTATAGATATATTCAAAGTAGTTAAATTTCACTTTGTTGTAGTTAATCTATATTGTTGCTTCTGTATGACAATCACGGGACCTAGGGAGCCCAGAGAATACATATTCGAGCCAATCGTGCCTCAACCCAATCTTGTCACAGCAATAGTTGACATAGACCAGAATCTTAGAATCCAAGTCTTCCAAACAACAACAGACTTACAACAGATCAACTCTCAGTTGAGGGGATTAAACATAGAAGACAATCAAGCGCATACGTTTTGGTCAACTCAACCAAACTACAGATTACCCTAGATACATGCCCGCATGACTGTGGAGGGATTTGAAAGAGAGCAAACGTTCGGTTGTGATCCTTTGGTCCCACAACCAGACGCAGGAGACATTCTCACAGACATAGATACTAGCCTAAGAATTCAGGTTGCAAGAACGCCTGTGAGATACTCTGAGAAGATCGCACACTATTAATTTTGAATATAGAGGCTGAGAAAGCATATGATTATTGGATACTAGGGATCAGGGACTGAATTCGTACATGACCATAGCAGGACCACAACAACCAAGAGTCTACGGTTGCGATCCACAAATCCCGCAACCCAACGAATCCGTAAGTGAATCAGACATAGACACTGGCCTATGCACACTAGTATTTAGATCTACTCCACTTCCACCTATCATCATCGAATAGTTATCCTTGTTAGATATAGTCGCTAACGAAGCTAAAGAATTTTGGACTAGGCCAGAGAACCGCCCATAAAAACAACTACATCCATCATCCACTCTATGACCCTGTCTGGAGACATACACGAAACTATCCCAGGCCATTTTCCCCGTATCCCACAACCTATAGACCGAATCGCGCGAGCTCGATATTGATTGGAGCCTTCGAGCAATCATCCTTGCTGATCGATCTATCACACCAGTTCAGGTTAGGAGGGCCTTCTTTTCCTTAGATTCGCAATTTCCACTAGTGCGTGTAGAAGACATTAGATTGCCTAACTAGTTTTTTTGTATCCCACACATATTCCATCCCCACCGGCTGTCTCGGCACGACCTCGGGAGGTCGGGTGCGAGGAAGAGTTACTTGTAGATTCCCATGCTCGCTTGTCACTTTTCCATCGTACACATACCTTTACCATGTGAGCTTCGATTGTAATAATGTCGTGGATAGTCGTTGCTCAAAAGGCCCCTCAATTGCACATAACGCAAAATTAATCTCTCGATCATCACTGAATGGTTATGCGAACTCTCGAAATGGCTAAAAAATAGGAAAAACGTGTAAAGGGACGTCAAATTTAAACCCTTCAAAAAAACGGCAAGACAGACGTCAAATTTAACGTAGTCGTAGAAATGTCCGGAGGTCCTCTACCATAGGGGGAACGCCTTAGGCATAAAAATAGTTTTGTCCCTGTTGTGTTGGTTCTTTGACATGCAAATTGTGTTAAGGCAAGTAAACTTCCCCTTTGACTGTTGCGTTGAATCTAGCATGTAAGTGACTTACTTCTTTTTGTCTTTACGCACTTTTCTATTTTGTCTCTTTGTGCTTTTTCCACATTAGCTAAGGTTGCATTGATTTTCATGCAAAAGGTGTTAAAATGCATGCAAAGGTACTAATGAGAACAACTAACTCTTCCCTCCAACCTGCGTTGAATATAAGCTCATGCAAGGTTGTCCAAAACAAGCTTTAATTGTCCTCTGACCTGTGTTGAAATCTGTATCTAATCTTGGCATGTAAGTGTTTAAAAATAGCCTTGTCTGCCCTTGAACACTGCGTTGGTTTTTAATCATGTAAGTATGGTTTAAAAATAGCAAATTTCTCCTTAACTCTCAGCTTTGGCGCCAATCCTTGGTATCCTTAGCTTGCTTCTTTTTGACTTAACCTTTCGCTATTTTTAGAGTTGTTTTTCCCTCTTGTCTACTTAGCCTTTGTGCATGCACTTGCACTCTAATTTTAGACACTTGCTATTTTTAGTGAATGCTAAAAATAGCAATTTTCACCATTCACCCAATTTCCATCTAGAACACTTTATTTTTATGAATGCTAAAAATAGCAAAATGCTAAAAATAGACTTTTTTGCCAAAAATAGCCAACTTCTTAAAAATAGCCTTGTTCGTTCTTTAATGAAAAATATGGTAACAGGAAATACTTGTGAAAATTCTCAGCCAACAACTAGCTTATGGTTTTTTCCATAGTACACTATGGTTTCCTACTGGAAACATTTTGGCAAAGAAAACATTTTTGAAACAAGAAGAAATAGAAGAAAACATATGAAACCTCACAAAAGCGATAAGCCACCATTTTTGCTTTTTAAGAGGAAGCCCTTAAATAGATTTCATGCTTTTCTAGGGTGTTTTTTGAGATTTCGATGTTTGAACTTTTAATACGTTTTGTTTTCTGTTTATGGGTGTGGTAGAGAGAATAAAGTGTTTATAAGATTTCACGAAATGAAGTTTACAAAAAAATAGCTGAAAATACAGAATTAAGAAATACATGCCAAAATAGTGAAATATGTTAAAATATAAACACTTTAGAGATTTTATGTTTTCAGAGTCCATAATATGTTAAAGATGTTTTTAGATAAAATGTATGGAGTTTTTAATCCAAAAGCATATTTTACATGGGGGCACTTGTTATGTCCTCAACAATGTAGCCGAAACATGGAGTTCGGCATGCATGTTTCCATTACAGATTGTCTATAGGAATCTAGCCTTCTGCTTCACAGCATATAAGAAGTTCCTTTTGGTAGCAATTATCATTTGAGAGTATATTCTCCTTTGTTTTAATATGTTTCGTAAGATAATTGGTCAATGCATGTATGAACGTCCAAATGGTCAAAATAATGGTCCTAGTTGTGAAACATGATAGCCAGGCGTGTTAACATACTTGGTGTAAAAAAGGAAGTCATGACAATGGAAATGATTAGAGTGAGAAACAAGTGCATCTGGGAACCAATTAGAAACTTTATCAGTCATGCCAATAAATGAGATGGGACATAACTGTCCACAGTGAAAGCTCTTAAAGAAGCTGTCCACACTGAAAACTCTTAAAAGATTTTTCTGATTTAGGAAGATATTTTTTTTTTGGCAAGAATACAAATTATTGTATCTGAACACGTGGCATGCCCATATCAGCATCAAATCCTCCCACTTGAATTATTTTAGGGAAACATGAGGGCAGAACTCGTAAGAAACATGGGGAAACTTACATTGTGAGACTCATCATTTCCCACTACAAGGTGCCAAGAGCCCAAGAGTATGAAGCTGAAACTTACATTGTGAGACTCATCATTTCCCACCACTTATCCTGAACCCTTTGGGCATATTTCATAACATCATCGTTTTAAGGTCTCTAACGTTAAAAAGGTCAAAATTATGGTCCCGTGAATAAAACACGATAGCTGGGTGTGTAAATATATTTACCTTTGTGGTAAATTATTATGTCCCGACATATAAATGATTAGAGCCAGAAACAAGCTCCTTTTGGAACAAAGTTAGAAATTTCACTAGTCATGCCAATCAATGAGATCGAACACAACTTTTCATGGTGAAACTCTTAAAGAAGTTTGTTTATTTTTCTTATGTGGTTGTAGGAAATCTTTGAATTCAGTTTTTCATATTTTTTCCTAAAGATGTTTGTTGATTTAGTACGAAGTTTGGAATAGAGTGCAATCTTCGGATAGAAGAAAATGGTATGGTGAATATTTTAATCTTTGGGTTCCGTAATTGATAGGATTAAAATTGTGCTTGTTCATCATCAGGGAATTTGGCATTGGTATAGTACCATATAGTCCTCTTGGTCGTGGATTCTTCTCTGGAAAAGCAGTTGTGGAGAAGCTACCGGAAAATAGTTGGCTGGTATGTTTCAAGTTAATTTCAGGAACTGACCCTTTATATGTTGGGTCTTAACTGAACTTGTGAAAGGTTTTTTGAGAAAGTTTTTGAAGAATGTGAAACAAATTCCTTTACACATTTTTTCCTATCCCTTTTGAAATTTCATTTGGCTTCATATGCCTATTTTTTATTGAGTCAGGTTTAGCATCCACGATTTAAAGTGGAAAATTTGGTGTAGAACAAAGTTTTCTACAAACGTATTGCAGATTTAGCGAAAAACATGGGTGTACACCAGGTCAACTTGCTTTGGCATGGGTTTTGCAGCAAGGAGATGATGTTGTTCCCATTCCTAGTGAGTATCATTGATGTAGTTCTGTTTCATCAATGGGTATGTTTGACTTGTAAATTTCTTTGCTAGAATATCCTGTGATGTTCTTCTATTGACTTTCGAGCAGGAACTACAAAGACCAAAAACCTAGATGAGAATATTGGCTCCTTAAACATAAAACTCTCTCAAGCAAATTTGCAAGAAATTGCTGATTCATTGCCAGCTGATGAAGTTGCAGGTCCCCGAACTTATGAATTTACACATAATAAGACATGGAGTTTTGCAGACACCCCACAAAATCCTAGAGCAGATAATTGATTTGGCAGAACTGTGCCCACACTAGCAAATAATTGATAACTTTTTGTTTGGTAAATTCTATGATCAGTTGAAGTTATGCTAGTCTTAGAATGGCTTGACCAACTTTGTTACTTTTTGCTTGACATTCCATGACAGTTGTTATCAATAAGAGGGATTCTGTCTCTAATAAGTCCTTCCGATGCATATTTCTAGTTATATATGATATTAATTTTAAACTACTTTCGCATGTTGGCTTGCACTTCCGTAGTATGAGTAAAACAAATGGCCTTGAAAAGATACCTACATGCAATCGAGCGCCAAATTGTTCCGTTTGTCAATTATGCCCCCCACTGTCCATACGTGTCCCATTTTGATTAAAGGTGATTGCATTGCCATTATACATTGCACTTTACAAGCAGTATAATTGCTCTAGTTTATGATGCTAGGCAATTGACAAGTATAAAATTCAGGAAACGCAAGAACTTCAAGAATTGTTTAGTTTTTAGCTAGCACCCTTTTGTAGCTAAAACTAGGTCCCCTACTATTAAAAGTGGGTGCTATAGAATTGGCATACCATACTTGGGGGAAAATATTTCTTGAACAACATGTTAGAACTTAGAACCTTACTAGGAAGAATTTGACCTCCTATACCTAAAAATATGTCGCTAGGAATAATTTGTTGTCTTGTATCTGAAGAGCACACCATTCATAAGCACAAGAAAAAGATTATAGCAAAATTGTAATGCTAAGAATTGTCAAACAATGTAATTCCATTCAGACATAAGGAACATGCGAGCCTTAAGTGACACATTTGGACCTCTACTGCAAGTGCACATCATACCAGTAGGAGAGAGATTATGACCATCCTCGACTTTCCATGGGAGTCCCCCTCTTATGGTTGGAACTATCTACATTCTTTGTTATTCCACGTGCAATATTGGTTTGCTTATGTATCCCCCCGTCCATTATAATAATTTGGTCACATAAGGATTGTTATTATTGCCTTTGTTCTCGCTTACCAAGTAAAAATAAGCAAATCCCAAAATAGAAATAGCCATGCCAAATCGGGCATTTCTTTTTCAATAAGGAGGGGGCTCATCTCTTACCTCTAGTTACATTTTCCCTTATGTAAGTTTGCTCATATATCCCACACCCACTAAAAACAGTTTCCACTACATATACAATAAACCATGCATAAACCACATTTAGAAATTGTGCATAAATGTAAGTGTACGGTCCAACAGAAATTTAAACATCCATGCTCAACCATGGGTCTTAAGTCAAATAGAATTTAACATGGAGTGACTCAATGCAAGGGCCTTATGACCGGCTAGATGGATTTCTCGGGGATGAATAAGATGAATTGTACCCTTTCAAGACATATGCTATATCTTACTTTGACCACTTTGTTCCATTTCATATTGCGTCTATGAAGAAGTATTTTGCATCATGTCCTATTTGGCTTATGATGAATGCATGGACATCACTGGAAAGGGGTATAATGCATGTATATCTACTCAAGTAACATTCCTCTAACAAATGGAGGTGAGAGCATATACATTTACTTACGATATTTGCAATCTCTAGAGAGCTAATTATGGTTGACCATAACAATAATAAACACTTTTGTAACAACAATTAACAATTATTTAAGATCATTTTGTAATTTTTAGCATCATAGAGTAGTCAAATAGATCCCTTTCCTTTATTATACATTGCAAGATGTGTTGTTGTACAAGCCGAGTGAAGTTTGTGTCCTAGCTGAGCTCTCTCCCCAACTTCTCTTAGGAGGCTTATTCTTCCTTCCACAATGGTTATTTTGACATTCAAAAGAATTTATTTCATGTTCATTACTATTTTCATTGGCCCTCCGTGTAGAAACATGTTGAGGAATTTATTTTTCCAATGTTCTCTTTACATTAAAGCATTTCCAATTAGAAGATAAGATTATGCTATCCACTTATGGTGCAGTATAATGAATAATTTTCTTAAAACTTAATGCTAAGATCTGTTGTATTTCTTTCATTGTTTGCAGTTTTTAAAGACAATTGTTTTCATTCCTCACAAGTTTTATCATGAACAAGAAAATTGTTGACACAGTCGTGTTTTTTCTAGCATGCATTCCAGCCAACCATCTTGTATTTTTGTATCTTATATTGAGTAACATAATGATGTGTTCCAAGAATTTCCTTACAAAATTTTCAAGATGGTTGTCATTACATGCACAAAACCCATTCATATCTTCATATGTGTGTCTTAAGACACGGATGGAGCAACCAAGCCTAATGAAGGGTGGGAAAAGAGAATATTTATTTTGTAGATTGGATGTGGTGGAGACAATGGCATTACATCATGGACAATATAGCTTATAGTGACATCTCGAATCAAATACATCAATAAATTGAAAGTGGACAATCTAGCCCATGTTTGAAGAGACTAGACTAAGAAAAACAATGTAAAAACAAAAAAAAGATTCATAGTGGAAGATCCAACATAATAAAAGGAATAGATATTTAGCAAGCTTAGTGAGACAACCATTTTTAAGCGGCTATCTATGTACATCGATCTCTAGTTATTGCTTTAAGTCCCATAGACGCTTGGTCTCGTGGACATAATTAAAATATTTCTTTCATTTTTTCCAATCGCAACTCATTTATTGAGTTCCTCTTGCTAGTTATTGTGGAAGCTTCGGTTTGTAAAGTATATTTGTACAGACATAGGAAAAGTTCATTAATCGCACCATAGGCCATGATTTCTAAATTTACTACCAAAAAAGAGACAACTACCAACACTACCTTACAAATTCACTATAAATGAGCTAGCACATTTCAAGTGGTGCATCCATTTTGATGTCAATTATTGCTTCTAGCCTTTGACGTCATACATGTCCCATCAACACAAGGAGTATGAGAAATGTAGAGCCTCACTACATTACCGGGACAACCCACTATTAAAAACATCTATCCAAACTGAGCTACAAATTATTTCCATATTTATAAGGCATCATGTAAAAATGTCATGGTGATTTAATGTTCACCATGCATATGCAACGATTGCTAAGTAGATCACTCAAACAACAACTAAATAGAGAACTACATGTGCAGTTAAGAACATGAAGAAACCTACCTTCTTGCAAGCACATGGATCTCTCAAGAACATGATAAAACCTACCATCTTTCAACCACATGTATCACTTTTTCCTCAAAATATGATGATCTAAATTAATATTTTTGGGACACATGAGTTGCAATGAGCTCCCATTCTAGCTCAAATACATTAAATTATTCTATTTATTTGTGTGCAAAGGAAACCAACCTTTTAGCTATCATTTAGTGACATAATTCATCATAAGGAATAAACATATAAGATATACAAAGACAAAGGTTGACCAATGATTGTATTTCCTCTATGAATATTGTCCAAGAATTACTAATATGCAAGAATCCCAATGCTCGATTTTCAAGTACATCTATATGTATTGAGACTCTTGATAAAGGAGCTCAATAAAAAAACACATGATTATTTAGGCCCACATTCAAGGCACAATAATGTTACATTGAAGACATGTAAATCAATGGGGACTACAATATGTAACACAATGTCTCTCCATAATTCCTCCAAATCAACAAGTAAGAACCATATGATGTAGATTTGATCAAGAATTCAAATGGATAGCTGAACAAGGCCACCATGGATCACATAATGCAATATCCCACAAGCATGTGTAGAAATATATCACAAAGAATTTGATTTAAGACTATGCGAAGTCTCCTCTCCATGCAAGTTCCTATTCTAACTTTCTATTCCAAGTACAATTTTTTTTTGCTAAGAGTCCAACATAAAATCATGCTTCATCTATGATGATAGATAAAAGCTATTAAGCTAAGAGTTGTGACATAGCCAACTACTAGAAAAGGATGATATTTTCACATAAACTGATTCGAGAGAAGCTATATTGGTATGTGCTCTTCTCTTAAGGTTCTCATGCACCATGCACAATGTTCACACCTCATTTGTATTGCATGACATACACATAGATTCTCTACCTCTACGCACTTGTACAATGCAAAAATGCATGCCCTAGAGCTTTTATAATTTTATGTAATACCTTAAATAAATTAGTGGCCATGCAAACACTTCATCATGTCATGCCATGCCAAGTTGTACTTCAAGAGTTTGCACCATGTTAGAAATTTTGTTGATATATTGCATGCCCATATCTAACCTTTGCACTTGTTGGGAGTGTTCTCAATCCTTACACAATTGGGACCATTTCTTAACCACCCTCTTTTATAATTTCTTTCTTGTAATGATATAGTGTAACCTAGTTGACCCTTAGTGGCTATGAGTGCTTCAAGCATCTAGCATCATATTTTTGTTTGTTCACTTGCTTTTTTAAGGAAAAACAATTAGAAAGGTTTCCCACAATTAATCATGGGAATTCTCATTCTCAGCCTTGTTTCACATTGTAAAATTATATACAATACTCCATATTTTCTTATTAAAATAAGCAATATTATTTGTCTAATCTCATACATTTGAATGTGTAATAGTTTATTGTTGTTATTTTCTTTATCGCAGTTTCCGCCAAGATCACTCGATAAAAATGCTTGCACACATGTAGTTGTAAGAATTATGAGAATGATCTAACAAGTAATGCAATATGAAATTAACTCACAAATAAAATAATGGTGCAAAATATGAAACCTCACATTAGTTCGAGTGGTATGTACAAATAGGAGTGATTTGTAACTCCTCCATGAGAATATTCATAGGGAGTTACATTCCGAGTGGAATGTAACTTATATTACACTCTAAGACACACTATGACATGTAATACATGTCATAGTAACTCCTATGACACCTAAGCAAGATGAGTCACCATGTGTAGGAAATATTTTGTCGTGCTAACTCCTCTTCGACACCTTTTTTGCTTTTTGATGCTCATTAGTTTCCTAGAGACATGGATATTGATATAGTATTCGGATAGCATGTGTTTAGACTATATGGACATTTGATTATTATTGTGATCTGACTCTTATCATGGAGTATATGGATGCCTAGCTGATTTTGGTGGATATTGTAGCACATGTGATTTAGCATTACTTTACTATATACTGACATCTTGGATTCATAGCAGTTGCAATTATGTTTTGATGCATCGTCTAACCATGTGTACATTGATATTATGGTTTATTGATTTCATGATGATGTTAGGTGATCGGTATGTAAATTATGATTACGAGACTATTGTAAATATTTGATTTAGAATAGAATTTCATACTATGATGTATGATGATTATGTGATGAATGATTTATATATGTTTTGATCTCCTTGACGTATTGATGTGGCCTTGAGGCCGAAGGTGGTATTATTTTGTGGTTGCAGGAAATGAAATTACAAAAACAAGGAGGGACTAGGAAGGCCAACCATGAAGGAATGTCGCATGTTCACAACATGGTCACCTTGGAAGTAGCTATCGTGTTTGTGTCACCTTCTTGTTTGTCATCTTTTGAAGGTCTCCATGGGGGAGCACCTTACATGTGACCATGGGTAGGTATGTGTTTTTATTTCTATGTTATTGTCTTGTGGATATGTTATTTATTTTATTATGGATGTTGTTATCTTAATTAAAGTCCTAATGTACCTTGTACCCTTATGTTCTATGTTGTTAATGTACCCCCTCCCCGTTATTTTATTATGTAATTTTTAGTGAGCTAATGTTTCACCCTATGTTTCTTATGTTGGTTATGTATCTTGGCTTAATTAAGTTAATTATGGGGAGATTAATGTTAATGTGATGATGTGGCTTTTGGGAGGTAGATATTCCTTGGAATATACTTTATTCCTTTCACCTCTTTTAATTGAATTTTAAATTTGGCATTGGTATGTGTGCCATTCCTAAGCCCAATCTCGGATTTGGGCTTTGAGCCCAATTTTGAGAGCTTGTGGGACAAGTTTTACTTGTCCCACACTCTTTAGAATTCCCTCCTAACCTAACCTATGACCCAAGGGGTCAATTTAGGCCCTTAATCATGAAAAATTGAGAGGAAAGAGGTAATTATTGCCCTCATATTTTGATCCTCTAAATTTATCTTTGAAATGTGCAAAAGTGAGCTTGTGTGCAATCTTGGTGAAGGTATCTCCTCACCTACCTCTTTATGATGCTTTGGTTTGTGTGGGAGAATGGGTGATGTGGATTTGAGGGAGATGAAGTGGCATCCTACATGGAGCCACATCACCTCTCCCTCCTCCTTGTCTATTTATGTGCATCTTTTTTTTATGGTTTTGGGGTTACTCATTTTGGTTACTTGTTTGGTTATTTTGTTTCCTATTTTTGCTTGACACATGGGAGAGGAATTTTCTTGGATCTTGGCTTGGGATTGGAAAGAATTGCTTGGTTTTTCTTGAAGGAGAAAGTGCTACATTATGGAAAGGTAGGGTCTTAATCCTTGTTGTTTTCTTGTTATTTATTTATGTATGAAATGTGGAATTGTTTGTATGTTTATGTGTGTTATGGGCTTGGGTAGTTTTTCCTTAAGAAAAGGTGTGGGGAGTGGGAATATGGAACCATTGGGGAGATAAAAGGAAGTTTTGTGAGGTTGTTTTGAGGAGGGAGTGTGGGTAAGGTGTTCCACCTATGGGGAGAGAAAAGGTTTAATTTGCTACATTTTGCATATTTGCATCATGGAGAGATAAGGAAATTTGAGTATGTTTTGTGATGTGCACTTTGGAGGATTTGGGTGGACCCTTAACCCACATGGGAGGTATAAGGAGGTGGTCTCCATTATTCCCTCTCCTTTGGCTCTAAATTGAGCCTTTGTGATGAATTAAAGTTGCAAGTTTTAATTTTTATTCATGTGTTGAAGTAAAATGCTTGTATGTGAATGTGTAAATGTGGAAGCCCTTGTTCTTAGTTTCCATGGTTGTGAATGTGCTGCATTGTTTCATGGTTGGATTCGAGGGCCAATGAAGGGGTTGACTTCACCCCTTCATTGGATTCATGGCTGGGAGGAGAGCGTTGCCTAGCTCCCTCCCTTGTTTGTGTGTTGGAGTTAGAGTGAATAAGTTGCAAGTTTTGAAATGGAGTTGCAGGAGAATTTGGGAAATTTGAGCATGTTGTCTTCGCCATTTTTTGTGGAGGGATTGTATCATCCTTGAATTTTAATTATTGTAAGATGTATGTACTTGAATTCAATACTTTGGAAGGACTGAAATCAATTAGAAAATTATTGCAAAATTTGCTTTATTATAAATTTTGTATTTATGTTGAAATTTTTGTAAAATCTACCTATAAGGAAATTGAAATTATTTAGAAACTTGTAAGTATTTGGAAAGAAATGGTAGTCTCAAATTATTTATAAAATCATTGTAAAATATGTCTTAGTAGGCAATTTTGGAACTATTGAAACTCTGTAAAATATTGGAAATTACAATATGTACTCAGTTAGAAGATCCTGCAAATTATTTGAAGGAAAAATATCTTTGGTTGATCTGTATAATGTTATGGTTTCCATTTACTTTCTTGTTCAATCTTTCAAAGGAATTACCTTCTCCTTCTTGCATTCTTCTCTGTAAAAGAATAAGTAGTTTCAATGTATGTTTGTACTTGGAATGCAATGTGCAAATATCGGTGAGAATATACATCTGGAAATGATAATGTTCTTGTATACTAGAACAAGTTATTTCCATGTATATTTGGCTACATTACTCGTAGACTTAGCTTTACCGATTGTAATCCCTTAGAATAATGATATATGTTTATTGTTAAAAAGATATTAAAGCTTCGGGTATATATATATATATAGAGAGAGAGAGAGAGAGAGAGGGAGAGATTACAAATTATATATATGTTTATGTATATATCCTCATTTCTAAGAAAATATGGATTTACAAAGTGACCGACGTTAGTTTACATTTGTATCGCGCCGTAGCCTTATGCGAAACAACTTACGGTTACGTGACCGACACCGGTCACACCTGTGTAAATCTACTTTTCTAAAATGGGTCGATTCAACCCATTAACCCTTTTTGAAACTTTAAACTAATAAAATTGATCACATGTTTAGTAATAACACGAGAAGTATATATATATATATATATATATATATATATATATATATATATATATATATATATATATATATGGATATATACTCATTTCGTGTGTGCGCATGCACACACACACACACACACACACACACACACACACATACATCCGAGAATATTTTTATCTTTGGAATGAACAAAAGAGAATGTATTCATATATAGATTTTTTACAAATATTAAATATACAAATAACTCCAAATGAAATTCGGATTCATCCCTATAAACTCATAAAAATACATAAGGGTGATCAAACACCCACAACCAGAGATCTTGGTAGAAGAATCCAAGTAATGAAACTTGCAAAATAAAATGATCCAAATCCTAGGAATCTATAAAATTGAAATAATGAAAGAAGGGGAGAGAAATCCTCCCATCAGAGACCCCGTAATCACCCCTTCAATATAATTTCAACCCAAATCCTCTTTCCTCCATTCTTTCCCTTTCATGTACCTTGACCTGTGAAAATGGAGGCATAGTTAGCGTTAGAAAGATAGAAATAGAAGCCATAAGGATTCCTAGGGAAAAAATATGAGAAACCTAGATCTAAGGTTGAGGATTAAACCCATACTACGGCTGGGATTTAATCCTCATCCCTTTAGTATTGGATGAATAAAACTTTAAGTAATGTTTGGGAAAGTCAAATTAATAAAGCCCTTGAAATTTGTTGTCGGGTATGTAGAAGTTTAAATAAGTTAGGAACTTTTTGCTAAAGGCTAGTATTTAAATGTTGTGCATGGTGTATAATTTATCAAATGGGAAGTTATGTGATTAAATGGGCAAGAGATATTTTTAATGAAGTCTTTTAATTTAATGTTGTGCTTGGAATGGGTTAATGTATTAAATGGAAAGTTAAAAGGGTTAATGGGTGTATGTGTAAGGGTAAATAATTAAAGGGGTGGCTTAGGAATAATGTTTGCTAGGAAATGATTAATGTTGTGCTAGGAATGTTATTAAAGTTAATTTAAATGAACCTTGGTGGGGTGAGATTTAATTAGTTAAGGTTGGAGAATAAATTATATTTGATTGTTTTAAATTTATTATTAACTTAAAGTGGATAATTAAACGAAGTTAATTAAGGATTGATTGTTGAATTAAATAAAATTAATTTGGGATTATTTAGTGGAATGGTAAAATCGAAAAAATAATAATATTGGGTTTAATAAACGAAATTAATTCTACAAAAGGTGTTTTGAGTAAATAAGTAAGCCTTTAATTAATCATAATTAAAGTAATTAAGATTGGCTTGACGCCTTTAATGTAATAAAAAAAATTGTCGTAATTTTCTAGTGGTGTGTCGTCATTTTGACATGGGTTGACATGGCGATTTTCAGGCGTCACATATTTCAAGTAAACAAATAAATACAAGGAAAATAATATCCTACGCTAATAATCTTCCACTACATTTTCTTTAATATAGTAATTGCAAGTTAATTTATTGTATTGTCTTTTTCATCGCCATCTTGGGCCTTGTGGTGGATCATTGGTATGAAAGCGAAAGCTATCACATTCCCTTAAAATTGTGAGCATAAGAACATAAAGGAAATCCACTTTCTATTTTAGAGTAACCAAAAGAATGTCATAAAGCAAGAATAAGATAGTTGATTATTGGAAATAATGTTCTAATGTATTCTAGACATCCATTGATTTGTTTGGAAGGATCTTGAGGAGCATTGTACTAAACTACCTAGCTAATTTTGAGAACTCAGATTCAACTTAGCCCAACAACTCCTCATTCTTCTATATAGACTATCAAACTATCATTTTAACATCAAAGCCCTTTTAAAGGTAATGTTGATTTAGATATTTTAGTATTCAAAGGAAAAATTGACACCACAATATTGGATCTAGTTTTGAAAATTGGAGGCTTACTTCGTGTTCAACCACTTAAGTGACTAGGAGAGGATCACCTTTGCAATGTTGGAGATGTTCATTTCAATCTTACACTAGTTTTAAACCTCCAACACATAATGTGATAAAGGTTACAAGCCCATTATGAACTATATATAATTTTTAGTGCTATGAAATAGTAATTTAATACCCCTAAAATACTATGAGGAAAAGTACATGGAGTTTCAACAATTGTGCTAGCACAAGGAGAAATCGTCTTAAGATTATAATAATGTAAACCAAGACTAGGTTGCACTTCGCATGAGAACACTACAAATCAACATAAAGTGCAAATTACATCAACAAAATTTCACCTTGTGTGTGTGTGTGGGCGCACGTGTGTGTGTGTGTGTGTGTGTGTGTGTGTGTGTGTGTGTGTGTGTGTGTGTGTGTGTGTGTGTGTGTGTGTGTGTGTGTGTGTGTGTGTGTGTGTGTGTGTGTGATGTGTGTGATGTGTGTTGTGTGTGTGTGCGTGTGCATGCACATACGCTCATGTGTGTGGGGCTATGATGGAGTTTTCTATTTGCAATTTTTTTGGAAAACATACGATAATAGTGCCAAGATAAGGGCCAAGACCAAGATGTTGAATTTTCCTCTTCTCTTGTGTTGCATGAAAGATCAATTCTATGCTTGATGCACCAAAAAACTCTATTGTGTGGAAGAAAAACATGCAACACAAAGGAGACCAACAAAAATCATCTGCATGACCTTAGAAGCCTCCAACAACTTCAACATTAGAAAAAGGCGACAAGAAAGAAGGTGAAAAGTGGTGTCATTGACATTACTTGATCTCACTCAATGATTTTATACGTTACAAACATTAATACTTTCTTATGTTATCTACATCAAATCCAAAACAAATAAAATACATTGATCGGTAAAAACTTGTTTAATCACCAACTATGCTATCATAACACCTTTGAGGAACGAGAATACTTCTTCCATACGAAGTGCTTGGTAAATGGTCACCTATGTCATCATCAACATTGGTAGCCAAAAGAATATAATCACACAAGATGTAGTCCAACGCCTAGGTCTAACCAACAAAGTACATCCTCAACAATTTTTCTAAGATGGCTTCCATAATAGATAGATATTTAGGTTTGACGACAATGCAATTTAAAGTATATATTCAAGCTTATGGAGGACATCACTTATGATGTCTTAATGTTAGAATTTTGTGACATTCTAGTTGGGAAAACATACAAGTATGATTGTAATGGTATATATTATTCTAAACCACAACAATTGACCTTCCATGTTAAATACCATATCTTCAACATTAGGAGTACCTCCAAAGACCAATGGTGCAAGCTTGTCTCTCAATTTTAAAATATTTTGTGCTTCTCATGTGATTTGAAAAAGGGCATTTTAAAACAAATTATTTGTTTTCTCCATTTTAAATTGCAACATCATTTTTTCTCGATTTTCTTGTTAATTGTCAAAAATGGATTAACATGATCCAAAATTGATGTGAAATGTAAAATAACCTTACACCAATTCTAAACATTTAATAATCCATTTCTCGGTTTTTGTATTTTATGTAAAAATTGACATATGATTCACAAAGTCAAATTATAAATTTGAAATAAAAATTGAGAACTGATGCAAACCAAGTTGATAATGAAATTCATACCTATTGGGTTATGTCTCCGAGTCCAAAAAATTTCTCGAATTGATCAATTAATGACATAAAAATATAAAAAAATCTCTTTAATCTACAAATCAGCCCTTGAACAGTCTCTAAAAATCATTGGTTCTACCTTCAATGGTCTTCCCACAACACAATTTCTCTAAACTTACTCCATTCTCACAATTAGGCACTTCCAATTAACAAAAGTTACCTCTTTACATAAAAATTTGACCTTTTATAGCTTCTCTAACTCGTGGTTTGGTGGTAAAGCCTTTCATTTTTACCCAAAGGGGTTGGGGGTCGAAACCCTCTACATGCACCTCCATTTTGGCTTCAAAGACTAAAACTAAAGGGTAAAACCCATATCTTTATGGAAGAGGTCTACACGGCTTAGTGACAAAGACCTATTAATAACATGTGTGGGGTGAGGGGTATGATTCTCCACCTCCATGTTTCTTTTTTTATAGGCCTTTTGGTCATGCTCCACACATTTGCATTGGGAATGAAACATTTACCACACAAGGGATAAGGATAGGATTTTAATATCCTTTTGGGTTGCAGTAACTCATAGCATGACCACACTTAGCATTGTTTTTTTGAAGAGCTCACCTAGCTCGATGTTGGGATTTCCATATGACTCAGTTGGTTAATATGTTGTGAGTTGGGTTAGTTGTTGAATGCATTGTTTACTTGGTCATAAATGTGACCTATGTGGTAATGTTGAACTTGGTCACAACTTCAATGGTGGAAATTATGAGTTGGTTGTTGTTTGGTTGAAACTTTAAAAGATCATTGGGATATATCCCACATGCGGTAGATGAATTGGTCTCTAATATGGTTTATATGAATCATCACTTGTCATGTAATGTGAATAATAAGATGATAAGCCCCCCTCCTAACAAAAAGTGAACCCCACCAGTTGATTGGCCCCTAACCAACAAATAACAAGCCCCGCACTTGACCGTTCAAGACCGGAGGCCAAAACCCAAGCAATATTTTTTTCCAAATCGTACACTACCACTTGCCAACACCCATTGGTCCACATGTCATGCCCTAATTGGGCTACATCATCAATGTGCAACATGTTTTTTATTTTTTCTTATTGATGCAAAACTTCAACAAACCATAAATTCTTCATAGGAAGTCCATTTGACCCCATTCAAAGTATGTTGGAAAACTCTCAAAGAGATCTACATTGTGTAGTAAATTCCACCACAATCAATTTGGTGTGGATATCCTCCTAGATCAATCCTACCCACTAAAAACCTTTTGGACCACCGAAATTTTGTTCCATTCTCATAAAATAATAGAAGGTACAACTCCTTTTCTAGATTTTTTCTCTCTTATATCAAACATAACCTCTACCTACAAATCTTCAAGTAATTTAGGAGAAAAATAATCAATATAAGGAACTTTAACTTCTCACCTTGATCCATGATCATAGGATGCTATCTCTCCTAGTACAAGGATATCTATCACAATAAAAGGCTATCTCTCTCTCAATATGGGCCTATCTCTCCCAATCTTGGGCTTAAAGTTATTTGTACTGTCTCTAGGAGGTATCTGCAATGAAATATTTGTCTTCAACTTGCTACTCCTACAATAATGGACAATAAACTTGATTTTATTTTCTCCCAATAATGGACATACATTCTGATAAAACTGACAATAAGGTGATAAGTTTATTGGGGAAGCTTCGAAGGTTGATCTAACTAGGAAAATTTGATGGGATAAACCCTAAAGGGAAACTGAGGATAAACATTAGCAGGTGATTGAGTTTAATAGTTTATGTAATTATTGGCTCTCTGAAATGTATTGATGATGAGAATACAATGCAAATTGGGTAGTGAAGTCTTGTGCTATGAATGCATAAATATAATCTTTATAAGATATATCTTCTATATTATCTTTATTTAGAGTTTGATTTTGAAAAATAGTTCTAACCTCCCATCCAATTTTTTTGGTTTCAATGTGGAACCAATTACCTACATAGGCTCATTTTACCAATATAGGATCCATTTCTCCCAATACGAGGCATACAAAAATACACTCGGCATGTATGAAATTTCTCAATTTCTTAGCTCTTGGAGACTAACTACCCCAAAATGGAACATGCAAAAACCAAGTGAACAAAGAGTTCACAACTCCCCTACATCTATACCTAGTGACATATTTTTAGTCTTGGAGTCTTCATCTTCATTTTGGAGGATTCTCCTAGCCTCTGTATTATTTTTTAGGATAGAATAAAACTCTCCCACTCTGAGATGTTGTTTACATTCTCCTTGTTGTTCGATCATCTCAACAAGGGAAGAAAAATACATTTTATACTAAGCAAAGTGCTAAAGCAAGTCACCACTTGTATAATTTTCCCTACTTGGGGTCTTACAATCAAATGCAAAATACATGAATTGTAAACACAATTCCATTTACAAACATTTCCCAAATTTGGGACTTTATAAATCATGCATACAAACAATTACACATACATTGAAAGTACATATTTCAATAAAATAAAATGAATGCCAAGCATGCACCCATAAAAATAACAATGAAGCTTAAATGAGTGTCACTCACCATGGAGGAAATTTTCATGTTGATTTCATGTCGTTCTATCTCCCGCTTGGAAAAACACTTCATCTCATGACTATAATATTCCCATTAGCATGTCTTTCTACTACATCTGTCATAACTTGAAGAACATTTTCTTGAATTTCCCTCTTAATGAGGTACCTCTTCACCCATCTTTCCAAGTGCTAAAAGAAGTGATGAGAAAAACATGCTAACATTAACATGAACACAAGAATAGATAATGATACAACCTCTTACAATATGATTCTCAATATCTATTTCTCAACAATAATGGTTGCTCCATATTCATCTTGAATGAGTGATCTACCTTCACACTTGCTCAAATGGAGTTAGTTTCCTCCATACATCTTCAATAGTGGAAACCTAATAAGTTATGTGGAGGTGTTACAAAAGTATGCTAAAAAACCTTAGCTCTGCAAATATACTATCTGTGAAATAAAATACTTGCTTACGGACCCATTCTGACAAATGCTCCTCTTCATGTTTCTCCCTCTTGATGTGATCTTCTTTGAATAATTGGGCTTCTTCATGGTATGTATCTTGAGTTGTTGGTGCTTTCACAACTTCCTTTGTGTTGGTATTTGGATGAAGTTGCGGATGAATATTCCAACATTTGTCAACCCAATGACCACTCATATTAAACTGAGTGTAAAATTTCTTGTCCATTTTCTTAGATAGTAAGCCCTTCTTTCCATTCTCCATATTTTGACTTGAAGATTGGTCTTTACAACTTTCTTCCTTTCTCTTGAAGGACATAATCTTTGTTTTTAAGGAATTTCTCTTCCAACACATGGCCACACAATGGTTATTTGATCCACAAAAAGTACATGGATATACATACCACAAATTTTTGTTACATGGCCGTTGTTCTCATAATTGAAATAAATGTTGGGGTATTTATGTTTTCCATACCTTATAGGAATTCCCTCTATGCAAGTATGACGAGGGAAATACATGTTACTTCTTCTTTTGGGATGTTCATCTCTCTTTGGAGATGCTTTATACTAATTATGGATGCTTTTCCCATGATTAGAAGGATATTTGTTCCTTGATCCCATATTACACTCACACTCACAATCATTATGAGAGGACTGGTCATTATTCATAAAAATTAATATTCTCATTAATATTGACAAAATAATTATTTCCATTACCTTTCCTAGGTTGTTTTTGTAGAACTAGTGGTTTGAGCCCTATATTTTTCCTCTCTTCAATTGTCTTGGAGCATTCTCCAACTTCTTCTTTTTCTCTACCATATCCCAAACATGCATGACAAGGCCTTTCCTCAACCTGTATGGAATTATGCATTCCTTATCGACTAATATCAAGGACATTTCCCTCAAAACCATCTTCGTTAGCAACTTAGAGCCAATACCCTAAGTATGCTTCTCAAATTCACCAAAATAAGGATCTACATTTTTATGGGAAGAAAGAGAACATGGTGAATCACTTGCAGTGCATACCTCAGTTATGGTTTGTGCATTTGTGGTGGAGGGTTGTCTCCTTTGCATGGTAGAAATTTATTTCTCCTTCACTCCTTCACTAGTCTAGAATTTTTCCAAGATATTTTCCTTGGTTTGTAACTCATATTGCAACTCCTAAATGACTACCATGAGAAATTCTCCATGAGACATTGACTAATCATGTACATTTGTCTTCTCATCCTCCAAGAGAAGCCACCTTTTTCTGAATTCATAGTTTTCCTCTTGAATTTTTTGGTTTATGTCTTCGAGATCCTAAATCCTTTCTCTCTTCAGATATTTTCCCATGATTATACTTTACAACCAAAAAAACGTGCTTCAAAACTACAATTTAATCGGGAAGGATAGATTATACAAAGTGAAAAGGTGCTAGCAACACTTTGGAAAACCAACTTTGATACTAATGATCCGAAAATTGGCACTTTAAAATAAATCATTCTTTTTCTCCATTTTCGGTTGCAATATCGCTTTTTTTTTTGTAAATCATTAAAAATTTGGCTTAACTTGATCCAAAATTGATGTGAAATACAAAATAATTATACTTCACCAATTTTGAAGATTTAATGATCCATTTCACAATTTTGCATATTTTACTTACAAAATTGGTATATGATTAATAAAATCACTTACCTAGTGGGGCCTTTTTTTCCCTACATCATTATCAATCCCATTATGATTTGAAAAAATCACAAGCAATACTCAATGTAATTCAGAAATCAGTCTTATGTATGTAAGTGTTTCACCCCTTATCTTTCAATGTGTGCCACCCAGGTAGTAGAAAATAGAATGAATCTATAGATGTTTGTTTTTGGCTTTTTACATGAGGTTTCTTAAGACATGTAATATATTCATCTCCTATAACATTAAATCACTAGTGCAATTGATTTTTCCTTACAAATTTAGTGGGTGACACATTTTCCAAAATACACAAATAATATCATGTATATGTAGAATTCTTGATTTCAAATTAGGACCCTATAAGAATCCAATCCAACATGTCAAAAAGTGTGGGAAATTTGACCAAAATAAGCACAATTCTTAATTAAATGTGGTTAGGAGAGAAAATGGATAGGAAATGAAAAAGGCTATTTTTATGGAAATGTGATTATCTTCATGGCGAACAAAAATGCTCAACATTCCATGAAAGTGTTTAGTGCTCGAAATGAAGCTAAAAATAGAGGTGAGGATAAAACTAGTTAAAATAGGGAAAACTAACATCATTAGAGCCAAAAATGACAAATACATGGGGAAATGGGCCCAATAGAGGGAGAAAATGACAAGAGGCATAAAGGGGAGCCAATATAGGGTTGACAACATAATATAGACAAGTTGAAGAATAATGACATGAGGGAATACATGCCAATAAGAGCCTAAATTAGACCAATAATAGATAAACACATAAATACACTAGCACTAAAGTAATTAACTATTAATGTACCAAAACTATGTGTTGATACAATAAATTCACACACTTTTTTGGTAAAGATAAGTTTTGTTTACTTAATGGGTAACTAGAAACTAGATTGTAACAAGAAATATGGTCAAAATAATAAGATTGTGATTTATAATTTTGAATAACTTTGTGCATCTAGATTAATATCATAGGAAAAATTAAGTCATATATAAAAATATTTCATCAATTTTCATTTGAAATGAGAAGTAATTACATGAGGTCATCCATTCACAGAAATGGAAACCTTTACTTAATCGTGATGTTGTTATTTCCCTTGAGTCTTTACACATGTGCTAATCTCCATTCTTTGTAGATGTCGGAACTACTAAAAATACACATAGTCTTAAACTATCTAATCAATCCCTTATCCAACATACCTTGAACTTATCTTTGTATCTTTGTGTTTTCTTGTGAAATCATTGAGTATTCCGCCTTGTTTGGAAAATTTCAACATGGAATTAGAATATTGACTTGTGTCTCTCATTAATCCATATGGTAGAGTACTTGATAATGTATCTATAAATTATTCTAATACACTTTTCACCTCATGCAGAAGTGGTTTAATATTATTTTTCAGTGTACTTTCATTCTCTCTTTACATGGGTTTCATTAATAGTGTAAAACATGCACCATTCTACTTCACTTATGATTTAGGAACTTTATTCTAGACATCATCAAATTCTTCACTCTTTTTCACCTCTTCCCTCTTCTCATGTATTGAATATAGAGTGTAATATTTCCCTTTCTTTACTACCTTATATTTGTTTTCATGACCATTAGGGTGCACACTTTTATCAAACTGTCATGACCTCCTTAGCAACACATGGTAAGTAAATATGAGAATTATATCGCACATGGCCTCCTCTTCATGCCTCCTCTAGATATTAACCAAAAAATATTCAGTTAGTACATTTTGGTGTCCTTTCGATAACCAAGAAATTTTATAGGGATTAGGATGTGAAATTCTCTTCAATACCAAATTTTCTACCATATTTTTATTTTTATTGCTATCCAATGTCAACTTACAAACCTTTCCTTCTACCTTGTATGAAGTTTGAAATACATTATACCTCTGTGTCAGGCCAAATTACTTTTTATTGGCCTAAAAAAAATTACACTTTATCATTAGTTATTCTCCCATCTATAGAAATTATTTGTATTCTACTAACACATCACTTTCATCTACTTACATAATATGTTAACTAGCATTACTATGTTTCCCTGTCATCTTTGCATGTGCATGCACTCAAAATTTCTACACCTCTTCTCTTGAACCTATAACATGTTATTAGTGTAGGATATTCATTTTCCTTGTATTTTTTATTTACTTGGAGCTTTCCTATACTCATGGGATATGCTTTCTTAGGTGTCAATTGTGTTAAGTTAGCTTATTAGTTGTGTTAAGTTAGTTTACTAGTTGTGTGGAGTCAACTCTATTATAAACTTAAAAACAATAAACTGAAATAAAAATAGATAATTAATGCAAACCAAGTTGATAATATATTTCACCCTTTTTGGGTTACATCTTTCGTCTTGGAAAATATCTCAATCGATAAATTAATAACGTAAAACTACTTGTGTAATAGTAATTACATCAAAAATTATTTGATATACAAATTAGTCTTTGCACTGAGTCTCTAAGAAGCTCTGGTGCTATTGGTATCCAAATTTGTTCTCCCTTTCAAGCCGAGCAGCAACACAGGTTGGACATGGAGCTTAGATACAAATAGATCATAGTGTGTGTCGTTTTGTAGCTAGGGATGGGATCTAACTAGCCCTTTATTACTCAGATTTGTGGAGAGATGGATATCACCTTTAAGAGGATTTGACCTGTCCTCACTACTTTAGGTTGTGCCTCTTCAACCAGGGTGAGAGGACCCTTAGTGTAACCTTTGTCTAATGAAGGAGATGGAGCTATCCTTCTTTTCCACAAATTTTATGAAGAAAACCTTGGGAAAATATGATCAATATTCCATGATTTAACTCTCAAGAGTTGTCACTTCTAAAAATATGGAGATACTTTCAACACAAGGCTAAGGTTACTGAATACATTAAGGAATCTTGATTACTCTACATATTTTGGTAAACAAATTTTGTTCCTTTGTTGATATACAGGGAAAACAAGGGCAGTTCAGGATGGATTCATGGTTTTTTAATGATTTTGGTGAGAGATGAAGCAAGATAAAGTTGATTATACCTGACCTCTGAGAAACTTCACAACAATGGACAAATCAACAACATAAAGCTTCAGAATAGTTAAGACGTTCCTCAACTGAGAAGGTGTGCTTCAATGGAAGCCCAAATCAGCACGTTTTCACACAATCTTTGAGACTCTAACACAAAGGCTCGAATTGAAAGACTCAATTAAACACCAAAATCTCTGATCAATCATGCCCATGGTACACCCAAAGACTTATAGACAATATTTATCAACAAATGATGGTAAATTGATTTTAAATTTGTTTATCTTATCCAAGATGAAGGCTCTTCTTGAAATGAAATTACAAATACCATTGAATCATCACGGGGACGAGATCATGTGTGATTTCACAAAGATTTCAATGAAAGAAACCATTTGCAGACATTCTAAAACAGAGAAGACAAAAAATTTCTAGAGATTGAACACAAAATAATTTCAAAATTACTTAGAATCATTGGTGGGAAATCTTCCAAAGAAGTCTCGAGCCTATCAATGGCTATACATCGATAACCAACTTGACATGATAGAAAATCTAACATAGAAAGAATTAGCAGATTATCTCGGATTGGTCTCTTAGGAAGATGGATTTCTCAAATTTTCTCTTAAGAATTCAACCCCTAACCATTTGCAAGAGTCTTCTAATTGCATTTATACATTTTCACTCACTCAATTTCCCCCCAAAAGAGAAGAATATTCGAGGGACCTTTTCTTGTTACTAATTTGTCTCAGAAAATGAAATTTAACAAATTTAGATCCGAAAGTGCCAAGTGGACCAATTGTGAACTGATCACGTTTCTTGGGCCCTTGACTAATGACTAGGATGCCATGCCACAACTTTTTGGGAGTCCTTCTAATCATTTTGATTATGTCATGAGAAATCCCCTTTTTAATCATTTTTAGAGGCTCTGCATAGTTGGATCGATAGGTAATCCCTTTTTCTCTCGAGGCAACACCTTTTTCATCTTTTGCACCTGCAACTTTCATCATTTCATCATTTTCCCTTTCCTTCCTCTGCAACTTTGTCCCACATCCATCTCCTCTAGTAATTCCTATTTTTGCAAGTGCCTAAGCAATTCCAACTTCAAAATATCAATCTTAACAATCCTTGGACTCACAATTTAAGTCTCAAATCCATTTAATGGAACTTTGCAGACAGAGACGACAAGAAATTTCATCAAAAATTGATGAAAAATAGTGCGTATTTGCACCAATTCAAATATCAATTGAATAAGGGCCCATCCACAATGCATCAAATTTACCATGATTGCCCTTATCTTCATGCCTGTAATCCCATAAAAGCACAAGATCCCCAATGTTGAAAGCCCCTGAGTCACCTTCTTGTCAAATAATTTCTCCAAATTTTCTCGAACTTCACATGTCACTAATGGGATGCCCTTATTTCTTCATCTAACTCAATAATCTGATTTATTCGAGCATCATATGGACTAACTTCTTGATCTTCAATTTTTGAACAAACTGAAATGAAGACAATTACAAATGAAGGGGCATCAAAGCTTGAGTTCCATACACCAACTCAAATGGGCTTTTACCAATAGCTCTTTTGACAGTGATTTTGTCAACCCAAACAACAAACTTCAATTGCTCATGCCACTTCTTTTTGTTCAGCTCCAAGGTTCTTCTAATGATCTTCAACAAGTTTTTATTGTTGGACTCAGCTCGTCTATTTCCTTGGGAATTGTAGTTAGAAGTATATGTCAAATTTATTCCATATTATTTGCACATTACTAACAAAGGTTTGGCTCACGAAACTCATGGCATTATCAAGCAACAATCTTAGCTAGCACTCCAAATCTACGAGATGATGTGATTCAACATGAAGTCCATGACCACTTGGTGTGTTATTTTCTTGGTGGGGATTGCTTCCATCCACTTAGTGAAGTAGTCGGTAGCTACAGAATCCACTTATGACCAGCATTGGAAGGATCTGAAATTTCACCAATCAAGTCCATTCCCTAATTTTTGAAAGGAGCTTCAACTGACATAGGCTGCAAAGGAAAGGATCCTGAAGCTTTCATTCTTCCAGAAAAACGTTGGTAGCTTTCACATTTTCTAACCAATAGAGTTGTATCCTTGAATAGAGTTGGCCACCAATAACCAACCCTCAATATTTTGTGTTGTAACTCTTCCAGCAAAATGTCCCCCACAAACTCCTCCATGGAGATCAGCAATTATTTTAGAGGCCTCATCTTCAGTAATGCATCTCAAGAGCACTCCTTGGGGTTCTTCCAAGCTAACCCAAAATCAGTAATGACATACTTTTGAGAGGCTAACTTAAGAGATCTTTTATGATTTTTACTCAAATATTCAGGGAAGCATAGATGTTTGAGATAAAATATTATATCCTTGTACCATTCAAAACTTACCAACTTTTCAAGGACATCCACCCTTTCTCCTTCTACTTCATTCACCTCAATAGTTTGCAAGTTGCTCTTATCCATAAGCTTAGCTAGGCCCAAACCTCTTACCAATTTCATGGTTTGGATATCCATGTCATACTCCTGCAACTTGTTCACCCATCTACATATTTTGCTTGAGACCTCCATCTCTGATAAGATTTATTTCACCATGGTGTGGGGAACATAAGCAACAACTTTAGAGTTCAAGATGTAGGGTCTGAAAACCTTTATTGCTTTCACCAAGGAAAATGCTTGCTTCTCCATGATGGTTTACTTCAACTCAGCTCCCTGCAATGCCTTACTGAAAAAGGCAATTGGTCTCTCAGTCCCTTCATCATCCTTCTATAAAAAAAAGATGTAATGGTGTTTTCTGAAGCAAAAGAAAACACTTGAAAATGCTTCTTGTAATTTGGGGCTGCCAAAACAGGGGCATGCTTTAATGCTTCTTTGATCCCATTGAAAGCTTGAATGGAAGCTTCTTCCCATTTGATAACTTGGTCCTTTTTCAACATACTAGTAATGGGGATAGTCAGCTTAGCAAAGTTATACATAAATCTTCTGATAAAGTTTATTTGTCCAAAGAAGGATTGAATTCCCTTCTTAGTTCTTGGAATTGGAACCTTGCTGATGGCTTCCACTCTCTCAGGATCAATCATGACCCCTTCCTTTGACACAATGTGACCAAGTAGCTTTGCCTTTTGTACTCCAAAGTGGCACTTCTTGGGATTCAATGATATGTCATACTCTCTACACCTTATCAAAGCATTATCTCCAAGTGTTTCAAGTGATCATTTCTATTTCTAGAAAACACAGTTACATCATCTTGATAAACAACAATGAAGTCATTAATATAACCAGCAAATGCTACATCCATTGCTCTTTGGAAAGTTACTCCAACATTCATTAAGCCAAAAGGCATCCTGATATAGACATAAGTTCCCCAAGGAGTAGTAAAAGTAGTCTTTATTCTTTCTGACTCCTTCACAACAACTTGATTATATCCAAAGAAACCATCCAGAGTGGATAACAATTCAGAACCAGTTACCAATTGTAGCATATTCTCCATGTTTGGCAGAGGGTAATTATCTTTCAATGATGCTTTATTTAGGTTCCTGAAGTCTATGCATAGCCTTATATCACCATTCTTTTTCCTGACAGGCACTAGGTTTATAACCCAATATGAGTACCTTGTGGGCTGAATGATCCCTCCATCCCTCAACTTCTTCAGTTCTTCTTGTATCTTCAAAGAAAGGAGCGAATTAATGGGCCTCTATTTTTTCCTGAAAGGCTTGGCATTAGATTCAAGAGGAATCTCATTTTGGAACAAATCTTCCATGTATGCCTTCAACTCAGAGTAAGACCAAGTTAGGCAGTCTTGATATTTCTTTAGCAATTGAACATAGGACTGCTTCTATTCCTTGTTGAGATTGCTTCCTAACCAGATTTTACGTGGTTTTTGTTTTGTGCTCAAGTCATGCTCTTCCACATCTCTTGAAACTGACATACTTCTTTTAATAATGCAATCAACATTATCAAAGTTCGATTCCAGAGCCACCAAACCTATGGGAATCATGTTTGTCTTCAGTTGGATGATGTCTTTTCCAAATAAAGTTTCATTTCCTTCAGCAACACACACCATTGGTTCCCAATCTATGCTCTAGTTAGAATACTCACCTTGGTTCTGGAGAAATCATTTCACCTGGGCATCATCATCAAACACTTGCCAATTTTTAATGTTATCATGGAAAGATGGCCTTGTTAGTATTTCAACATCATACTCACAAAATGGAGATATTATGCAATTCCCAAATCTGTATCCTAGCATTGCTAACTTGTCTACAACAACATTAAACTTTCTATCATGGTCCACAATATTAAAAGAGTCAAACATTTCAATCAAATCCCAGACTACATTCTTGTATTGTTTCATTCTCTTATTTTTAGTAGCATACAGTTTTCTAATTTGCTTGACAATCAATTATGAATCCCCTTTGACAATGATATCCTTTATACCATATTTCCATGCAATTCTCAAGCCTAATAACAATGCTTCATATTTAACAATGTTATTAGTGCATTCAAAGTTAAGTTTGAAAGAAAATACAAACTCTTCTTGGCCTGGATAAATCAGAACAATGCCAGCACTATTTCCAAACTTGGAACATGCTCCATCAAATAAAAAGGTCCAAGGTAAACCCACTTATTCAATAAATTTACACTGATCAATCTTATGCTCTTTTCCATCAGTGAACCCCACAAACTTATCTACATCTACATCAACATACAACACTTCATTAGAAGCATTATTTGGATCTTCAATGAGGTGTAACATATTTTTCTCTCCATATAGTTTTACAAGGCTGCCTTCAATTAGAATGGTGGCAAAAGACATATCCATCGAACACTTTTACCCACACTTACACCCACTTTCTTGATAACAAGCATGCCCCATTTGGCGGGGCAATCAACAATGACAACATTAAGTTTCGAGGTTCTTACCGGATAAGCTGCAAGTTGTACCATCAAGCCTTTTACACATCCTACGGCAGGAACCTCTCTAGAATCCATTGCAGTACACTTTCCATAGGTTGTTATCACTTTAATGTTGAATTCATTCATGACTTCCAGAGTCATAACATTGCATGATGCTCCAGAGTCAAACATACAATTGTGTATCATGTCTTTAATAATCAGTGTTGTAAAAATGGATTAACATTTAATTGAGACTCAACCATAGATGTCCCTAAGTAAAATTATGGTGGTTCACCTATCTCCTCTAATCTTTGGTGGTTTTTCTAGGTCTGCAATGGTTGGAGGAGGAGTATTTACATTATTTATATTTCTACTTTGGGCACTCCTATCTTCCTCCAATCTCAAATACTCAAAATCCTCTTCTTGTGCTCGGGAATCCTAAGCGATTCAACAATTGGAAAAGAAATCTTGATCGACTCAAGACTTGAGCAATGTCATAGGGAATATATTTGGGCAAAGCAAGCATTTGGAGAAATATTAACAAATTCATCGAGATGGCACAAGATTTTTAACATTTTGGGCATGGGAACAGGGTGGGAACACCAGTTCTACTTGAGACAATAGGGCCTTTGCTGAGATGCATCTTTCTTTGGATCCTCTTTTGGGACAGTGGTGAGAACTAGGGTCTTTGGTTTTCCCGAGGCCTTGCCCCTTTGATAGCTTTACTTCTTGTGTTATACTCCTTTTCTTGGGCCACAACAGCATTCAATAGTAGTTGTCTAGCCTCTTCTGATGAGATTCCTCCATCGTACTTCTTAATCATTAGAGCTCTTAGGTACGCAAAATCATTATTAGGAAATTTAAATACTTGTACCATATCTATTTCTAAAGCACGAGAGGGAGGAAGAAAAGGTACTTGGTGAATGCACTCCCAAAACTTGCAGCATTTCTTGCACTTATTACCTCAGTTGAAGTTGTTCCTTGTTGTGAGCTTGTAGAGAATTCCACCATGCACGCATCATCATCAGTGTTATCATCATCATCAGCTTCTTCAACTTGTTGATCTATTTCACATTACGGGTGGGGTAAGAAGAATTTCTCACACCAATCCATTTGATTTGTCTCTTTAACAACAACAACCCCGACATTTAGAGGATCGGCACTACTCTATTAACTTGGGGTTGTCTAGCTCCCATAGGTCCTTTACCTCTGTCATCGGACCTCTGATCATTTCTAGGATGATTTGCAAGTCTGTCTTATCCTTGTTGCCTATGCTGACCCTGAGAACCTTGTCCAATTACTTTCTTTGCCCTAGCCAGCTTGTAAGAGATTTCTTTGACAGCCCCGGCCAAAGTCCTTACAACTTCCTCAAGATCCACAACCTTACTTGATTGAGGATTCTCAGGGTTGATCAACTTAACACCCTCCCTCGTAGGAGGTTTTCCAGCTACTTTAATGTTGTTTTCAATTTGCAGAGCCATGGTAAAGGCCTGCCTCAAATTCCCAAGGTTCTTATCCCTCAAATAGTAAGCATCTTTCTTATCAAATGCATTTGAATACTTTATCAGACATGATTCATCACATGGCCTCAAATTAACAAGCAGTCTTCTCAATGTTTTGTTAAATCTAGTATTGAAATCATGCAATGATTCATTAGGATTCTTTTTTATATTTTCAAACTCTGATAAAAGAAACCTAGGGTATGTTTTATCACCATACTACATTCTAAAATCATTTTTCATCTTTATCCAGGAGTCAATGGAATTATCTGGCAGATATTTATACCAACTTCTTGCATCTTCTTCTAGAGGATGGATAAACAATTTAATGTATACATCCTCAAATTCTATTTCAAATTCCTCCATCATATTGACAAAGATCTTCAAGTGTTGATCATCAGTGATTGCATTATTTCCTTGAAACTTAGGCAATATGTTTCTTACGTCTTGTGGCACATCATTTGGATAGCCAACCATACCTCTAAAATTGATGGGACCAAAATTATTAACAAAAAATGGAGGTCTGGGTGGAAGTTGAGCCATATTATTTTGAGGAGGTGATCTTACAGGAGAAATAGAATGATGAGGAGTGAGGGGTTTGTGTGGTACATGGATACAATTTTCAGAATGAGTTCCCTCTAAAGGCTCTGTCTCTTGGAAAACTCTATTAGATTTTGAAAATATAGGGGCAGATTGAGAGACAAATGTTTTAAATACAAAAGAAGGACCCTCTCTAGTTGGAGAATTCATATTTACAAAGAGACTACCTGATTCGAAACACTTAAGGAAGTATTGAAATATTCAATCACAGGCCAATCAATTTTACCAATGGAGATCTCTTTTCTTGATGCTTAATTTCCAACAACCTTCCAAATTCTTCCTCCTAAATTAGACTTTCCCAACTCTGGAAACAACCTTCTACTAGGGTCCTCGGCGAAGAAATATCTTCTTCCTTCCAGCTTTGCAGATATTAGTGACAAATCTTACTTGATATATGTTAAGACACTAGTATTTATAAAGAATTTAACAAAGATGGAGTCGCCACTAAGGATTTTCACCTTAGTTTGTGTAAATGCACTATGAAAGACCTATCAAATGTTGTCAATACCAGATTTATGAAAATATTACAAGATCTACTCTTCTTTTACCCAAATTTATCAATGATGATACAAATCTTAGTGCAATAACTGTATAAGATGGAAATATTGCACTTAGAACTCACAACTTTGAACAATTCTTACAGATATGAACAAATAATGATGTTTCAACAATGTATTTGCACTTTAAAATATGTAAAAAGCATTACCATGGTTTGTACACGTATACCTTTGTTCAAATACTTCAAAGAGTCCTCGGCAGTGGCACCACGAGTGTTGGCATCCAAATTTGTTCTCCCTTTCAAGCCAAACAACACACGACACAGTGGACATGGAGCTTACAGAGAAATAGATCATAGTGTGTGTCGTTTTCAAGCCGGGGATGGTATCTAAGCGGCTCTTTATTACTCAGATTTGTGGAGAGATGGATAACACCTTTAAGAGGATTTGACATGTCCTCACTACTTTAGGTTGTGCATCTTCCACCTGGGAAAATTTTAGTGGCGAATATTCGTAATATGGCGAATATTCCATTTTTGAAAATTTTGAAAAGGCGAATTTTTGGCACGGGTCAGTGACTGTTCGCCTAAAAATTACACTTTAATTTTTTTTAGGGGTCGGCTTCGCCTACCCTTGAAAAATATCCCCTATATAAACCTAGATTATTCGCCAGAGTAGAACACTTCTACTTCACATTTTTCAACAATATGATATATCTCGTATTATAGACGCACGACAAGGGGGTAAGTTATTGACGCGCGACAAGGAGGGTTTGCAGACAAGGAGATACTATAGATATTGATGCATAGTAGATGCATGACAAAGAGTTTGTTGACAAGCGACATGGAGATTTTTTCGATGAGCAAGAAAAGGGCAGAGGATACAGACACACGACAACATCCTCCTCGACGCGCGCGACATCGCCCTCAGTGACGCGCGACATCGCCCTCGGTGGCGTCGTCATCCCCTTGATGACGCGCGACATCCCCTCGACGCGCGTGACATCACCCCCGAGTGACGCACGACATCGCCCTCAGTGACGCGCGACATCTCCCTCAGTGACGCGCGACATCTCCCTCAGTGACGCGCGACATCCCCCTCTGTGACGCGCGTCAGCATCCTCAGTGACAAAGAGTTTGTTGATGAGCGACACCGAGATTTTTCAATGAGAAAGCAGAGGTCGGAGGCTGCAGACGCGCGACGGGAGATTTTGCTGTCGCACGTCAAAAAAATGCATTGACACGCGTCAACAGACCTCAGTGACGCGCGTCAACAACCGTAATGACGCGTGGCCACCGAGGGTGATGTTCGATCTCCCATCGCGCGTCTGCAGCCTTCTGTCACAGCACTTGACAATCAGGCGAAATTTTTTCATACAACCCCCAAAAAATTCACCTTCCCGCGAAACCGGTTCCGAGGATATTCGCCAGGTATTCTCCACCTTCGATTTCCAAGAGGTCTCTTAAAATGAACCCTGCTTCCACCAAGGTGAGAGGACCCTTTAGTGTAACCTTTGTCTTATGAAGGAGATGGAGATATCCTTCTTTTGCACAAATTTTATGAAGAAAACCTTGGGAAAATATGGTCAATACTCCATGATTTAACTCTCAAGAGTTGTCACTTCTAAAAAGATGGAAATACTTTCAACACAAGGCTAAGGTTACTAAAGACATTAAGGAATCCCGATTACTCTGCATATTTTGGTAAACAAATTTTGTTTCTTTGTTGAACAGGGAAAATAGGGCGAGTTCAAGATGGATTCATGGTTTTTGAATGATTTTAGTGGGAGATGAAGCAGAATAAAGTTGATTATACCTGACCTCTGAGAAACTTCACAACAATAGACAACTCAACAACAGAAAGCTTTAGAACAGTTAAGACGTTCCCTCAACCAAAAGGTGTGCTTTAATGGAGGCCCAAATTAGCACATTTTCACATAATCTTTGAGACTCTAACATGAAGGCTTGAATTGAAAGACTCAATTAAACACCAAAATCTCTAATTAATCACACCCATGGTACACCCAAAGACTTACAGACAATCTTTCTCAACAAATGACAGTAAATTGATTTTAAATTTGTTTATCTTATCCAAGATGAAGGCTCTTCTTGAAATAAAATTGTAAATACCATTGAGCTGTCACATGGACGAGATCACGTGTGATTTCAAAAAGATTTCAATGAAAGATCACAATAGAAACAAAAGAAACCATTTCAGACATATCGAAATAGAAGAGACAAAAATTTGCTAGAGATTGAAGAAAATAATTTCTAAATTGCTTAGATTCATCGGCAGGGGAAAGCTTCCAGAGCAGTCTCAGAGCCTATCAATGGCTATACATCAAGAACTAACTGACTTGTGAAGATAGAAAATCTAACATAGAAAGAATTAGCAGGTTATCTCGGATTGGTCTCTCAAGAAGACGACTTTCTCAAATTTTCTCTTAAGAATTCAACCCCCGACCATTTGCAAGAGTCTTCTCATTGCATTTATACATTTTCACTCACTCAATTTTTCCCCAAAAGAGAAGAATATTCGAGATACCTTTGTTTGTTACCAATTTGTCTCAAAAAGTGAAATTTAACAAATTTAGATCCGAAAGCTGCCAAGTGGACCAATTGTGAACTGATCACGTTTTTTAGGCCCTCGACTAATGACTAGGATGCTATGCCACAACTTTTTGGGAGTCCTTCTAATCATTTTGATTATGTCATGAGAAATCCCCTTTTAAATCATCTTTCGGAGGCTCGCACTGGATGGATCCGACGGGTAATCCCTTTTGCTCTCGAGGAAACACCTTTTTCATCTTTTTGTGCTGCAAGTTTCATCATTTCATCCTTTTCCCTTCCCTTCCTCTCCAACTCGTCCCACATCCATCTCCTCGGTAATTCCCATTTTGCAAGTGCCTAAGCGATTCCAACTTCAAAATATCGATCTTAACAATCCTTGGACTCACAATTTAATTCTCAAATCCATTTAATGGCACTTTTTAGACAGAGATGACAAGAAATATCATCAAAAATTGATGAAAAATAGTGCCTATTTGCATCTCCAAGAGTCTTGGAGCAAAAATGGCAGAAAAATAGACGCGATGCACAGCAACTGTTGATTCTACCCCTTCTCCACCTTATTTTATAACCATCCACGTGTTTCCCTAGTGCAATCACAAAGGTAAGGTACAGAGGCAAGTTCCCAAACAAGCACGGGCCTTCCACGTGCTCTGGGCCCAAGGAAAATGTTTTTGGCCTTTGAAAAGTCTCAGTGTAAAAAGGAGCCAGTGGAAGCCTCCATGTGTCTCAATGGCACATTTTGAGATGGTCCCCAAAGCAGAGACCCCAAACAAGCGCGGACTCAACACGTGTCTCAGTTTGGCAGAGTTTTTAAAAATTTGAAGGTTCAACGGAAGGCACCATGTGTCTAGGGTCTAAGACATTTTCCTTTGGTCGTTGAAAAGTCCAAGCAAAGGGCAAAGTGAGCGGAAGCCTCCAAGTGTCCTCTTGGCGCTCTTTCAAAATAAAATTTAGGGGCCGCCCCCCAAATAGGGGCGGTGCCTCCACATGTCCTTAGCCTTTCAAAATTGCTTTGAAAAGTTTAAGTATATAGTGGAGCCGACGGAAGCCTCCATGTGTCTCCTCGATGCAATTTCAAGGCCAAACCAAAAGATGAATTTTCAAACAAGTGTCGTTCCTCCACGTGGACAAGTTTTGGGTTGAAATGAGCCTTAGAGTTTTTAGAGTGCCTCGTTGAGCCGCACCCAACTAAAAAGGGCCACATTTCCACTGATGCTAAGATGTGAATTTGACCGGGAAAATACACTTGTCAAACCAGTAAAATGCGGGAAAATCGCCATTTGAGCCAGGAAATGAATTTTTCTTCAAGGACGAGAGAAATTGGAAATGTTATGAGGCCCAAATACGATCAATCTAGTCACATTTCCAAAGGTATTTGGGACAAAAATGACAGGGCCCACCAGTTGTAGAATTTCAAGGACAAACGGGGTGAGACTAATTTGAGCACCAACATTATGCCTTAAGGTCAGTTTGAAGGATGCATACACATGATTGGATCATATGTGACACCAAGACCTAATGTCCACTTTCTCATGCGGGTATCAGATCGACAACTGACAACCAGACCATCTTTCCTAACCACTGAAGGAAGGAAGTTCTAAACAACTTCTAATTTACTCTTTCGGACTCCCGAACACAACCACTAGCACCAAGCCACAAGAGTAACACCATACAATTTATTACTCCCACAAAGAAGAGTCTCAATGGATTTATCGCATCATACGACTAAAGCAAGGGTTAGGACTCATTAAACAACATCTTTTCAAAGTAGAAACAATTTCCTGCTGCACCAGAAGTTCACAAAAATGTCAATCTAATTCGACATTTTTGGTTAACCGCATTTGACCAAAACGCTATTAGGTGAGTACAATAATTCAAACAACTTTATTATTTTATTATTATTTTAATATGGCGGTTCAAATTCTGTTAACTAGTTTACGGGTTTCAAAGTCGGCCCAGGGTCCAAGCTTTGAACTCATGGCTCTAATACCAAGTGTAACGCCCACTAAAAATACCTACACGAGACCCAAGAACAACCTAGAGTTAACTTTAAAAAATTAATGGAATATTTATTTTTGAAAAGTGTGCCCACAAAAGGTTTCAAAAATGATAGCTGCCACAATTATATTTCTAAGTCAATTATATTTAATAATAAAATTTACCCAATAAAATAAAATATTAAAAACCCACATTATAATCTAATGAGCTTAATTAGTCCAAGCATGGTTAAATTCTCTATAAGTGTTAATATAATAACCAATTTAATTCCTACTATGGTAAAATATTCCATATTTAAATTTAGAGGGTTAAAGGGGCCAAAATACATAAATACCCAAAGTATTTAATTCCATAAGGTTTAAACAATTAACAAGGTCCCCATTTGACATGGGGTTAGAATAAACATTCTCTTACCCCATAGAGTGACCCCTTAAAAAGTCAATCCATGTTTTTGAAATTAAAACATTTAAATTAAAAGGTAATTTCCACTCACCCATTCTCCATCTACTTTTTGTAGGGATGAATCTCATGCTTTGGATAGATTCAATTAGGACCCTTGATGAGGAAAAAGGGCAACTAACCCTAAAGCTTGTTTACGAAGACTTCTTTCTCTTTTCATTTGGCTCATTGTTTCTCTTTTATTTTGAGGTTATTAGAGGAGGAAGAAAAGCCATTATAAACCATCTCAAGCTTTTGGAGAGGCCTACTTGTTTCATTTATTTTCCTATTTTTTCATTTATTTTGTTTATTTTCCTTTTGGAGGGTTTTAAATGTACTTATATATTTTATTTAGCTCATATCTCTTTGATTTGCCCAAATGGACTTGTGGGTTTTGCCCCATTTTAATTTAAATAACTATATTTGATATATATTTTTATTTGAGTAGAGCATATATACATGTGTGTGTGTATTTATACACATATATGTATTTATTTATTTATTTTTTTAACAAAATTTTAGTTGATTTAAAAACCCGAAACTACCAATAAAATACAGTGGGGTATACTAATAACGAAGATCTGCTCACTTCCATGCCTATTAGAGGTTCTGCCATATGGAACTCTATTAGTAGCTCTCTTCCCATCATTCGTGCTGGCACTAAATGGAAATTTGGGAATGGTCGCCTCATTGATTTCTGGAGGGATTTTTGGATTGGAGAAGAACCCCTTGATCTTAATCCTACCTGGAACCCTATTAAGAGAAGCATCATCAATAAACATGGTAGATTAGCTTCGGGCTATTGGAAGATGGTGAACTCCACTCCCTCTTGGGATATTATGGAGTGGGATGATATCAACGATCTGCAGCGTCACCTGCTGTCTTCGCTCAAAGTGGTTCTATCTTCCATATACATCCCTTCCTCCCATATTGAAGACGAGATTATTTGGCCCCTCTCCCCGTCGGGCTGTTTCTCTGTTAAGGCTGCTTATCTTTCTTTGCATCGTGCTGACCAAGGTCCCCCTTTCCAAAGTCTGGCCAAATGAGATCACTCCCAAAATTGGTTTTTTCTCTTGGATCTCCTCCAAGAATGCTTTCCTCTCTGGGGAGAATCTGAAAAGAAGGGGTTTCTCTCTCCCCACAAAATGTGTGTTATGTGCTAATGAAGCGGAGTCCTCTGCTCATCTCTTGATCCATTGCTCTTTCTCGCAAATTATTTGGCAGTGGCTTTTATCAAGGTTGGGAGTTTATTGGATCTTCCCGGATTCCATTCAGGATACCCTTTCTCAATGGAGCTCTCCTTTCACTCATCCGATTTTGAATTTGGCTTGGAAACTCCTCCTCCCGCACGGATTATGGGGCATATGGAAAGAAAGAAACAGAAGAATCTTCAAAGAAAAAAGTCTTGATCCTTGTCAGGTGGCTATTCAGATTGCTCTGGCTCTCCAAGAAAATATCAATCTGACCACGTGGACCAAATATCAGCAAAAAATCCAAATATGCTATTCCCTGGAGTGGCAGAAGTTATTATCCATTCAATGTAAAAGTACACACACTGATCGTAATTTAGTCTGCTGGACCCCCCCTCCAAGGGGATGGAAAAAACTCAACACGGATGGTGCCTCGAAAGGCAATCCTGGTATGTCTGGAGGAGGGGCCATTCTCCGTTGCTCTTCGGGATATATTGTTGCTGCCTCTGCTCACAATTTCAATATTGGCTCCAACCATCGTGCGGAAGCTTTGGCAATCCTCAAAGGTCTTGAGATGGCCATCATTTTGGGTAATGATCCTCTCCAAGTTGAAAGTGACTCCCTCAACATCATCAAACTCCTTCAGTCGAATGATCCTGGTCATTGGTCGATTAGAAACATCATTGCTGATATCAGAGTTCTGCAAAGATTTTTCCTTCAAGTCCAGTTCCAGCATGTTCTACGGGAAGGAAATAAAGCGGCCGACCTCCTTGCTAATATTGGTGTCCACATAGAGAATCAGCAAAGGTGGACTGATAACTTCCCGAATGATCTCAGCCAAATCGCTCATAATGATACTCCCCATTGCTGACTGGCGGAGTAAAGGGCTGACTCGGGTCTCGGCTATCTTGATTTGGCCTCCTCAAAGGACGGCGGTAATTATGGCGAAGTTAATGGATGTGACTCTTAACGAGGGGCTTTTGATTAAGGTGCTTTGTATTGATGCGAGAAATCCCCGCACGAACGGGCATTATCGCCACATTAATCATCTGAGGACGTGGCAAAAGCGCAATGATAACTTGTCCGGCTGCTATCCTGACCTGTTTAAGCTGGTTTCGCCCTCTTTTACTCTGCTTTTCTGTAACTATCCTAGCGTTCAATCCATGGGGGGTCAATTGAAGCGCCTTGAGCCCGACAATTGCGAGCCGATTAAGAATGATGAAGAGGTGTGGAATATTTTATTGGAAAATGGTATAGCCACCTTCCTGGAAAAAATGACGGGTTATTCTGCGCTGGTTTCCTATGCGGTCACGGCCTCCTGGTCGAAGGGTCGGGTCCAAATCGGCAACACCCGCTTCACCATTTCCACGAATGCCATTGCTGACGCCACCGGCCTTCCTGCTGCAGGTGATATTTACTACAAACGCGTTCGCCAGGATTTTAACGCCCCTGGTGACAGGCCGAAGAAATATCTTTCTGGTTATACTCGGGATTCCCTGCCTTCTCCCTGGGACAGAGTGGCGGAGGTCATTATGCGATATTTCACTATCGACGGCAGATACAGGTTGGTTTTTGGTCCTCACCTCTTCATCCTCTCTCATCTTCGATGGGGGAAGAAAATCAATCTTGCGGCCTTCTTGTTTCAGTCTCTTGAACATTCGGTTCAGTTAGCTCGGGAGGGCGAGGGCGTCATCCTTCACCAAGGTTTACTTTACCTGCTTTTCTCTGTCGCCGCTTCTCACTCTGATTTTCTCCGCTTTCCCCCCAAGTTGGGTCGCCGCCGCCGCTCCCCTTCTCCTTCTCCTCGCCCCTCCTCCTCCTCCCTCCGCTCCTCTCGGCGTAGGCGTCGCCTGCTTCTCTCCTCTGGTTCGGACTCTGATGTGGCTATTGTGAGTCCCCCCGCGCTGCCTCCATCCCCCCGGACATTCCTTCCTTTCCCACGCCCATCTCGTGCTTTTTCTTGGAAGGCACTGAAGCCAGTGGTCGAGCTACTTCCCCTGTTTCCAGCCCTGATTACTCTCAAGCCGCTGATCTCTTGGGCTTGGCCAAGCTATACCCCGACTCCCCGGGTTCGGAGCAGTGTGATGTCTCTCAACCGGTTGCGGATCCCATCTCCCAGGCTGCTGGATCCAAGGCTCTCCTCGACGAAATTTTTTTTTTGCTGACACTCTCCACTCCACTCCTTTGATGGAATCAAATCCTGCTGATTCTGAGTCTGCTGACGCTAAAGGTGATCAATGCAGAGCCGACATGGTTTCCTCTATTCTGAGCAAGCTCCAGCGTGCTTTCAAAGCGCTGAAAGCTTGGGAGGCCTTCACGGAATCCACTAGAAATGCAATTGCGAATGATTGCGCGGAGCTTATCAAGCTGGCTGATCTTATTGCTAACGACTCAGGCTCTCCTAGAGCTAAGAAAGCAGTTTCCGAGCTGAAAAAGCTCTTTTGATGTATAGTTTCTTTTTCTATGTTTGCTTTTTCTCTTCCTCCTTTTTTGGAATCTACTCGGGTATTTTGACTCTGATTCTATTAATGCTAAATCTGGCCTGATGGGCTCGTTTGTATAAGGTTGGGGGACCTTCTAAAACCCTCCTTTTACCCAATATATTCCAAAAAAACTAATACAATGTCTTCCACTTAAAGTGGAAAAAAATTACAAGAAGGAAAACTAAAATGAACTTCAAAATTGGTCTTCATGCGTAGCTCCAAGATCAACTTTCCAACCAAGCTCTATCTTCTCATCAACAACAAGAGAGATCCACCATGCTTCATTTGAGCACAACAAAAAAAAGGGAGAGGCAACACTCTCCACCCAACCAAGAATTATAATGAGGAGGAGAAGTCATCCTCCTCATTGGCCCCCGAGCCCCGCCACATTGCAATGAAAATGGATTTAACTCATGGCAACAAAAAAAGCTTCAACATTCACTTTCAAATAACCAAACACATAAGAGAGATAATCACAAAACACTTATTTTAAAACACAAAGAATTCTCAAACAAAGGCTTCCAAAATAGCCAAAAAGAGACATGAAAAATGGGGCTACCCTTATGCCTCCCAAGGGTTTGGATGCCCACCTTTAAATCCCTCCAACACACATTCCATCTCAAGTCTCTTATGCCTCCCTCACAACAAAACCAAGTCTCTTATGTCTCTCTCACTCTTATGGCTCCCACAATACATAATATAATAGAATAAGAAAATGTGGGGCATCCAAACCCACTCCCTCTTAAACCCAACAAGAATCTTTTTGTCTCCCTACAATTTTTCATCTCCATATCCAAGTCTCAATACATCATAAGGCCAACATTCTACCCAACACTTCAAAAACAATAACACTATTTCACACACTCACATAACATGCAAGAATTTAAGAAACAAGATCAAAGAGTAAGATCCTACCTAGCCATGGTAAGCTCCTCCTTGAAAGCTAGATCCGAAGTCTTCAACACAAGCAAATACCAAGCAATCTTCTCACTCCCACAAGCCAACACCCAAGAGAAAAAGCTCCAAAATAAGTAACCCCAAAATCCCCTCAAAATTTTGAATAAATAGAAAGGAGGAGAAGGATGATGTGGCTCCAAGTACGATGCCACATCATTTCCTCTCCACTCCACATCACTCTAGTCAACCCCATACTCCAAAGCATAATTAATAAGTGGGTGAAGAGATGACATTTTACTTACACACAATCCAAGCCCACACCCCTTAAGGACTAAAAATAATTACATGTAAGAAGGTGCAATAAAAAAATTTACAAATAGTCTTCCTAAAACACATAATAAGGCTTAATTTTGACTCCCCAACCCATAGATAGGGTTGGTATAACAATTTAAAAGGTGAAACAAGTTTAATTTGTCCCATAAGTCTCCCAAATTGGCCCTTAAGGCCAAATCTAAATTTTCATGAAGGGGTAGAGTGTACAACACTTAAGGTCACAAGCACTCAACTTACAACACAAAAACCAAGAGCTATCAATTTTAATAAATGAATTCTTTTGACCCATTCTTAATTAATTTAGTAAACTAATTAACCTACTAATCTAGACATAAATCAAATGATTAACAAAAGGGAAATACATCACTATGATTCTCATACAAAAACTATATAAAGGAAACTAAATGAAAGAATAACATATAACCCTTTGGTCACAATTAAAGGTGATCCCCCTTCATGAGACCCCTCTAACAACAATTCAAATACACACATAACAAAACACATGTTGTCATGGTGACCCTTGTTGAATTCATCTAGAATTCTAATGTGGTTGGTCTTCAATCCTCTCGATGTTTGTTGTGACATGTTTACATGCAAAACACATAACAACTCCTTCGTTCTCGTGGCCGCATCAAAACATCCAAAATAAATATGCAATATAATTTCACAATCATCTATACATAAATCAAAACATTATCTAGGCAAGTAACGATATCATTTACAATTTCTAACATCTTGGTCCTACATTTCATCAATAACCATATGATCATAAGATTAATTCAACTGTCTAGGTCTACTCAATATGACGAAATATCGCATGTCCAAATATATATATATATATATATATATATATATATATATATATAATATATATATATATATAATCATGTCAATGTAATATCAACATCAATATAAAAATGTCTCTAATAATCCATACGTATCATATATGAATTGAAATCAACAATGAGACCATTACCTCTAACCTCTAACATCATGCTAAATCAAAAGTTACAATAATACCCATAAGTATAGTTGACAATATCGAAATAAATAACAAAAAGGTGTCAAAAGGAAGTGGGCACTACACTTGGGAAAAAAAGGAGAGGTCGCTCAGTGAGACCTTTGAGGAGAAAAGGGAGGCTAAGGAATTTTGTTCCCATGTGCACCAAATCTGTCAAATATAAAACAGAGGAGGCAAAAGCATATGGTTTGGTGCCTAAGGATGGTAGATGGGAGGATGGAATAATATAAACAAGTCCTAAGGAGACCGATGGACTATGCTAGGTAGCTTCGCGAGTCCGAGCCACAAGTGTTTTTCATATTGTTCGTAAGAAGAAAGCATTGTTGTGGCATTGCATCTAGTGGAGCGTCAAGGGAAGGAGGTATTTATTCAAGAGCCCTCGTGTTCGGGAGACACGAGTATTTTTCATGAAGCAAGTCATAACATCAATAATTGCACATTTGAATTGAAATTTGCGTAATCCATCCCCACTCCCTTATCACCGGTTTAATATTGTAATTAGTCTCCCAAAGTATAGAGAATGTGAAAGCATATCCTTCAAGAAGTTGGAGATCATCTAGCACGCCAAAGGTACGATGGTCATTTGTGAAGAAGGCAACTCGTTTTGTTGCTACTACACTATATGACCGAGCTCATTCACAGGAGTGTAAATATGATCCAAAGCGGAGATGTACCAACCATGGTAACCTAAAGACAACATTCTTAAATGAGGTCCAATATCCTAGGATGAAGCAACACCATATTCTCGGAGCGAGAAGGAAATACGACAAAAGGCCATTGAGTTTGTAAAGGAGTATAGCTCGCGCTTTTCAGCATTGATGGCTAAGCTTCCTTTTAATCTGAACAATGACCAATGGAAGGAAAGGTTCATTAGAGGCTTGATTGACTCAATGAAGCAACAACTCGGCCAAAATGCGTATAACAATCTACACCAAGCATTGGAGGCTGCCCTGCAGATGGAATATAGAAGCAAGATTGGAGACAATCTCAGCATTAGCGCTCGTATGGAGGCCCAAATTGTGGAGATGCCGCATTAATTGGAGAATTTGAGCAGCATGCAATCTGCAAAGGTGAAAAAGGTTGAGTTGTTTTCTGAGATTTACAATCAAGGGTAGTTGTAGTCAAATCCAAGTCTATGCAGAGTTGAGGAAAAATGAAATCTCATAGAGTAGGTAGAAGGTATGATTGTATTTTAAATGTATGAGCTTTTGGGTGGATATGATCATAAATTGATCAAGTGAAATAATTAAATTCAGTGGTGGTTCAGTTGGATGCTTTGTATGACCAAATAGACACTTAGAGATATATGCACCCTTTAAACGACAAAAGTTGATGACTCAAAAGAATGATGCAAGAAAATAAAATTTAAAGAAAGTCGGATGAAGTTGAAGGCTTTAAGGATATGGTCCAGATCCTCAGAAACCCCTCTGGCATCTCTAAATTAGAGGCCACACATTTTTCAGCTGAAGAATTTGTTAAGCAGATCTGATGGCCATCGAATGTATAAGGCAGATTCAACAATTATTGAATGTGTCCAGCAGATTCTACGGCCATCAAATGTGTCTAGAATATCTCAACCACCAAAGCATGAATGCGACATACAAGAAGACCAACAACCTAGAAGGGAGGCTATGGTATTCCACATCTCAACTGTCAAGACATATGGAGTTTTGAGTCTTCTATATTGTTTTATTGATCCAATGTATGCATAAAAATGCCCATTGTGCTCTTTCAATTGTATGTTTCTTCTATATTCAGACGTGTACATTCATGCTGCCTCTAGGAGAGATTATGAAGTATATTGAGCAAGTTGTAGAATAGAGAAAGCGAGAAGAAGTATGGTAAAGGCATTGATACAGTCCCACAGTCTTGATGGCTCCAAGGAGAGCCTTCGCTGTAATCTTGTTGTTTTAAGTTGACATAAGCAAGCACAACCTCAAGTTGCTGAAGGTTTTTCACATTGGGTTCTTTCAAGGAATATCTTGTGTCCTTTTTGTTGGGTGATGCAGTTTGTGTTCTCTACTTCTCAATTGTTCATTTCTTATATTCTGGTTTCATTCCCGGAAATTAAACAAAAAAATCTATGTTAGCTCATTTTTAGCATACTTCTTAACCTAAAGCAGCAAATATGTGTATGTTCAGTCATATATCATTGAATCTGGTATATGAGGGAATCAAACAAGTGTATAAGATTTGATTTTCAGCAGTGCGGACATGAATTTGGGCACCTGCACATTGCAATTAAAAATCAAGGATGTAAATGGCAAGCCCATAGCTGTAACATGTTATTTTTTGGCATTATGTATGTTAGTTTTTGGTAGGAAACTAGATTGAAATAGCATATAAGCAATTTTATATCTCTGTTGAAGAATTGTACATTGGAATATCCAAGTCAATTAGAAATAGTTGACACCTAAGTAATGGGAGCTCTTGGCTTCTGTCACCTTGTTTCTTACAGATAATTACACGAGTCGTTAACATTTGATGGAAGAAACGTCAAACAACCTTAATTGCAGACAAACAACTGATGCCTCGGATGTCCTCTCAGACTCTCTTCCTTTTGCAAGATTTCTAAGGTAAGAGCGTCAAATACAGGTTTTGCATATACAATGAACTACCTCTTTGACCTGTGTACCCAAGCCAATAATTTTCAAGCTGCAGATATATCTTATGTGGGAATAAAATGGTAACTATAGTGACAGCATAAAATAGTCATCAATATCAACGTTAACTTCATTATTATTGGGTCACGTAATGAACTCAAACAAAATATGCTTGATCAAGTTTGAAAAGTCCCGCATACTGGGATTATGTCTTCCTCTATGTCACGAACCCAAACAGACCATTCAAGCTGAATAGCTGTAATAGGATGCACTGCATGGGCTCTTCTAATGGTGTCCTCATTGGCTTCTGATAATCCAATATATATTATCTTTCCCTCTTCCACAAGTTTTTTGAGCTCCCCAATCTACATTGCCACAGAAAAAGTTGCATTCAAAATTTGCACACAAAAATCAGTAATGAGTCTGCATGTGACAAATGAAGTCCTATGAACCAACATGCACTTGATGGCTTGCCCCAAATCTCTAGAGGACCAACATATGAAGTATACTCTGAAATAGAGGAATCGTTAAGAAGCAATAAAAAAAGCCTGGTACTTAGAATTCCATCGCGTTATAGAAAAGAATTAATGCAATTAGTGGCAGGCTCTACCTACTATTTCTTCAATTGGAATTGATCTATCTATCCTATGCTGATAATAAAGATCAATGTACTCCACATCAAGACACTTAAGACTTGCTTCACAACAATTCCATACATACTCTGGAGTACCCTTGGCATCCATATTCCACAAGCAGTAAATACAATCCTTGCAAGTTGAATTTTTTTCACGGGGAACCTGTTTTACCGCCTGTCCATGATCAAATTTTTGTACTATTACAGTTAGTGCTTGTACTACGCCAGTGATCTTTATAATTCATTGGAAGACAGAGTACTATGAACAAATGGGCTTGGAAAGACTTTATACCCTGATTACTGGCGAGACAAAAATAAAGTAAAAACGCTTTTGATCACAAATAAAATTAGGCCTGCAGCAGATTTCCTTTCGAGAGTGCACATATTCCATTTCTTAATGAGAATAAAATAATCAACAACCAAAATTACTGCGAGCCTTTGAAATGATTGACTGAAAAAAAAACATTGGCATTATATAAATACTATCAAGTTATCAACACTAAATCAGTATATCCTACCAACCTATACGAGCTTGATAGCCTAAAAAAATCATCATTTATATAATTCTTCTGAAATCAACTGGGTAACAATATTTTTGTCAGGATTTTCGGATCCCCACTGAAACAATTTATTTAGGCTGTTGACTCGAAAAGAGTTTTATATACTATAAGCTTATCTTAAAACTAAAATCGTGATTGCTAAAATAAGAACCAATTCATATGAAAAATTATTTAAATTGGCGGATGGAATCAAGTGGTTGTCAGAGTATTTTTTAAGGAATGAGAAGTTTTTAAGTGAATATTCTTTAATTGAAATTAAGAAACATATGTATGTAAGGTGAATTCTACAGAAAAACATAGAGTCCCCTACTAAAACATGTATAACTTGATCAATTTAACAATTTTATGTACATTTTTTACAAACATTTGGCGAATCATTTTTGAGGGGTACACAATTTAAAAGAATTACACAGTGGGAACGAAGAGTAGAGAAGAAAACACATTTTCTGCTGTATAATTATATTAGCTATAAATGTCAATAATCCTAAAGCCTGATAATAGCTGTAAAAATAATTTCCATATAAATACTTTGATAGGTCCAGCAGACCACTTTGGTCCCAAAGAAATTTGAAGTAGTGATCATTGTATGTAAAGAAAATCATTTTCTTAAAAATGAAGCTCACCTTCCAACCAGGATTTCATTGGTAGTGGTACCGTATATGTCTGCAGTATCAAAGAAGGCGATGCCTTTCTCAAAAGTATATTTTATCATGGATATACCATCTTCCTGTGAAAGAGGTTTATTGTATATTCCAGTAAACCCCATGCATCCATATCCCACCATTAAAACCTTAATCAATTCCACATTCCAAGTACCGATATTAAAAATATCACACCCAAAGATCCGTGTCATATAAATTGTAGACAATACAGATGGTCAAAATAATAAAAAGGTAGTACCTGCAATCCAGCTTGATCTGTGGAATGACTGGAGTTGCCATTGCAGATAAAATAGATATGTAGGCTATTTGCATGAAAGTTTCCAAGGCCTTTTTCAAACAGCACATTTTTTCATATCCTGCAATCATTGTAGTCCACAAGGCCACATTTCTGTGATGCATTTTGTCGAACAACTCACATGGTTCCATATTTTAGATACATATGTACCAAGGCACTAGCAACTTATACATGTGAGAAAAATCCCTCTCCATAATGCTTTGGCAGATGTCCACACCCTACTTCGAATCTCCTATCTAGGCACAGGCTTCTGAGGTATTCTCAACAAACCCATATTTTGCATATCCCATAACCATTGCAGTCCGTGAGACTATATCTCTTTCAGTCATGTTGTCAAACAGTTCACATGCTTCCACATTTTGCAGACATATCTCTTAGGAAAATTGCAACTAAAACATCTGCTGCTGGAAGTCCCTTCTGCATAATGTTTCAGCGGATGTCCGTGCCCTGTTTCAAAGCTCCTATTTTTGAACACGCTGGTAGCATGATAGAAAAGGTGAACTGATCAGATTGACCACGTTTTTGCTGCATTTGGTGAAACAACATCAATGCTTTGTGATGATGCATGTGTCCTCTGTAAATTGCATACAACATTAGAATTCAACGAATCTTTACAAGGAAATTGTATTCATCCTACAACATTAGAAATAAAAGATTAGTGCACATAATTAGATTTGAAGATCTCTACTATTCATACGCTCCTCATTTATAATAGTATTGTATAGGAAATGGGTTTGTAAATTTTCAGCCCTGCCCTGCTCTCTTCCAACAACTATATGAGCAGGGAACTCCCAAGATCAACTATGATGGTGAATACAGGCGCTACCTACTATATAACTTGTCCTCATTTTGTTGAGCATTTTGTAATCACCATTCCAATTTAATTGTGCATAATTTTAGACATCCGGTTGAGAATCTAATTCTTTGAGCAGCCAATGTAATAGCAATATACTAATTTTACAACCATCAATAAACGTTGATTCAAGTGTGATGTATGAATGTAGAAACCTAAGATGATGGCTTAAATACATTTTCCAAGTTTTAAAATTATGATGTTGAATTAGTGTGTATTTTGAACATGTACGAATTTGTGGTTGTGTTCTTCTTGAAATAAATTACCACGTATGAGCATGATTTTTTTTATTCAATAATAAACAATTTAGAGTATTTTGTACTTAAAATTTATGATATATGAACCAAATCTATTGTGATCCATAACTACACAGTAGGGCTTTTAGCATCAGTAGCACATGTCCAATTTATGGCCTAACTGTACAGATGCTGTCCATATGGTATGTAACAACTTACTCCCTTGTCTCACATTTGTTATGAATGTGGAATATCACAACCCAACACTTTTTCGTATTTTAAATTGGTGCTTCCATAGTCCACTTTTTTTTTGGTGGATCTTTAACCGTATTAAGTCATTTCATTTGATAGCCAATTTCAATAGGTAGGCATTTCTTTTATGTCATTTCCCTCACGTAAAAGAAACTAATTATAGAAATTGGTTCCCAAAAAGATGACTTTAAATACAATTTCAAATCCCACAATAAAGAAAATATCTGTTATAATATTTGAGTTTGAAAACTCCAATCGATTAAAATATGTTTTGTTACTAAGTCTTACTATCTCAAAAGAAAATTAGAAAATAGCCTTTGGAATCGTAAGAAATTGGTCAAACCAAAGTTCCTTTAAAAGTTTAAATGAATGTTTAGCACATCAAAATTTCCTAATTACTAAAGTCAATTGAAATATACTTGGTCTAACTCCCTACCAAATAGTTGTTTTTTTCCATTTGAAAATGGATAAACATCAATGTTGCCATTGAGTCCTCCAAAAACAGTTTACCTAATGAAAAATACTGAGAGAGGAATAAATATTGAATGCTTCCTGATACAATTTATATGGAGGAGTAAAATTAAAATATTTATATTTTTAAAATCATTAAAATTATCAAGTCTAATGACATACAAAATGCATTAAACTTGTTCTGTACTATTTGGAAGGCACATAAACATCAATAATATCAATGAATGTCAAGAAGCAAATAGAATACATACACAAGGACATTCCTTGTGCAAGTGTAGTTGCAATTCGCATTCTCATCCCCCAAACCAACACCATATTCTGGAGCAGAAGGAAATACGACAAAAGGCCATTGAGTCTGTAAAGGAGTATAGCTCGCACTTTTGAGCATTGATGGCTAAGCTTCCTTTTAATCTGAACAATGAACAATGGAAGGAAAGGTTCATTAGAGGCTTGATTGACTCGATGAAGCAACAACTCAGCCAAAATGTGTATAACAGTCTACACCAAGCATTGGAGGCTGCCCTGCAGATGGAATATAGAAGCAAGATTGGAGACAATCTCAGCATTAGCGCTTGTATGGAGGCCCAAATTGTGGAGATGCCGCATTAATTGGAGAATTTGGGCAGCATGCAATCTGCAAAGGTGAAAAAGGTTGAGTTGTTTTCTGAGACTTACAATCAAGGGTAGTTGTAGTCAAACAAGACTCCCTAAAGAGTAATATCAAATCCAAGTCTATGCAGACTTAAGGAAAAATGAAATCTCATAGAGTAGGTAGAAGGTATGATTGTATTTTAAATGTATGAGCTTTTGGGCGAAAATGATCATAAATTGATCAAGTGAAATAATTAAATTCAGTGGTGGTTCAGTTGGATGCTTTGTATGACCAAATAGACACTTAGAAATATATGCACCCTTCAAACGACGAAAGTTGATGACTCAAAAGAATGATGCAAGAAAATAAAATTTAAATAAAGTCGGATAAAGTTGGAGGTTTTAAGGATATGGTCCAGATCCTCAGAAACCCCTTTGGCATCTCTAAATTAGAGGCCACACATTTTTCAGCTGAAGAATTTGTTAAGCAGATCTGATGGCCATCGAATGTATAAGGCAGATTAAACAATTGTTGAATGTATCCAGCAGATTCTACAGCCATCAAATGTGTCTAGAATATGTCAACCACCAAAGCATGAATGCGACATACAAGAAGACCAACAACCTAGAAGGGAGGCTATGGTATTTCACATCTCGACTGTCAAGACATACAGAGTTTTGAGTCTTCTATATTGTTTTATTGATCCAATGTATGCATAAAAATGCCCATTGTGCTCCTTCAATTGTATCTTTCCTCTATATTTAGACGTGTACAATTATGCTGCCTCTAGGAGAGATTATGAAGTATATTGAGTAAGTTGTAGAACAGAGAAAGCGAGAAGAAATATGGTAAAGGTATTGATACAGTCCCACAGTATTGATGGCTCCAAGGAGAGCCTTCGCTGTAATCTTGTTGGTTTAAGTTGACATAAGCAAGCTCAACCTCAAGTTGCTGAAGGTTTTTCACATTGGGTTCTTTCAAGGAATATCTTGTGCCCTTTTTGTTGTGTGATGCAGTTTATGTTCTCTACTTCTCAATTGTCATTTCTTATATTCTGGTTTCATTCCCGGAAATTAAACAAAAAAATTGTTAGCTAATTTTTAGGATACTTCTTAACCTAAAGCAGCAAATTTGTGTATGTTCAGTCGTATATCATTGAACCTGGTATATGAGGGAATCAAACAAGTATATAAGATTTGATTTTCAGCAGTGTGGACATGAATTTGGGCACCTGCACATTGCAATTAAAAATCAAGGATGTAAATGGCAAGCCCATAGCTGTAACATGTTATTTTTGGCATTATGTATGTTAGTTTTTGGTAGGAAACTAGATTGAAATAGCATATAAGCAATTTTATATCTCTGTTGAAGAATTGTACATTGGAATATCCAAGTCAATTAGAAATAGTTGACACCTAAGTAATGGGAGCTCTTGGCTTCTGTCACCTTGTTTCTTACAGATAATTACACGAGTCGTTAACATTTGATGGAAGAAACGTCAAACAACCTTAATTACAGACAAACAACTGATGCCACAACCCATTTTTTTCATATCCTGCAATCATTGTAGTCCATGAGGCCACATTTCTGTGATGCATTTTGTTGAACAATTCACATGGTTACATGTGAGAAAAATCCCTCTCCATAATGCTTTGGCAGATGTCCACACCCTACTTCGAATCTCCTATCTAGGCACAGGCTTCTAAGGTATTCTCAACAAACCCATATTTTGCATATCCCATAACCATTGCAGTCCGTGAGACTATATCTCTTTCAGTCATGTTGTCAAACAGTTCACATGCTTCCACATTTTGCAGACATATCTCTCAGGAAAATTGCAACTAAAACATCTGCTGCTGGAAGTCCCTTCTGCATAATGTTTCAGCAGATGTCCATGCCCTGTTTCAAAGCTCCTATTTTTGAACACGCTGGTAGCATGATAGAAAAGGTGAACTGATCAGATTGACCACGTTTTTGCTGCATTTGGTGAAACAACATCAATGCTTTGTGATGATGCATGTGTCCTCTGTAAATTGCATACAACACCAGTTTGGAGGGAGCACAATTTTGAAAAGTAAATTAACCTATTCCAAACCATGCTCCTTGCAACATTAGAATTCAACGAATCTTTACAAGGATTAGTCCACATAATTGTATTCATCCTACAACATTAGAAATAAGTTTTCTATACTCCCACATATTCCACATAATTATGTTGATAAATGTAAAAATCCGAAAAATACTTGTTCCCCAATCTTGTGTGTAGAATCACTTTCTTTGTATTTGTTTAATGTTTTGAGCTTCAAAAATATGTTTGCATCTTTAATTGCAAAATATACTTACTAGAAAAACGACTACTACATATAGTATATCAAGAATTAGTAATGCACTCTGGCACTTAAATGTTTGGTTTGGGATAAGGGTTGTAAGATAGAATACTATCTTAGTGTTGAAGATCTATTATGTGCACTTCCCATATTTATTCCTGCATGTCAAACTTTTTAAGTATTGTATAAAAGTTTCAAATATTCAAACAAGAAAGTTGGAAATCATTTAGCATGACAAATAATTGCCTCAAGCAATGATTATGAGCAATCAAAAAGTTTTATGAAAAAACTTTGAACATCAACACTTCACAAGTGCAAGAGCAAACATAATGTGGGATTTTTACTGTATATTAATTCATCTCCTTAATGACCAATTTTCATGAAAAAACGTTTTTTTTTAAATCTCTCATGTATATGTTAATACTCACAAGGCGAGTGAACCCATAAACCATGCAAGCAGCTCTAAGCGATGTTTGCACTAGACAGAAGGAAAATGCCAAAATATCAACCTAGTGAATGTTTGCACTGGACAGAAGGAAAGTGCCAACACATCAATGTGGGGACTTTTACCCTACTATAGATTGGAAAAGCTTCATGTGTATGTAACAACTTACTCCCTTGTCTCACACTTGTTATGAATGTGGAATATCACAACCCAACACTTTTTCGTTTTTTAAATTGGTGCTTCCATAGTCCACTTTTTTTTTTGTGGATCTTTAACTGTATTAAGTCATTTCATTTGATAGCCAATTTCAATAGGTAGTCATTTCTTTTATGTCATTTCCCTCACGTAAAAGAAACTAATTATAGAAATTGGTTCCCAAAAAGATGACTTTAAATACAATTTCAAATCCCACAACAATAAAATATCTGTTATAATAATTGAGTGTGAAAACTCCAATTGATTAAAATATGTTTTGTTGCTAAGTCTTACTATCTCAAAAGAAAATTAGAAAATATCCTTTGGAATCGTAAGAAATTGATCAAACCAAAGTTCCTTCAAAGTTTAAATGAATGTTTAGCACAACAAAATTTCCAATTACTAAAGTCAATTGAAATATACTTGGTCTAACTCCCTACCAAATAGTTGTTTTTTTCCATTTGAAAATGGATAAACATCAATGTTGCCATTGAGTCCTCCAAAAAACAGTATACCTAATGAAAAATACTGAGAGAGGAATACATATTGAATGCTTCCTGATACAATTTATATGAAGGAGTAAAATTAAAATATTTATATTTTTAAAATCATTAAAATTATCAAGTCTAATGACATACAAAATGCATTAAACTTGTTCTGTACTATTTGGAAGGCACATAAACATCAATAATATCAATGAATGTCAAGAAGCAAATAGAATACATACACAAGGACATTCCTTGTGCAAGTGTAGTTGCAATTTGCATTCTCATCCCCCAAACCAAGATCCTACTACCTCATGTAAGGTAATGCAACCATCTGCTCAGAGGGCCATGCACCGCAAACTCAAACAATAATATCGCTTACCATGTTCATAGCAACATCCTTTGATAGCTACAAGGTCGTCATGACAAAGATGTGCAAGTTACACTTCTTTAGCTTTTTGGCTGCAATCACCGAGCCATCAGGTAGAGTACCTATGTATGTTCCTCCAGTCTTTGTCATTGCATCTCCTAAGAGTCTGTTTCCTTCACTAAATGTTTTACTAGTCATTCTCAATTCATCATTAGTATACACCCTCCACGAATGACAGTGTACTCCTTATGACAATGTCAGTGTTCGCATTTATTTTCTGGTGTAGGAGATGCATCAGAAAGCGGTTATGAGAACAGAGTAAAACAATATTAAAAAGAAAACATAATCTCTGCACTTAATTACAATACAAGCATTTGATTCTAAATGTGATATAAAAATGCAAAGAGAGGACTAGACTGGAAAGAATACAAGTCAATAATTTCCATAAAAATGAATTCTCACTTACCATGTTGAATGAGTAATGTAAACATTATCTCTGCTTACGATACATACAAAGCCACGGGAAATTTTCCACTTATCACCACAAGGGGAACTTTTCTATTGGTCACTATAGTGCAAAACTTGGTAAGATTTGTCTTGCAGCAGGAAGAATTTGAACAACTGAGGCAAAAACAGAGTTGTTCCAAATGGATTGATGATCACTCCATTGCCAGCTAAATCTTTTTTAATGTTAACACCCTGGCCCCCTACCCTGCATCTAGTACCAACATTTATGCAATGAACTTGCACATGCTGAAGTTCCTGGACAGTTTTCAATGCCGCCAGATGACCACTATGATTATAATGTTTTAACGGATACCCGTACAGGCATGAAAAACCAAAAGTATCTGCATAGGCATGCAGGAAATCACTATTACCTTATTAGTGTAGTTAAAATCAATGCTGCATGAATGAATAAGGCTCTAGACAAATGATAAAGAATAGCAATTCTAATTTCCCGTCTTGCTTTTTGAAACAGAAATTCCAGTAATGGGTACCTTCAATTAAAGCAGATTTCTATGACATTAAAGCACACATTGAGCCTAATCTGTCTTTGGCAGAAGTTGAGCCTACTACAAAGAACACATTAAAGGAACCCCAAATAGGATAAGCATTTGCCCCCGAAAAATACAATTATTATAAAACATGAACTATTTTTTTTCAGGAAATACAAAATTACAAAACATGAACTAAACATTCATAAAATGAAGTACATAAAAACCCAATACACATCTTGTTTTAGTAGTCTGTTACTCTGGGAAAACACAATGCAGAATATAAAGCTTTGTATATTTGTTATCTCAGTCTGCATAGTTTTCCAATGCCAATGGCATGTGTGATGCACCATATTTGTAAAGAAAGAATTAATTGATCATTTGGGAGATTTAAATGGGTTAAATGAGCCGGACACAATTTGGCATTCATCTTCACAATCATAATGTAAGGTGTTTTTGGGCTCAAAGCTAAAATTGTTCTCAGATATGAAGCAGCTTTAAACTAGGACCTCCCATTGACGGGTTTCGACTATTTTGGAATGTGGATTGAACTTAACTGTTGGAAGACATTGCTTGGTTAAAATTCAAAACTTGAACCTCTCATCAACAATGTTGGGCACTCTGCCTCTGATTCTTCCGCCCTCCATAGGTTTTGGGCTTAGCTGAAGTGTGGATTGGAGCTCATTATAAAAAAATTAGGATAAAAAGCATCTTAACAAAATCGATTTTATCCTAACATCTTCACCAAATTCATAGAGAAAACAACATATATACACAACAGACATTGACTTTTATTGTTAGTTCCAAAATATAATGTTGCTACCCTCGATTATAGGCCATGGGTTCTAAAACAGAGGGCCCAGGCATAACAATAAACTGTACTGGATTAAGAAAAGCACAAAGCACAATCACAAACAGCGTTAAAAAAAAAGAACCAAAAAAAAATTTATATCAGCATGGAGAGGAAGCACAAGGAATGCAAACAGTTTAACAAATTCCCTTAAGAAATGTTCTACAACTAACCCTCTGTTCTTAATGGAAGTCTGGACAATCTCGTTTACAGAAAAAGATGAGGAGAGCTAGATTAGGCTCACATGTATGCAATATTTGGAAGGATGCACAAGGAATGCTAACTGTTTAACAAATTCCCTTAAGAAATGTTCAACAACTAACCCTCTGTTCTTTGATGTGAGATTAAGATTGTGATTGACTACAGTTCACGTACTAGTCACTGAATCTTAGGGCACTCCTTTCTACGAGCTGTAAGCAGGTAATGCAGTCAAAAGCATAGACAAACTTCTTAAGAAAATTGTAAACTGGCCTCCATTGAATCTGCTCTCCATGACCTTGTGTTTGTGTATGATTCATCATCAAAGGAAATATGGGGAAAAATGAATAAACAATGCCAGCAGCAGCATGAATCAACCTTTGCAGATTAATCACCAAACACTTCCTCATTCAGCGTAAAAATGTTTATTGTCTTTGATCCAAATGCAAACTACCCGATCATCCCAAAACCCCTATAGATGAGCATAATTTGAAAATAGCCACAACTTGCATGAATGAATTAAATAATCAGGGCTCAAAATTGACGAAGAAATTCAAGGATATAACAAATTATTTTGCCTGCCAATAGCATTTGCATGAAAGTCACAGAGGTGTTTTTAAAGAACCCATTTTTTTCATATCCTGCAATCATTGCATTCCGTGAGGCCTCATGTCTCTGATGCATTTTGTCGAACAAGTCACATGGTTCCATAATTTAGATACATATGTACCAAGGCACTAGCAACTTCTACATATGAGAAAAATGCCTTATCCATAATGCCTTGGCAGATGTCCACACTCTCTTTTTAATCTCCTATCTAGGCACAGGCTTCAAAGGTCTTTTCAACAAACCCGTATTTTGCATATCCCATAATCATTACAGTCCATGAGATCATATCTCTCTCATTAATGTTGTTGAACAGTTCACATGCTTCCACATTTTACAGACATATCTATCATGGAAATTGCAACTAAAACAATTGCTGAAAGTCCCTTCTGCATAATGCTTTGGCAGATGTCCATGCCCGGTTTCGAAGCTCCTACTTTTACACAGGTTGGTAGCATGATAGCAAAGGTGAACTGATCAGATTGGACACATGTCGGCTGCATTTGTTGAAACAACGTCAATAATTCACGAAGATGTTGTGTCCTCTGTAAACTGCATACAACACCAATTAGGAGGGAAAAATAGAGGTAACACAAATTTGAAAAGTAATTGACCTATTCCAAACCATGATCCTTACAACATTAGAAATCAACGAATCTTTGGAAGGATTGTATTCATCCAACAACATTAGAAATCAAATATTAGTGTGCATCTAGACAGCCTGGAAACGCCCTAGAGGGTCCCGTACCAGCCTGGAAACGTACCAGGTACTGGTACGGGTACGGTACGCTGTGGGTACAGCTGGAAACGTACATGTCCAAAAAAAACTTGCCAAAGACAGCGTTTCTTTCCTTTTTTGGATTTTTGGTGGAAAATCACAAGGACAGAAAAAAATTTGCCATTTTTGGAAAGGGTCCGGGAAGATGTAGCAGCAAAAACTTGCATGTGCCATAACTTTCATTCTGTGACTCCGTTTCAAGTGTCGTTTTCTCTAAAAGTGTATATTTTCTCGAGCTCTACGCATTGATGGCAATATTTTTCTTATTTTCATAAAATCCATTTTTGCACCTTTTTGGACCAAGCAACTTCTTGCAATCTTCTGAAAGAATCATGAGCTTTGATCGCCTGTAGACAGATTAGTAATTAAAAATACTGGATAGCTTTCCAAAACTCGGCGAGTATTCTCCCGTGCTCGGACTAATCGTCCCACCTGCCAGCTTGGATCCATATTTTTCCTGCTTAGTTATGATGTTTCGGGAAATATGTCAGACAATACTATCGTGCTGAGTGGATCAAGGAAGGTCACCATGAACAATCAAAACTCCTTGAATCTTATCACAGTCACTAAGATAAATAACTGTGATAGAGAAATAATAAATTTCAATAAGTATGCAATGTATGAGAATTAAATTTCAATAAGTATGCAAATGCTTCTTTAAATTTATAATTTATATATATATATATATATATATATAACGTACCCAAAAGCGTACCGTACCCAAGATTTTTAAAAATTTGCCGTATCGGCATACCGCATACTGCACTGCACCCGTATCCGCACTGTCTAGGTGTGCATTATTAGATTTGAAAATTTCTATTATTCATACACTCCTCATTTCTAATAGTAATCACTAAAAATAGGAAATGGGCTTGTAAATTTTCATCCCTACCCTGCTCTATTCTGGCAGGCTATATGAGTAGAGAACTCCCAAGATCGACTATGATGGTGAATACATGAACTACCTACTATATGTCCTCATTTTGTTGAGCATTTAGTAATCACCTTTCCAATTTAATTGTGCATTTTTAAGACATCTGGTTGAGAATCTAGAGCTTTGAGCAGCCAATGTAATAGCAATATACTGATTGTACAACCATCAACAAATGTTCATTCAAGTGTGATGCATGAATGTAGAAACTCAATATGATGGTTTATATTCATTTTCCAAGTTTAAAAATTATGCATGTTGAATTGGTGTGTATTTTGAATGTGCATGAATTTGTGAGTTGTGTTGTTCTTGAAATAAATTACTATCTAAGAGCATGATTTTTTTGATTCAATAATAAACAATCTAGAGTAGTTTGTACTTAAAAGTTATGATATATGAACCCAATCTATTGTGACTCATAACCAATAGGAGTTGTGATTTACTTCAAATCTTGCTATTTATCCTCAAAATGTGACACTCTGACACTTCACTTTCATAGAAAAAATATATTCATTTAACACCTAATTGAAGTAACAGAGGTGAAATCTACAAGGAAACCAAATCCAAAGCACTACATCAAGAGCCTCTCTCTTAAGACAAAACCAAAGAAATAGATCGATCTTTGCAATTTCCATCACAGGATAAAATGTACAACAAGAATCCTAGCCACATCATCAAAACTATAGGAATATTGAGAGCAACAAAACATGTATGAGACAGTAAACAAGGCCACATACTGAAGATCTTGATCAAAATATAAACTATTAAAGCAAATGTGATAGTCACTGTGATTTCTCAGTTGATCCATGTCAGCCCATTCTTTACAACTAACTACATAATTCTATCACTTCTCTTACCTCCCATAAGTCTAAAATCATGCCCACTCCATCCACTCTGAGTCCAAATAGAACCCATCAAAACCCCACAAGGCACTAGAATCTAGATGGCCTCATAAAATAGTACACCTACAACATGCATTACCAACGTTGTCACAAGTAACCCAGTGGGCCAGTTAAACAGTACATAAGCTTTGTTTTTTCAAAAAAAGTTCTGCCTTGTATGACTCTACCAAAAGATTTCTATACTCCTTGGAGATCTCACAGTCTTCATGGAGGGCCATCATGAACTGGTCTAAGTATTTCCATTCATCTTTCGCATCTTGCCCTGCTAAATTTAGAAGAGAGATATCCATCAGTAAGTGTGTCTTCCCATTTTGTGAGTGAAAGTTATATGTCATTTGGTTTTTGTGATTTTTAAGCTCATGGGTACTAATTATAGGACATGGTAAGTAAAACAGTGGGCCCAAGCGTTGCCATAAACTGCATTGGATTTAACATCTCCAGTGTCCTCTCCTAAAGTTTGGCTGCCACAATCGACTGTCATGCTGGAACTAGACAGGCAAATAAGTGAGAAAGAGGAAGTGCAGAGATGGAGGGTGTTGATTAATCATCATTTGATTGTTGAACACACACACACACACACACATATAGATAGGCTAATCTGTCTTTGGCAAAAGTTGAGCCTACTACAAAGAACACAAGTAAAAGGAACCCCAAGTAAGATAAACATTTGCCCCCGTCATATACAATTATTATTAAACATGAGCTAAAATTTTTCAGAAAATACAAAATTACAAAACATGAGCTAAACATTCATAAAACTAAGTACATGAAAACTCAATACACATCTTGTTTTAGTAGTCTGTTACTCAGGGAAAACAAAATGCAGAATATATAGCTTTGTACATGGGTTCATTTGTTATTTTTAGTCTCTGCATAGTTTTCCACTATCAATGGCTTGTGTGATGCTCTATATTTGTAGAGAGAATTGATTGATCAGTTGGGAAATTTAAATGGGTTAAATGAGCCAAAGGCAATTTGGTATTGATCTTCACAATCATAATGTAAGGTGTTGTTGTGCTAAGAGTTAAAACTGTTCTTAGATATGAAGTAACTTTAAACTAGGACCTCCCATTGACAGGTTTGGACTATTTTGGAATGTGGATTGAACTTAACTGTTGGAAGACATGGCTTAGTGACAGCAAAATTCACTAAGCCATGTATGGTAACTATAGCAACAGCATAAAATAGTCATCAATATCAACGTTGACTTCATTATTAATGGGTTAAGTAATGAACTCAAACAAAATATGCTTGATCAAGTTTTAAAAACCTGCATACTGGGATTATGTCTTCCTCTATGTCACGAACCCAAACAGACCATTCAAGCTGAATAGCTGTAATGGGATGCACTGCATGGGCTCTTCTAATGGTGTCAGCACTGGCTTCTGATAATCCAATATATCTTATTTTTCCCTCTTCCACAAGTTTTTTGAGCTCCCCAATCTACTTTCAATATTTGCACACAAAAATCGATAATGAGTCTGCATTTGACAAATGAAGTCCTATGAGCCCATGTACACTTGATGGCTTGCCCCAAATCTCTGAAGGACAAACATATGAATTATACTCTGAAATAGAGGAATCTTTAAAAAGCAATAAAAAAAAGCCTGATACTTAGCATTCCATCACATTTTAGAAAAGAATTAATGCAGTTAGTGGCAGGCTGTGCTTACTGTTTCTTCAATTGGAATTGATGTATCTATCCTATGCTGATAATAAAGATCGATGTACTCCACATCAAGATTTAAGACTTGCTTCACAACACTTCCATACATACTCTGGAGGACCCTTGGCATCCATATTTCCACCAGCAGAAAATACAATCCCCAACTTTGTTGCAAGTTGAATATTTTCACGGGGGAGCTGTTATAAGGCTTGTCCATGATCAAATTTTAGTACTAACACATTTAGTGCTTGTACTACGCCAGCGATCTTTATAATTCATTGGAAGGCAGAGCACTATGAACAAATGGGCTTGGAAAGACTTTATACCCTGATTACTGGCAAGATAAACATAAAGTAAAAACTCCTTTGATCACAAATCAAATTAGGCATGCAGCAGATTTCCTTTTGAGAGTGCATTTATTCCGTTTCTTAATGAGAATAAAATAATCAACAACCAAAATTACTGAGAGCCCATGAAATAATTGACAAAAAAAGAAAGAAAAAAACATTGGCACTATATGAATACTATCAACACTGAATTAGATATCCTACCTACCTATACGAGCTTGATAGCTTCAAAAAGAAAATCATCATTTATATAATTCTTCTGAAATTAACTAGATAACAATGTTTTTGTCAGTTTCGGATCCCCACTGAAACCCTTTGTTTAGGCTGTTGACTCCGAAAGAGTTATATATACTAAAAGCTTATCTTAAAACTAAAATCATGATTGCTAAAATAAGAACCAATTCATATGAACACAATATTGAAATTGGCAAGATGGAATCAGTGGTCCTCAGAGTACTTTTTAAGGAATGAGCATTTTTTAGGTAAATATTTTTTAATTGATAAGTAGGAAACATATGTAAGGTGAATTCTAAAGAAAAACATAGAATCCCCTACTAAAACATGTATAACTTGATCGATTTAACAAATTTATGTACATTTTTAATGAATATTTGACAAATTATTTTTGTGGGGTACACAATTTAAAAGAATTGCAGAGTGGAAAGTGTTTTGGGGGGTGTGGGGTAGAGAAGAAAACACGTTTTCTGCCGTATAATTATGTTTGCTATAAATGTTAATAATCCTAAAGCCTGATAATAGCTTTAGAAACAATTTCCATACAAATACTTTGATAGGTCCAGCAGACCACTTTGACCCCAAAGAAATTTTAAGTAGTCATCATCATATGTAAAGCTCCGGTAAACCCCATTCATCCATATCCCACTCAGAAATCTTAATCAATTCCGCATTCCAAGTCCAGTTATTAAAAATATCACACCCAAAAATCCATGTCATATAAATCGTAGAAAATACAGATAGTCAACATAATAAAAAAGTAGTACCTACAATCCTTGACTGCCCAACTTGATCTGTGGAATGACTGAAGTTGCCATTGCAAATGAAATAGATATGTAGGCTATTTGCATGAAAGTTTCCAAGGCCTTTTCAAACAACCTATTTTTTCATATCCTGCAATCATTGCAGTCCATGAGGCCACATTTCTGTGATGCATTTTGTTGAACAGTTCACATGGTTCCATATTTTAGATAGATGTATACCAAGGCACTAGCAACTTATACATGTGAGAAAAATCCCTTCTCCATAATGATTTAGCAGATGTCCACGCCCTACTTCAAATCTCCTATCTAGGCATAGGCTTCTAAGATATTTTCAACAAACCCATCTTTTGCATATCCCATAATCATTGCAGTCCACAAGACTATATCTGTCAGTCATGTTGTCAAACAGTCCACATGCTTCCACATTTTGCAGACATATCTCTCAGGGAAATTGCAACTAAAACATCTGCTGAAAGCCCTTTCCGCATAATGCTTCGGTGGGATGTCCATGCCCTATTTCAAAGCTCCTATTTTTGCACACGCTAGCATGATATCAAAGGTCAACTGATCAGATTGAACATGTTTTGGCTACATTAGGTGAAATAACATCAATGCTTTGTGAGGATGCCCATGTCCTCTGTAATTTGCATACAACAGCAGTTAGGAGGGAGCATATAGAGATGCACAATTTTGAAAAGTAAATCGACCTATTCCAAACCATGCTCCTTACAACATTAGAAATCAGCAAATCTTTACAAGGACTGTATTCATCCTACAACATTAGAAATCAAATATTAGTGCACATTATTGGATTTGAAAATTTCTACTATTCATACGCTCCTCTTTTATAATAGTATTCACTCAGTATAGGAGATGGGTTTGTAAACTTTCAGCCCTACTCTGTTCTCTTCCAGCAACTATATGAGTAGGGAACTCCCAAGATCAACGATGATCGTGAATACAGGAACTACCTACTATATAACTTGTCCTCATTTTGTTGTGCATTTAGTAATCATCATTCAAATATAATTGTGCATATTTTTAGACATCTGGTTGAGAATTAGTGCTTTGAGCAGCAAATGTAATAGCAATATACTAATTGTACAACCATCTCAATCTATGAACCGAATCTATTGTGATCCATAACTAAACAGTAGGGCTTTTAGCATCAGTGGCACATGTTCAATTTATGGCCTAACTGTACAAAATATGACACAGTGAAACTTCATTTTCATAGAAAGTATATGTTCATTGAACACCTAATTGCAGTAACAGGGGTGAAATCTACAAGGTAACCAAATCCAAAACACCACAATGCTTATAATTTTCTTATCCTATCAACAGCCTCTCTCTTAAACAAAACCACGACAATAGATTGCCCAAACAGATAAATCTTTGCAATTTCCATCACAGGATAAAATGTACAACATGTATCGTAGCCACACCATCAAAATTATATGAATATTGAGGGCAGGAAATATTGTATGAGATTGTAAACAAGGCCACATACTGAAGATATTGACCAAAATACAAACTACTAAAGGAAATGTGATAGTCACTGTGATTTCTCATTTAATGTGTTGATGGGCTCAAAGTTAAAATTGTTCTCAGATATGAAGTAACTTCAACTGCGTAGCTTTGATATCCTGTTGGTAGACATGGCTTAGTTAACTAGCAGCTCTCATCAGCAATGCTGCTCACTCTGCCTCTGATTCTTCGGCCCTCCATAGGTTTTGGGCTTACCTGAAGTGTGGATTGAAGCTCATTATAAAAAATAAGGATGAAAAGCATCTTAAGATAATCGATTTTACCCTAACATATTCGCCAAATTCATAGAGAAAACAAAATATATTCACGACAGACAGAGAATTTTATTGTTAATTCCAAAATATATTGTTGCTGCCCTCTATTCTAAGCCATGGTTACTAATTCTAGGCCATGGGTTCTAAAACAGAGGGCCCAGGCATAGCAATAAACTGGACTGGATTAAGAAAAGCACAAAGCACAATCACGAACAGCATTAAACAAAAAAAAAATATTTCAGCACGGAGAGGAGCCAACAAAATTTGATGAGGTGGGTGGTGTTGAAAAACACCATTGAATTTTTTTTAGGGTTTATTTTTGCTGCTGGTCAGGACGAGGCGTGCCCTTCAAACAGACGATGGGAGTCTCTCTGTCCCACTGCAATATGGTGTCCCTGTATTGAGGGCCGTATTGGAGAGATACAGATGGAGTCTGAGAATACCCAATTTCTCTCTCCTTCCTCATCTTGCTGATGACGTAGTCATATCCATACTCCATAGATGGGGGATGATGCTGCTGCTTCTGCTCATTGGCATTGACATGCTTTCCACACGGACAGGGCTGCTGCATCGTCTTCTCCATGTCTTTCAACAACCGAAATAGGATTGCATTAACTTCCTCCATCTCTGCAATTTCTCTTTTCTTTCGCCTTTCGCAATGCACTCTGCTCTGTATATATACTATGCATTTGCTTTAAATTTTAATTCCTTTTATCTCCAATAATCTATCTATTTTTAGAGTCTGTTACTTATCTTTACATCTGACTTGTTTATTTTTAGAGTCGTTAAGTAATTTTTAGAGTTATCTATTATTAAGATTTGTTTAGAGTTATTTATTTTTAGCAAAACTTAAATTTTTTAATTAGTATTTTATTTATTAATTTAAAATTATATATTTATATTTAAAATAATTGTGTTTATATAAATATTTAATATTTGAGATTAGTATGTTATGGAATATATATTGTTCAATATTAGTTTTTAATTACGCCAAAGGTGTTTCCCCTATGGTAAAGGGCCTCTCGGTTGTTCATGACATTAGGTTAAATTTGACGGGTATTTAAATGTTTTTGTTCGGGGTATGTCTTGTTTCCTCTGCTGCAATGACCTACACTAGTTTTATGTACATTGAATTTATTGCCTCATATGAAGGTTTTCGGTCCATTAAAATATGAAAATCTCCACCCTCGACAAATGTTCCTATCGGATCTCCCGATCCGATGCGAGATGTCACCCACTTGCAATGATACAAACAAAGTCGGTAGCGGAACTTGAGCACTTTTCACATAGTCTCTGTTCGGGATTTTGGGATCAATTTTTATTGGCATCTTAATTGTATGTTGTTTTCATTCAAGTTAGTTAACTAGATGTGCAATCTTTCAAGAGTTGGACCGAGCATTCTTAAACATTTTTTTCGTTTAGGATTGAAAATACTTACAAGTTAGATGTCGTAGAGTAGTTTCTTGCATAAGTTCCGAAGATGGAGAGTGATGTGTTTTCCTTTGTTCAATTGGGACACTTCAATAGCAATCTCAATGTTCCTTTGCTCCATCTGTTCACGCACGTCATTCCTTCCCTTAGTAACTATTTCATGTTGCCTGGAAAGTTCTTCAACAATATCCTTTGCCCTTTTCTTTGCTCCATATGTAATGACAACTAAGTATGTGTGCTTTTTACTTTGATGGGGAGCCAAATTGCAGTCCACAAGTTTATCAGATTCAGGGCAACATTTGCCAACCTATTTTTAACTGCAAGTTTAGCCATGACAGGGTTTCTCGATCACAGTTAGTATGATTTAAATCTTTTTCCCTGCATTTATTTGGTCGGTAGTTTTCTTGATTTTGTTTTTGCCACCTTCTTTATAACTTTGCAGATATTTTATGTTATTTGCTCTCTGTTAGTTACTGATATATTGTTTTCTTATATTTTCGCTGATATGTGAAAATTAAGTGGTTTAACAATATCTAAACTAGTCCCGTTCGATTTTTCCTCTTCTAAAGCCCTGCAAACGCTTTTTGTTCATTAGCAAGCATTTATTAGTGTTTTGTCATTCTCATTGATTTTAACCCAAATTCTGGGTTTAATGTTATAACAAAAAAATGTATAGTAGTTGATTATCCTGAAAGCTGAATAATCCAAAAACAAAGCAATTGGTCTTTTTCCTGCATATTTACTAGGAAACTTCAGTATAGGGAAAAATTATGTAGAGTATCGTTGTACCCTTATTTGAATATCGTCCCCATCCTTGGAGCCCCACATCTCCAAGTAAGTATGTTTTTCCATCATTTTGTGGTCTATTTGAGATTCTTTATTTTTATCATTTTTATTTTTCATGAAGCATTTAGTTCCTTTTACCTATTGTTGGTTTTTTGGGCTATAATTTATTTTTCTTTCTTTCATTCTTTAAGGAACTTATTTATAAATTTATAAATGTGAATTTTGAAACTTCCTCTTGTAGAAAATTTCAAGACCATTTCTTTTGTTAGGTTGGATGTCAAAACTGATTTTTTTGCTGCAAGATAATATTTGTAATGCCAAGTGATGTTATCATAAATCCTTGTTATTTGGATGACATTTGAGAATGTTGTGTATGTTTAGTTTTGTCCAAAATTGATCCTGATATGGGTTTTTGTGTTTTTAGGTGACAAGTATTCTAGTAGACTCTGGTACAAAGCAAGTGGAATTCATTGCTTTGTCCCAAAGAACTGGAGATCTGAAGTACCAGGAAAATGTTTTTAGTCACTGGTTTTTATTTTTCTTAAACTATATTTTGTTCGTGACTCTTGAACGTTAGAGATCCCATTTAATATCTTATGTTATAAGGGTCATGTGGGGGGTTGAGGGTAATCTTTAAGTTTGGTAAATGAGCAATTTTGATAGGTCGTATTTACAAACAAAGATTGCATGCATAACTATGCACAGAACAATAAGTAATCAACTATTGCTTTGAACTTCTTAGGCTTTTACTCCTTTGGGTGCACCCCTCATTTATTTTTTGTGCTTTTACTCTTTTTGTTTAGTTAGTCTTTGATCCTAGGGTCGTTTTACCCTAGTGCATTAGCCTACTTTTGATTATTAGTGGACATTAATGATATATAATTTCAATGTAGAGGCAAATTAAGATAGGGGACACCCAAAGCTAGTAAAGCCCTAACCCATTTGGTTAAGGCACCAATTAAAATAGGTCAATGAGGAAGCAAAGTGTCATATGTGATATTTAAACAATGCATAATAGCTGGAGCATTTTTGGGAAGAATGCTTGGGTCTGTGGTGCTTTTACATGTATAAGAAAGTATATTAGTACTTAGAGAGTGTCCATTCTTGATGGGATGGATAGAAATCAGCATGGTATACCTATTCGACGTGTACTCACCAAAATCCTACATCGATGAATAATCGCTAGGAAAACTCGCGAAGGCTACCGGTCATGATATAAGATTTGCAAATGTATATGTTGTATATGTACGAATTTGTAACAAATTTGAAATGTACACATAGAACCTTTCAATGTAATGTTTCATCTATATTCCTACACTTCCACTATCAATCACACCCCTTATCAACATGTTATCGACAATACAAAAAGACTTTTTCAACAAAAAACCAAGCAAAACCAATGTACCCACCATCTCAAACACATTGCAACACTAACACATTTTCCCCCAAATAATTACAAACCACATCAACTACAAAAGTAATTAACTATCCAAAGCGGTATCAAATGTATTCATGTTTAGTGCCAAAAAAATTGGCCACAAAAGGCTACCACTCATGATATAAAATCTGCAAATGTACGAAAGTCTTCATGTATTCATGTTTAGTTCAAATAAAATAGTCCGCAAAACGCTACCACTCATGATATAAGATTTGCAAATGTATATGTACGAATTTGTAACAAATTTGAAATGTAGAGATAAAACCTTTAAATGTAATGCTTCATCTATATTCCTACACTTACAAAATCACTCACTTCCTTATCAACATCAACTACGAAAGTAATAACTATCCCTCTAAACCCAATAACATATACCCTTTGGAATTCACATTGCATTGAGCACATGTGATTGCTAGTATTATTTCCATATATATATATAAAGAAAAGAGTCTTAATAAGGGGAAGTTGTTTTTAACTAAAACACAACATTATATTAATTAGAAATCAATAATAGATTGTTACAAAGAATCTTTATATGAAAAAAGAAGCTGAAGTAGCTACTTACTATAGAAACAATGAGGACTTATTCATTTCTATTTCAATTGAAAACAACAATTCACCGTGAACAATGCATGCGGATTGGAGGAAAAATAAAAATGTATAAGAATTTTACATTTCTTATTGAGCGAGCAAGTGTGATTCGGTAGAGTTAAATAGACAACAAAGAAAGTACTAAAATGCATGTTTTTAGTGGAACATCCGTGGACGATATTTAAGTGTCGATTCATGCTTCAAACGTCATGAATGAGGCTTTTAGAGTATGAAGTTTGTGGGGTGTTGATATGCAATGGTTGTAGTTCACAACTTCTCGCGACGGAAGGAGAGGGTACATGTAAACTTTGTTTTGTTATTTCGGTGCACGAAGGATAGGAATTAACAATGACTTTACCAAGGAAGTCAAGTATAAGAAGGCAAGACAGATTGCATAACAAGGCGCCCAGTACCCCATCCTTCTTCCAAGCACCCCACCTAGCAGATAGATCCGATCTACATTTTCTTAGGCTCCTGTGTGACGACTTCCTCCTTCGCTCAATTTGATCTCCACTGTGACATAGTCCTGCGACCTCATCAAATCAGCTAAAGCTTCCTAACCCTCTTTGCACATTAGGGTTTCACATTTCATTGCTTATATTTGCTTGGGTCTATTTACTACATTTTATCATCATTTATTTACTACTTCTATAGCATTAGATTAGACTACTATATTTCCATTTTAGTTTAATCATTTTGGTGAACCCCACTCATGATCAATCTTTCAGATCCTTCTTTAGCATATCATCCTCTCTATCATGGCTCCTCAAATTCATCAAATTTCATTGTATAATGATGGTACAACAACAAATGGCCACAAAAATTCTTGATTCATTATTCAATAACATACAAATATATATAGGTGAATGTACTCGTGAAATCTTGGAGGTTGCTCCAACTAAATAACCTATGAATATCACCACACTAACAAGACTCCAATAATATATATTATTGTTACATAACAATATTATAAGTAACTAAATTACCATACGGTAAAATATTAAATACCATGGAACACTAAATTAGATATTTCCTAACATTCTACGCCCTTAGTGTTTACATGGGAAGAAAGCACATCTGAAAAAACTAGAAACAGAATCGGATGCCTCCGCATACTTTTAGGTCTCCGCATACTTCGACTTGAATCTTGTTGCACATGACCAATCCACTTCACCACAGTGAATCCCATACTGGGATGATCACACTTCCACCGATTCACCTACATACACAAACTCAATAGTTCCCGTTTTCACTTCCAATGAACACCACACTAAATAACCTATGAATATCACCACACTAACAAGACTCGATAATATATATTATTGTTACATAACAATAATATAAGTAACTAAATTACCATATGATAAAATATTAAATACCATGGAACACTAAATTAGATATTTCCTAACATTCCCCCCTTAGTGTTTACATGGGAAGAAAGCACATCTAAAAAAACTGAAACAAAATCGTATGCCTCCGCATACTTTTAGGTCTGGATACTGCTAACTTGGATCTTGTTGCACATGACCAATCCACTTCACCACAGTGAATCCCATACCGGATGATCACACTTCCACCGATTCACCTACATACACGAACTCAATAGTTCCCGTTTCACTTCCAATGAACACTCTTTCACCGGTTGATCGATGTTAGAAGTACGACAGTCGAAGAATCTTAGCAGAGAGAGAATCACTCCAATTCAGTTGCCCTCCTATATAACTATTCTCATATTCGAAAATGCACATCCTCTATGTTTCAAACTTTAGCAAGGAATGAAAACCATGCTTTATTTCTACACACGCCACTCAAAGCAAACAACTGAAATAATATAAAAAGGTGCCACCAATGTTGTATGCGACCCCATCGTTGGTGACTAACGAGAGGCATTGATCACCCTCCTTCCTCCGTTGCCTTCAACCTCCATTGTGAAGCTGCTAACTCGGTCGGATTTGATCATGGAGCTCCATTACAACTCGGACGTCAAATTCCACCGAAAATGCGTCCGTGAGGCAAATTTTTTTCGGATTTTTACAATGACTCAACTCTTTTGAGAACTTAACTATTTGACTCTTTTGACAAGATGACTTAACACACAAAATGACTCATAATGAGACTCTTGATACTAAGGACACAATAACATGCATTAACATTGAATCAAACTTTCATTTATGACACTTAACACATGGACCTTTTACTAATAAAATGAAATGTTTATAAGACCTAGACTACATGTTTAAACATTACAAATTTTAAAAGGATTATAACCGAACTAGACATCTATGCTATGACGTACTGACCAAAGACTAAACTAAACAATAACAATGTTTTAAACACATTGAGTATAAAATGGGACTCAAACGTGACACTATTTGACAATTACAAATGTTTTCATAACAAAATGACTTAGACACATATAAGGTTGATAAAATGGTCTATTACTAAAATGAGCAACTAAAAAAACTTTAAATAAGACTCACATGACCGACTCGAGTCTATTTAGCTGTTTTTAGGCTAAATTGATGGCGGAATGCATGGACGATCTTGTGCAGCACCAAGGATTTCTTGATCACCAAATGAAGGAAGCTAGCAGTCGTGTCAGGATAGGAAATTTGAAGCAGTTTAATATGTGACTGGATCAAAGCTCACAAAGTAGAGATCTTCAGAATTCTACGTAGTGAGCAGCAACAATTGTACCATCATTTTCCAAGAAAACAATAATAGATGCGTCTCACAGTGAAGGAAATATTTGAATGTGGTTTGACTGATACCACCACTGTAATATGAAATACCTCCTCTTCCAATGGCTTCCCTCATGCAATAGCAGGTTGGGTGAGTATTCAAAGAAAATTACTTTTAAAAATAATGGATTCTCATAGACAGATCTAACCCCCTTTTAAAACATGTTTCTTTTCCGAATTGGTGAGCACGTTGGATTGATTGAATGTAAAAAATGTTAACTTCAAATGTCATCCATTTGAACGATTAACAACACAAGTAAACACTCGAGGGAAATCTGGATCAATCGTTGTTGATTGAATACATAAACAACTCCACTTATTAGCAACTCTTATATAAGCCAGCGGATGGAAGGTAGTCTTGGACGCCTCTAATCTCCCCTGAATGCCAAACGTACGCCAAAGACACCTGGACAAAAGATATGTTATACGTCTGCAATATCCATCTATAAATCATTTGATCATACGCAGGTCTGATTTATAACTACGAGGGGAGGTCTATCTACAACCATGATGTGGGACTCTCATATACCAGATGATGGTACAACGACAAATGGACACATAAATTCCTGATTCATTATTCAATATGCAACATACAAATATATAGGTGGATGCACTCCTGAAAACAAGGAGGTTGCTCCAACTAAATAACCTATGAATATCACCACACTAACAAGACTCCAACGATATATATTATTGTTACATATGTTGGACCCCTAAATTAACTAAGTACCTAAGGCACGAAACTTGGTGGTGCATAGAAGCAGGGCGCGAAGGCACACACGGAGGTAGTTCTTGAATATGTGTGAAGGCTCACGCAAGGCAGGATGGATTCAGGACTTAGTGAGTTTTGGACAACAAGAAACGATGCATTTAGGGAACGAATGAAAAAGTGACCAGATATACAGATATGGATAAGCTATGGAGACTTGTAGCTCAAGGAAAGGATATTCCAGGGCATCAATACGGTTATCATGAAAGGATAAGGAGCCAAGTTTGTTATGGATTAGCTGGCACATGCATGTTAAGGACACTCGATTAGGGAAACACATGATGACATTTGACATGTTCTTGGGTAGTGGTAGGGAAATCATGAAAGATTCCTTTAGGCTTTCTCATGTAATGATGAGCGGTTAAGAGGATATTCCTAGAGAGTTCCTCATATGTATGGTTTTAGGAGAGAGGTGTATGCAAGTATGGAAGCAAGAAAGGAAGATAGTAAATATATGTAATGTGTGATGGTGAGCTCTATAATGTGTCGAAGCTCTACTACTATAAATATCTTCATACATGGAACTCTTTTGATGTAATCTTGGCTACTATACTTTGGCTAATGAATATAATGAAGTAATTAGAAGCACTTATGTGATGAATCTAGATTTGTACATTTCCTTTTTATGTTCATGGGTGTATTATTGGTTTTCTTGATGATAATCATGATTAGTTTTACTTCCATTGTAATATGATCATGCTACCCTATGTTCGGGGCATTAGATTAGGATAGGGATAATTTTAGCGGCGAATATTCGTAATATGGTGAAAATTTCATTTTAGGAAAATTTGAAAAGGCGAATTATTCGGAGTGGAGTGGGGTCTGTCCTGTTGCTCGCCTAAAATATATAGTAGTATATTTTTTCGGGGTCGGCTTCGCCTTCATTTGAAAACATCTCCTATAAAAACCTAGGTGATTCGCGCGTAGTATACCTCAAGTAGCTTACCAAATTAACAATACTTGTGAAATTTGAACTCGCATACCCTTGAGCACTAGAGATTCATATTTTGTTAGCTTTGTGATTGTTTGACGCGCGACAAGAGTCATCTCGACACGTGAAAAAGGTGTTCTAATGCGCAACCAAGGAAGTGTTGACGCGCGAATTGGGCAAAGAAGTGACGCGCGATAGAGGAAGTATTGACACGACTTGGGCTTGGGTCGACGTGTTGGCGGCGGCAGATATATTAAGAGAGTGGATGCGCGACAAGACCTCGAGGCCGATGGGACAGTCGCTTACTTGGTTCTTTTGCTGACGCAGGACTCTTTTCAGAATAATGGAAGGTGCCAGCTCAAAGAATACGAATAACTTAAAAGTAAGTAAGAAATCTCGTAAATCACTCTTCAAGTATTTTGGAAAATCTGCAGATACGAGATATTGTAAATACCAATCATATAGATGCCACCATAGAGAATCGAGAATCGACTGTGTGGAAGGAATTATTGAGGTGGACATGCATTTCGCACAGATCAAAGTCAAACAAATGAAACCTACGATAATATGCCGATCTTGAAGATATTGTTCTGTTGGGGTGCGGAAGTGCGGCTAGATATCACAGATACAAACACTCAAAGCAAAATGGAAGACATAAATCAAAATCAAACTCCGGTCCAAGAAAGAGGAAAGTAGGTGATTGTGATATTGCTCAAAATTCTACTCAAAAAGTAAAGCATTAAAAACGAACAAGAATATGTGGACCATTGGCGGGACATACAAGTTTGATTGGGCAACTAAATTTTGTTTATTGAACTGTACAATCATCTAATTTCAAGAAATCCCATCCGAATGTACAAGTAAAATATGTACGTGGAAATTGGGAAAGCAACAAAAATGCAATCAAATTTGGAAACTATAGAAAAACATTGGAAAACAATATTTAATCAGTAATTAAGGGGCGGATGGCGAGAAAATCAAAACACATAGGTGGAAAACTAAAAATAATGCATGCATGTTAGATACGCAGCGGAATCTGAGAAGGAGAGTAAAAAAACACAAACATCTCGTTGGAAAAGGGAGGAACGATCACATCGCATATTGGTAAGATGAAAGAAACAAATCTACATGCAAAATTCATACAATTCTCTACTCTTTTTCAAATACTTAAAAAAGGAAGAGCGATTTCAGATTTCCTCGATTTCAAAGTTTTGTATCAATTTAACGAAATGCTGAATGTACCTCAGTCTCATTGGTCTGAGAGTAGTGGATGGGAAATGGCAAAATGCCTCTCGATGATAGAGAAGGAAGATTTGAAAGAGAATGTAAAAAAGCAAACTTTATCTCTCTTTCAATTGATGAAGTGACAAAGAAATGACAACACCACATGGGTATGTATCCACATCTATACTTTAGAAAATCATATAAGGACACCCTCATCATTGGGTGTTATGAATGGTTAAAAGCGTAATGCCGAAAACCTATATAAAATAGTTGTTTCTCATTTGAAAGATGTTCTTTGGTATGACTGATTATGAAATTGCTACGAAGTTGGTATGCGTTGGAGAGCAGATGGTGCATCGTCGTAAGCAGGTCACCGAAACAGTGGCTCTGTGTTATATTACAAACAACGGTGGCCCCATATATGCTACCAATTCACTGTATGGCTCACTGAGAATGAATTTAGCGTATAAAATGGTAAGCAACCACGAAAATGTTGCTAAATTAGAAGACCTTATAAGAGAACTTCATGCCTATATGTCAAGCAACCCAAAGCGTTTTCTCGAGTTCCAAAAATTTGCAATTGGAATTACGGATGGCAAAAACTTCAAGGATGTGGAGACTAGATGGATCTCTTTGTATGAACCGCATGCAGAGTTCGTGAGGAGTATCCTCCATTGGTTGGTTTCATGCACAAATACCGTCATGAAGTTGATAGGGCGGGACTTGTTGTTCCGTTTAACTGATTTGGAGACATTGCTTACATTGGTTGGTATTCTTCCAATGTTAAAGGAGATCAATACACTGATGAAGCATGCACAGGGCAAATTAATCTATATTGTGGATTTTATACGAGATGAGGAAAATGGTATGTCAAAGTCTTGATATATTGATCATTCCAATGATAGTTTTGATGCACCTATTTTTGAAAATTGGAGAGATTTATTAGATCTTAAAAATCCTAACACCTTTTTGAGATTTAATATCCACGATCACCTCTGCATCACTGTTAATGGGAGGGAAATACCTGTGCACATTTTGCAAAAATGTCAAGCTATTACAGGATCGAAACGAGAAGATGTTCCCATGACACGTAATTTGTTTGAGTCTATTATAGTTGAAACAAGAATAAAGCTTAAAAAAATTTCAGAAACCTTGTCATCAGAAATTAGGGAACGTTTTTGTAAAGATAAAATTCTGGAAGCCATGGGTGTGATGAATCCTAATTTTTGGAATACTGAAGGTGGCCGTGCAGACTTTGTCAGTAAGCATTTCCATAAATCAATGGGTACAATAATGGAACAATTTACAAAGACGTCAGAGCTCAAGGGTGTGGAAATCAAAGGTATACTGAATGCCAATTATTAAAGTCTCAGTCAACAAATTTTGCAACAACAATGAGGAACCAATATAAGAATTTAGATCAACCTTCTGAAAGTGGAGCTATTACAAGGCTGTGGTGAGGAATCTATCAAAGTTCTATTTTACAAGAAGATATCAGTGAATACTTCAGATTATATGAGTTATGCCAAACAATGATTTTGGGGTCTGTGGAGGATGAAAGGGTTTTCAGTGCATTGTCATTTATAAAATCAAAACTGAGAAACAGGTTGGATAAAAATCTGGAAAGCTGCATGAGGTGTTATGTTTCTCGATACTCCATCGAAACCTTTCCATTCGACACTAACCAATTGCGCCTTTGGAATTCCTTTGCGCGAAAGAAGAGGTGTGAATAATACAACTACAAGTACAAATATTCCCAACCTTGAGAGTGTAATTGGCTCTTCGTCACATTCTACGTAAGACAACATCGACTTTGATGAAGCTATTGATAATGGATTGTTTCAACTTTAAACAGGTATCTTCTTTATCTATCTTTTATCTTTATCATTAAAGATGTTACAGGTCTATATACTAAAAATGTCAGGCAATTCACCCATCTATCTACTAATACATTTCTCGTGTTGGGTTTTTTTAAAACACAGATCTAGCTCATTACCAGTGGCAATGATGATTTCAACTTTAAGGAGGTATCTTTTTCCCCTTAATCTTATTGTTTGTTACTATTCATTTATTCAGCTCTGGTTATCATTAAAGATGTTACAGGTGTATGTATTTACATTTAGTTAAATACAATATTTTTACTTTTTGAAAATGTGGGTTGACATCCATCCGAGGAAGCTGTTACTTCTCGGGACTGACAATGTCAGGCAACTCACCCACTTATCTACTAATCCATTTTTTGTGTTGAATTTTTTTTAAGACAAAGATCTAGCACATTACCGGTGATGATTTCAATTTTAAATAGGTATCTTCTTCAACATAATTTTATTGTTTGTTACTATTCATTTTTTCAGCTCTGGTTATCATTAAAGATGTTACAGGTGTATGTATTTACATTTAGTTAAATACAACATTTTTACTTTTTGAAAACGTGGGTTGACATCCGTCCGAGGAAGCTGTTACTTCTCGGGACTGACAATGTCAGGCAACTCACCCATCTATCTACTAATCCATTTTTTGTGTTGAATTTTTTTTAAGACAAAGATCTAGCACATTACCGGTGATGATTTCAATTTTAAATAGGTATCTTCTTCAACATAATCTTATCGATTGTTACTTGACATTTTTTCAGATCTTGTTATCATTAAAGACGTTACAAGTCTAATTCTATATTTTTACATTTATTTAAAGATATTGTTGGTCTATATATTTAAAGATGTTGCTGGCACTTCTCAGGAGTCAGGACTGACAATGTCAGGCAACTCACCCCTATATCATATCATCACCATATCATTATCATATCCTGAGTCCTGACACTACAATTATTATTAATACAATTATTTATCTAATTTTAAATTTATTAAAACAACTTCGTTTTTAAAAATAATTCATAATTATATCATTACAATTCTATCCATTCTAATCATATTATTACAAGTGTAGAGAATAATTATCTTAAAACAAGTTCAAAAGTCTAGAGGAGAAGAATTACTGTGCTTGATGATAAATCTACGTCCACATTAAATTGATCATCGTCTTTCATCATCATCTATCATTAATTATCAATTATCATCATTCATCATCTACGTCCACATACAATTCATGACAACTCAAGTAAACAAGAAACATACATATAATTCATGATAATCACCATCTAATGCAATTAAAATTAAAGATTGTATATAAATCCATATAATTAAATTCAAAAACCATAGTACATACTCAATTGTAGAAGTTTTCAAATTCAATATTTAAAGTTTCCTCAATAATAAAAGTTTCTAGTTTTCAAAACCCTCTCTTTCTTTATCCAATTCTACTCTGCACTCTTCCCCAACGGCTTCTTCCACTGTGGCTGTACCTCCTTCCCCAAAACAAGAAATCTCCATGTGACAACAAATTTGGATCAGCTACAGTGTTCAAACTATCCGTTGCCAATAATTTTCATAACGACTAATAATTTCATTGATAAGAACTTTAGCCCTTTTCTCCCATTCTATAAGCTATTGGATATGAGGAATAATAAACTCACTGATATGGGATTGACAATCATTACCAATTAAGTTCTCCAAAGGAAAACGTGGCAACTGTTCACTATCTGAATCTGATGCAGATGATCTTGCTGGAGAAGAATGGGGGCTTTCACCAAGATCAATTGCTCCTTGTTTCTGCCTTTGGGTGGGCTGATCCTGTTTTTGAAAAAATTAATCAAGATTTAGATAAATAAATTTAAATCAGAATGTAATTCAAAATTGTAAAGCATATTAAAATTGAAATTTGAAGTATACCTGCTGGCCTTGAATCATCTCGCGGGTATCGAAAAAACCAGTTGGGTCATTGCTATCAATGCCCAAATAATCTTCATCTAAATTTATATTGTTCAAAACAGATATGCCCATTGCATTGGGCAAGCCACCAAGTGATAGAGTTGGAATTCGAAATGAGGAGGCAAGGTTTAGTGTCCCACTAGGGGCCGAAGCAAAAGGCATGCGTTTACCAATGTTCTTTTTCACTGTTCCTCTGGTTGGCATTTTAAAAATTAATGGTTGAGTGGGTGTCGGTGCCGTGGTTTGATCATGACTGACATGTGCTGAAAAGTACAAGAAAAAAATGAAAAATATTAAAACAATTCATAAAGTCAAAACTACGAAATTAAACGTACTATAGAAAAGTTGTACCTTGTTGTCGAGGGGTTGTTTTCTTGGTGCCACGGGTGGCCTTGTAGGAGTTGTACTCAGTGGCTGTTCAGAAGATATGAATGCATGCGACTGTATGGAGTGAGTTGGGGAAGAAGGTTCCAAAGTCCCTGCAATTCATCAATATTAAATAATGTCAATTCTTTTGGTTAAAATTTAAATTGAAAAATAAATATGCAACTTTGGAATTTGTAAATAATATATGAGAATGTATTACTTCTCTGGCATTTAAAAAGTTCAAACTGTTGAGGGTTTGGAGAGGAGTGAGCTTCCATTTCAGATTGGGAGTCCCCCGAAGCCTCCGCGTGTTGTTGGCCTCTTCCTCTCGATAATTTCTTTTTTCGGGGAAGGGCTTCAAGATATCTTCTCTGCAAAACATTTAAATTTAAGTTTTAATAACTGCACTGTAATGTCGAAAATTGAAATACAATTACAAACTAAATAGTTTATACCTGTTGTTCTTCAAATGGAATTGAGAATTTCTTCAAAGCCTCATCAGAGCAAGTAGGAATTTCTTTATCTTTTAAATTTAAAACTGCCTCATAGTAGAAGCCGAGGAGATAGTTTGTTGAATAAATGAAAGGTTTATCTGAGAGTTTTGAATTTATTATGTCAGTTCTTATTTTTTTGGATAGATATGTGCACCAATCGAATTGTCGTTTTGAGATAGTGGCACAAATGTATGCGATGGCCCAATTTGGTATATCTGTTTGGCGACCCTGCAAAACAATTCTGGCTTGAAAAAACAAAATAAGTGCAGCAAGAAAGTGGTGTGCAATTGATTGTGTATCTACACCACGCCTGGATTTATTGACATGGGCTGCAAATGCGAAACAGTGATAATTACTATAAATTTATAACAACAAATTGTATCAGAATAAAAAACAATAAAAAATATGAATTAAAACGAATTATACTTACAATCAACATGGAAACCGTACGTTGATTCAAGAAATTTCTTGTCTTCTTCCAAAGAGTGTTGCCTTGGTTGTAATAATTGGTAGATTTGAAAGGAAGGCCCGTAAACCGATGGATGTCATTTGCTTGATAGTGAATGGAACATTTGGCCATCGCTCGCAGTCACATAAAAATACCGTCCCCTCGAATTGTAGCATGACGAAGGTAATTCAAAATATCCGGATCTGTTTGAAATGGGGCATATTCACGAGCCCTCAGTAAATTCACACTCTTCCATCAAAGCTTGATATTCTCAAGACATCTTTAAAGCCGTATAGATGTGAGGGCATAAGGGATTCTGTAGTTGATCTTGAAATCGATTGAGTTGGATTCTCTTGATTTTCTTGCTGAACTTGCAATTGGGAAGCATGTGAAGTCGACATTATAGCTGTAATTGCGTCTTTGACAACGATTTAGACCTGTAAAAATTCAAGAACGGGAAAACGAAAATGAGAAAATGAGCGGCACAAGGGTATTTATAAGCTAAATAGGGCATCACTGGCCCTTGATGACACACGTCATTTGTTCCTACTGATGCACGTCACTATCTCCTATTGACGCGTGTCAGCTCTAACTTTTGTCGCGCGTCATCTAGGACATTTGACGCGCGACACTGGCACCTAGTGACACGCGACACTGTCCCCTACTGACGCACGTCACTTCCTCCTATTGTCACGCGTCAGCTAATACCTCTGACGCGCGTCAACAGGTTCCAGTGATGCACGTCATTAGGTTACAGTGTCGAACGTCAATAAGCCATTGTCGTGCGTCAAAGGTCATAGCTGACGCGGCGCGACAGCGATCTCCCAGCCGACGCGCGTTAATAGGAGACAGTGACGCGTGTCAGTAGGAGCAAATGACGCGTGTCATCAGGGGCCAGTGACGCGCGACAGTAGGAGGCAGTGTCGTGGGTCATTAACAGACACTGACGCGCGACAGCAGGTGATAATGTAGCGCGTCATTACGAACTAGTGTCGCGCCAATGTCGCGCGTCATTACAAACTAGTGTCGCGCCAATGTCGCGTGTCATTACATACTAGTGTTGCGCCAGTGACGCGCATCATTACGAACTAGTGTTGTCGCACGTCACTGATGGAGCCATGAAAAACTAGGTGAAAATTTTGTTTTTGAATACTGTCAAATTCACCTTTCGCTTTGGCTAGTTACATGGGATATTCGCTGTATTTTCCACCTTCAATTTTATAGGGGTGTCTTAAAATGAACCCTGGATTAGGAGTTAGTGCTTACATCTGGTTGCCAAGAATGGGTGTGACATTCTCTATTTGTACAACACCCCCTTATTAAGGAAAAACATTCTCGTTGGTCCGAAAATCTGTCGCTGGACAGATCTATGGATAGACGAGCCAACAGTGTGCAGGGCATAGCCCCTCTTTGAGTCAGCAAAGCGAAACTGGTTTATTGCTATTCTACCAGCAGGAATCTATGCAAGTCTCACAGATTCTGCCTTCGGGGGTTTGGGATCTCATCCCAGTAGGTTTATTTCCGGCTGCGAAGAGAAAGGAATGAAAGAGAGGAGGAAGAAGGAACAGGTCCGAAGGGAGAAAAGAAATGAATTCCAAAGCAGAAAGGTCAGAAGATTTATGTTTTTGGGTTGGTAGTAAACAGAGCCAAACCTACTTGCATAAATAAACAAAGCAATACTGATGAGCAAATGACAGAAAAGTAGATCTGAATCTAACAGAATAAACACGTGCAGATCTAACATAAGAAAGTTCTGACACATAACACAGGTATTCAGCACAAAGTCTCAATATTTGTATTACTGTTTTCTTCTGTTACAAGAAAGCTCAAAGTCTTTCTCTCCTCACTTCTATTTTCATCTAAAAAATGTCCACCCTTGAATACAACAAGTATTCCAATATATATAGAAGAGGAGAAGGAAAGAAGGCAAAAAGGAGCCAACAACTATTTACAAAGATATTTACAAAATATCTAAAAGTCATGTTGACTTTTGACAACTTGATGGATGACATCATCCCATGACGCAACATGGATGATGTCATCATTCGTGCCAACATACTTTAGACATCCCAACAAGAAAGTTGAGAAGAGAGAGAAGAAGAAGAAGAAGAGGAGGAGGAGGAGGAGGAGGAGGAGGAGGAGCAGCTACTCGTCGTCATCATCCTGCGGCCGAAAGGGGGTAGCCTGCTTTTGATGCTGCTCAGGTGATGAGATATGGAACTGAGCGCGGTATTCCAAAAACTTGTTAATCATTGGGCCAAATTGATCCTGGGAAGGATCCTTGTGTCGCTCGCTGATCACCTCACAAGTCTCCCACTCATCTATGAGCTTCTCGGGAAGTTTGGAATAGTCCTTCTCCACCTCAATGAGGAACCCGATGAAGTCCCTACAGGCCAGCAGGTTGTTGATAGATTCAGTGTCAAATGTGACCTCTGGCCCCGTTCCTTGAGAAGCGATCTCCTTGAAGATCCGGATGGTTTCATCAGCTGACCTTAAGGTAAAGGAAGGAGTGAGCAACCCTGGAGACATGTTGAGAACAATTCGCTCCATTTGATGCATTGTATCCAGGGCCTCTTCCTTTACTTTGTCAATCTTTTCTAGAATAAATTCTAGCTGATCCACCCGATAGTCCAGAGTGGACATGATTTTGTTGAGGGCCCTTGGATGGCCGAAGACGCCGAACTTGACCAGATCTTCGACTGAACAGTCGAACATTTGTTGGAAGGCCTCGTGCTTTGCAGCTACATAGCATGTTCCAGCTCTTCTGATATGGGCCCTGCTAGCGCTTGGAGCTCTTTATTCGCCTTACTGATATTCAGGTACAAGTCAGAGAACTCGGCGATCACTTTTTCACTGTCTTTGAGGATTTGGCTCCTCCAAGCGGAAACGGCCATACCCTGCTCGCCAATTTTGGCATATTCGTTGATTTTCTCCTGGCTGAGAAGCTCAGAAGTCTCGGCGGCAGTTGTGGGAGGCGCACTACCCATCTTCTGTAAGGCTTGGAGCAGATATTTGTTTTGCTCTTTTAGTAGCCTTTTCTCTTCTTTTGTCTCTTGAAGCTTTTGACAGAGGGCGTCAACCGCGGAAAGAGCTTCCCCCTGGAGACTTTCAGAAGATGTCCCCATTGTGACTTGGGTCACAGTAAAATCTGTCGGAGACAGATCCTTTTTCTCTTTGAGGGGATCGGGGTATGCAATTTCCATGATTCTCTCACCTGCAACACTTTTAGAGAAGCGTGTAACAGGCTTCTGCTTCTTCGCCCCTTTGGCTGGGATCACTGAAAAGTCCATCGGAGCGATGGGAACTTTCCTCTTTTGCTGGCTTAGCTACTGAGAGATCCAGGCTGGTCCTATGGAAGAAGGACCAGAGACAGAGGAGGAGGCAACTACAGTAGAAGAGGGGAAAAACGTGGAGACACGCGGCGGCGGCATTGAGAGAATAGCCGAAGAAGTGTCCACGGGAGGAAGGGAAACTGCAGCTATGGAAGACATAGGAAGGGAAGGGAGCCCGGAGATGAGGGAAGAAATGGAGGAGGACAGATCAGCGAGGGAGGAGAAGATAGACGAAGAAGCAGGGGAAAGAGTAGAAGAAGGGACAGAGGACACGACCAAAGGGATGGTCGCTTGAGTCACTCGAGGAGGGGAAGGAAGAGAAGAAGAAGGGACGGAAGGAACTTCGGTTGTGGTAGCAATGCCGACATCCTGAGTGGATGGGCCTATGGGACTATCCTCTGCTGCTTCTTTCTCTGGCGAATCTAGAGTTATTACCTGTTCTGGTGCTGCGGAAGGAGGACTCTCGGGGGCTTCTTCCTGAATGGTGCTGGATTCACCTTCTACACCTTTGCCTTTAAGCTGCTTCTTGGATCGTGGAGGCGCGTTGCCCAATGGGGATGTTGTGAAATCAACCCCGAGGTAGATTAGGCCGTTCATCCGGCACCAATGTTCTGTCCTCCGCAAAGTCTCCTTGACCCTCTCCTCAATTGTCTGAGGAGCTTTAGTTCTATCAATGGCCGGAAAGGGCCAATCGTCCCCATCTGTATCAGTATATACCTTGTCTACTTCATCTTCTGTTGTTTGGTAGCCTTTGGGGACAATGGCTACCCCATATTGGATGATTTCTGCCAATGCTAGGCGAGAATGATCCTTTCTTCTGAGCTCTACCTCATGGAGGACGTCAATATAAATATCCTCGATCTGAGGAACATGGATTGGATCAAGCTTTGCTCTTGGCAGGCAGCCCCTTGGGTCGAAGGTAGGCCTGGCTAGGAAGTCATGCTTCAAATTGAGTAACTCCAGTTCTGCGAACATTTCCTTTGCCTTGTGGTGGGTAGAGCATGTGTATCGGCCCACTGTGAGGGGGAAAGGAGTTCCACCCTTCTTTCTTTTAAGGCATTTTTCGTGGTATGTGACCAGCTGCCTTGATAGCTCTAGTAGAATCAGCTTAGGCCCAGCATACCTTGGTAGCCTGGTTGGCTCTCCCAAAAAGTTGGCAGCCCTTAGATAGGTGAATGTGGGAAATTGGGTGAACAGGGCCCCCCATTTCTCCGTGGCTGCCACTATGTTTTTGGTCGTACGACTATGAGTCATATTCGGCCTCAGCAGGCAGATGATGTGATAGAAAAACACATCGTTAACTTTTGTGAACTGGGAGATGCTATTCTCCAGCCTCAACTCTGGGTAGTACTCGTATATTTTGACCTGAGGCCAAACTCCACTCCGGGTTAGGCCTGGATAATCCCTCTCTGACGCTGCAGCGTAGACCACGTAGGAGTTCATATGGAATACTCCCGTTGTGCTGAATTGTTGTAGCTGCTCGGAGATGGTGCTGCTTATAATTTCCCCCCAGCAAAAGCGCTGATCAGGCAAATTCTTGTTCATTGTTTCCAAGTAGCGCAACATCCATTTATGGAAGTAATGGGCGTCAGAAAGCCCGAAGACCCTGCTCAGGAAGGTAATGGTATCGCTGAGCTCTTCTGAGAAGTCACTGCGGTGGATGATTTGGGGCCACCGGGTTACTACCTTCTTGTTCTTCAAGTACACTTCGTTCATTAGCTGCATACATTGGTCTTCATTGTCTTCCCAGGCCTTGATGCACTCTGCTTGGCTAACGGCCACAAAGTGCCGGTGGTGAGGGATGCCGAGTATGATCTCAAAATGATGACGGCAAGTGAGGTTAATGACTACCTCGCCCTTGCTGTTTTCGACACATCTTGTGTCTTTGTTGTAACACTGGGCAACCACCATCATAAATTCATTGTTGATGGCGCTGACGGGGATTCCTCCGGCGAAGTGCAGTGGGGCATTATTAGTTTGTCCATCCATGGGACTCAGAACTTCTCGAGTTCGCCTGAATTCCTCCATGTCGATATGCCCCAATTCTGAGTCTCTGACGTCCATGCTGCATTCGGCCTGTGACTCGGGCATTCTGACCCTTTGATATTTATACTTCATCTCTTCCTCTGTAAGCTTAGCCTTTCCTTTCGATTTGGTGGGTCTCTTGCTGGATGTAGACATATGTTCTTTCGAACTCAGTTGCTGATCTGCATGAAGAAGAAGCGAGACCCAATCCGAAAAGGTTGAATTAGCCATTTGATCTTCCATTGGAATGTTAGCAGAAGAAAGAGTTAGAGATTTTTAGGCTCAGGGCGCAGGGCGCATGAAAATTGCAGCTTACAGGGCTAAATAGGTAGGGCGCACAGGAAAGGGGTGTTGCAAAGGTTAAACTGGCGCCAAAGGCGCATGGCGCATGCGTACTGCAGAGTGCATTTTATAAAGGGCGCATGGAATTTGCATGTTGCATTGGGATTTGGTGCGCCCTTTGGCGCATAGATGTTTCGTGTAACAAGAACTTTTCGTGCGCCAAAGGGAGCATGGCGCGGCGCACGAAAGGTTTACACAACATGATGTTTTTCTAATCGGGGATGCGCCTGCGCCTTGAAAGATTTGTACTTAGCGCAGATAAAGTTTGTGTTGCATGGATGCTGGGTGCGCCATTGGCGCGTGGAAAAGTGATGCAGCAAGGAAGGTTGGCGCGCCTTTGGGGCGCAAGCTCAGCGCTTGTAGCATATGGAAGAGGCGCGCCTTGAGGGCGCAGAAGTTCATGATGCAGCAGGCAAAATGGGTGCGCCATTGGCGCGGGTTTTGCTCATGTAACAGGGGGGACAGATGCGCCATGGGGTGCAACTGTTCATAGTGTAACAAGACGCGCTGGTGCGCCCAAGGGAAAAACAGAGTTTTCACATGGTTCAACCCCTTTTCCTTTCTTTCATTTCCAAGATTGCTTTGGGAGATATAATGTTTCAAGCCAAAGGGGTTTTCAGACCAAGTTTTCAAAATAACACCCTCTACCAGCAGATCTGGAAAGAGGGGGAGGAAAAATAAGGAAAGACAGCACAGGGGAGGGCTAGCTCAACATTTGTATATCAAAAACCAACCAGCAAGCTAAAACCAGAACGCAAAACATGAGAAAGAGAAAAGAACCTCTCACCTGGACAAATAGCAAAAATCGTGCAACGGGTCCACAAGGCGTTGAAAACGACGAGGCAGGGGCTGACAGGCTCAGAAAAATCACGTGCTCAGCGAATAGTGAAAATGACATTTTGGGCGCGCAAACACATATATATAGGTGAGCTGGTCATAAATGCGCCACCCACTTTTTAAAGGGCGCATGAGAGTTGCTGTCGACAGGGAAAAGCGTGCGCCCTTTGGCGCATGAAAACGCGTTTTCAGCAGGAAATTAAGCGCGCCTTTGGCGCACCAAAAGCTATGTCGACATGAAGTTATGTGCGCCCTTTGGCGCACCAAAACATGGCGCAACAAAAGTTGTGCCAACACAAAGGCGCATGCGCCTTGGCGCACGCAGGGAAGGCTCAACATACTTTGGCGCACCAAAAGGTGTGTTGACACTGAAAATCATGCGCCAAAGGGTTTTAAAGGGGCGCACCAAAAGTTGGTGTTACATAGCAATTTCATGCGCCCAGCCAAAAAGGCTCAAAAGACTAAGTTCGAAAAACTAGATTTCCCGGGAAGGGATTTTACAACGTTTCGAACGCAAGGGATCCCTAACGAGGGATCAGAACAAAATTTCGGTATGGTTATCGGTAAAATTGCCCTTGTCAATTTTACGGGATAACAGCTGGCTCTTTCTGGGGACTATCCCTGAGCAAACTCGGGGGTAGAGAATCCCAGTTCTCATGTGCCTATCCATTGGGTAACAGAGTCAAAAACAAGGGCGACCGGAGGGGGAGCAAAAGAAACACACAACAAACCGAAAGCAAACACACGACGAAAGCAAACACACAACTTAAAGCAAACTGTACAAAGAAGAGAGCAAGCTCTACTTCCTGAAGATCTTCAGATGCTGCCCGCTATAAGGAAGCGGGAGTTCGGTTCCATCCAGATATGAGAGATAGAAGCTATTCTCTCCATTGAGCTGCTTGATCTTGAAGGGCCCTCTCCACAGGGAATCAAACTTTCCGTGCATGCCCTTTGGCTCTCTTCGCTTGTCCCACAAAAGGACGAGATCTCCCACTTGAAAATCTCTTTGCTTGGCCTTCTTATCAAAAAGCCTCTTAACTTGATTCTGATGTTCAGTGATCCTGTCGACCACCCTTACTCTCTTTTCTTCAAGTTCTGCCAGATACATGATTCTCTTTTCAAGAGAATTTTGGAAAGTTTCGTCTTCGATGGCTCGTGCCAAACGCAGAGTAGGAAGTTCCATAGAAATGGGAAGCTCGGCATCAGTGCCATATAATACTTGAAAAGGTGACATGCCGAGAGATCTCTTTGGAGTAATACGATCGGCCCACAAAGCGTCATACAAAGACTTGTGCCACATTCACTGATTCTCATCTACTAACTTCCGTATGATGGTCACCAAGTTCTTGTTACTGGATTCCACCTGACTATTTCCCTGAGGGTAATAGTTTGAGGTGTGAGCCAAAGTTATCCCATATTCATAGCAAAAACTAATAAATTCTCGTGAGGAGAAGTTAGAAGCATTATCGGTAACGATTTTGTTTGGAACGCCGAACCTGACAATGATATTTTCTTTAATGAAATTGCAAACCACCTCAGAAGTGGCATGCTTGACAGGTATGGCTTCCACCCACTTGGTGAAGTAATCCGTTGCTGTAAGGACATAGCTATGTCCAGCACTCGATTGAGGATTGAGTGCACCAATAAAATCAATTCCCCATTGCCTGAATGGTTCATTGATAATGACCGGCCTTAGGGGAAAGGCAGCCAACTTGGGCTTGCCGACGAATTGCTGACAAGGTTCACACTTTGCCACCCAGGTGGCTGTATCTTGAAAGAGCGTCGGCCAATAGTACCTGGCTCGAATGATCTTGTGTGCTGTCACGGAGGAAGAAAAATGACCTCCACAGGCTGAATTGTGAAAACTTTCCAATAGTTTTACTTGCTGGGGTTTGTCAACACATCGCAAAAAGATGCCATCTATCCCACGTTTATATAAACCGTCATCCCAGATGACATATTTAGCCGCTCTGAGCTTTATAGTGCGCTTCTCCTTTGCAGTTAGGTGCATTGGGCATTCGCCGTAGGTAAGGAAGAAAGCGATGTCGGAGTACCACTCATCACTAGTTGCAACAAATAGAACCAGAGGCAGAGAATCAGGCTCTTCCTGCCGGTCCTGTGTCTCGTTGGCGTAGTCACCCCTTTTATCAGGGTTTTCTGAATCTTTGTTTTCAGCCATTAGCTGACACAGGCCCTTGCCCCTCACCAGCTTGGTTGGTTTAATATCCAGGTCATATTCCTGGACCTTTGCGATCCAATTTCCTCGCAAGCTTCCTAACTCCTGCTGAGTTAGAATTGATTTCACCGCCGTGTCAGGGACCAGCACCACCGTATGTGAGTTTAGAATGTAATACCTGAAATTCTTCACTGCTTTGACAACGGCGAAGGCATGCTTTTCCAGTTGAGTCATTTTTAGTTCGTGAGGCTTGAGGGGAGAACTCATGAACGCGATCGGAGATTCAACATCCTCCGAGTTCTTTTGCATTAAGATTGCGGACACAGTATGCTCAGATGCGTAACTATACATGATGAAGTCCTTGGAGAAATCGAGAAATACCGGGGATCGGTGCATGAGCAACGGAAGCTTTTATTTCTTCAAATGACCTTTTTCCCTCTTCACTCCATCTGAAAGTTGGTGACCCCTTCATCATGTTCAATATGTGACGGGTCTTCTCAGCAAAGTCAGGAACAAAACGCCTGAGAAAGTTCACCTTTCCAAAGAAAGAATGAACACCAGTCTTGCTTGTAGGCAGAGTAAGGCTTTGAATAGCCTTAACTCTTTCGGCATCTATCTTTGTTCCTTCTTTGCTAACCACATGCCCTAGCAACTTCCCTTCTGTGACTCCAAAAACGGACTTCTTTGGGTTTAGGGAAATCCCATGTTCTCGGCACCTGGCCAACACTTGCTCCAAATGATCACAATGATCATTTCGTTGTTTAGAGAAGACGGTTAAATCATCTAGGTAAACCACAATGACTTTCCCCATCATACCTTTGAATGTAAAGTCCATGGCCCGCTGAAAAGTGGCGCCAGCATTAGTTAGGCCAAAAGGCATCCGTTGAGGCAAATGTACCCCAGGAGTAGTGAATGTTGTTTTAAACCGATCTTGGTGAAACTTCAACTGATTGTAACTCGAAAAATCACAAGCATGGACAAGCATCTCGATCCGAGCCATCGCTTGCAGAACTTGATCCATTATCGGAAGAGGGTAGTTGTCTTTCAGCGAAGCTTGATTCAAATTTCGAAAGTCTACGCATATGCGTATCTCACTGTTTTTCTTGCGCACTGGCACAATATTTGCTACCCAAGTACTTTGATGGATAGGGAAGATGATTCTCGTATCCAGCATCTTCTGAATTTCGGCCTGGATAGTACCCGAGATCTTAGGATTATAGTGCCTCTACTTCTGGCGGAAGGCTTTGACATCTTCTTTCAATGGGATATCATGCTGAACGTCCTTTGGCTTGAAGGACTTTAAATCGGCATAGGACCACGCCAACACGTCCATATATTTTTTTAGCAACTTGACAAATTTCCGTTTTTCCTCGGGCAACATTTGCCAATGTTCACAAATTGCGGGTGCTCTATCGAACCTATATTGACCGGTTCGGTTTCCGGGGATGAGTTAGGGTCGTCCCGCTTCTTCTTTTTTACAAAACAGTCATGCCTGTCGAACAGGCGCTCCAGAGAAACCAGGCCCTTTGGAATTTTATTTCCTTTGAGCTGACATATGCCGTCATTCCCTTCGGATTCGTCGCCTTGATCGGTGACTGATTCACGGCAAGTGGAAGTAGACCCTTCAAAGTGCAATTCTTTAAAATTTTCTACCTTTTCCAGAAAAGCAATGAGTTGATTATCGTCGTTGAACACCTGCCAATGCTGAGAATTGTCTGGCACGCTCGGGCGGAAAACCACCTCAATGGTGTACTTGTTTGTTTTCAAACCTGGGTGTGGGAGCATGAGGGACGCTGAGGTTCAATATTGGATCTGAGTTTGATGCACAAAAATGGGTGGAGGAGAACCTATATCACGAACTCTATGAGACATTCTTTTGATGTTTCCTAGTAGATTTGTATGAATGGCTATCAACATATGCATCAAGGACAAGTTGGTATTATAGACCTCATGTTTGGACCTAGGAGGAATATCAGCAGTTACATGATGTCGATCTGACCGGGACCTGTCTGTTGATCACTGGTGGAGTAGAGTGTTGACTAGTTATACCTTGGAATATGTTATTTCTACGTATTCTTTCCCGGAGATTGTTGAGTTTGAGTTCTTGAGGGATCCTAGAGGATCATTCTTGTGTGTTATTCCATTGGCTATCAAGATCATGTTCATTACTTTGAGTTTGGAATCCTTTCCCATGGCTGGCTAAATTCATGTTAGGTGTGAGGCACGAAAGATGACATGGTAGAAGGATGATGGACTTCGGCGAAATGGAGAGAGAGGAGAGGCAGCTCAAGTATAATGAAGCTCAGGAGAGGGAGTTGGCAAGACAATGCGAAGCTACAAGAGTGATGGATTTATGGAGGCAAACATTGCGGGAAGGATTTGAGGTTCACGTGGAGGACGTGGAACCTAAGTAGTTTGAGCTACCCCATCTTGGCAAGCGCAGAAGAGAAACCCCTCGGCTTATGGAGAGAGCTCGTTATATAAAGAAAGGAGAAGAACCACATGTGCACATCTTAACCAACATGAAGACCAGACCCTTGCACTTATTTTTCCAGTTCCTGAGATAAGTTTTGATAATCCAAGTTGGTATCAATATTCATAGTCGAGCAACACCTAAGAGGTATAATTTTTCATTTGGTACATTTATGGTTGCATAGTCATTTTTTGTGTTTGGGGTTTTTTTATGGAAAACATTTAGGCAAGGTGTGGGATCACAAGGTTTGAGTATCACATCTGGGAGTGGTGTGGAAAATACATTTGGGAGCAATTTGGTATCACGGACTATCGGGCGCGTAGTTTAGCGTGACGGTTGGTCTACGGTGGCACAACTATGTTAGGCCCCTTACCTACAATAGAAGAAAGATCTGGTGGATTTGAAGGAGTTGGCACTAGTGGATCTAGTGGGTCTGGTGGTGGAGGTAACATTAGAGGGAATCAAGGTCTTAGATTTAGTGGAAAAGGTCCACAACACCATCAACATGTGTTTTATGAGATGTCACTCCACTTACTTGATTACAAGGGCGTTGAGGATGCTACGGAACATGTACACAAGTGTGAGTTACTATGGTGTGCGAATGGAATCACTACCTCAGAGCATAAGGAAATTCAGTTTGCAACCACGTTGTAAGGACACGTGCATATTTTGTATGACCCACATCAAACAATGGTGGATTACATTATGCTGCGTAATGCCTTTTTGGCAAAATTCCACATACCTGAGTTTGAACAGAAAAGCTTCAATGTGTTAAAGGATATTCAGTAAGGAATGGTAGAGTGTGTGCGGGAGTATGACGTGCTGTTCAAGACTCTCCTATCTAAGTTATCTTATGACATTCACCCTTCGCAACATGCTCAGTGGTTCGTCAGAGGACTGATTACACCATTCAGGAGGGCACTTTCACAAAAGACTTTCATAGATCCGCATGAGGCCTTGGAGGCTGCCTTGAGTGCTGAGGTAGTAGGAAGCGTCGATACAAGAGTTAATTCATTCCTAGAAGCCCAAATTGTTGCAATGACAAAGTAGCTGGAAAAAATGTCGATGAACTCAGCTCATGAGACTCGTAGCGGGTTATGGTGTACGAATTATGAGGTAGAAGGGCATACGAAGGACAGTTGTCCTGGAGATCGATGACCATGATGATGGTAGACTATGAAATTTTCTAAGGAGATCATGATGCAAGTAGGTGTCCGTTACTGTAACGTGCAATCCGTAAGAATGTGTCTTGCTATTGCAAAATTTGTACCTCTACTACTCATGACACCAAGGATTATAGATTGATTGACCAAATACATGATGCCATTGATACTGGTGTGTGCTAGACTAGTATTTCAAGTAGTTCCAAGGATGAGGTCTGTCATTATGAAGGGCTCACAGATAGAGGGAGTCGTGGAAGAGGCTTTGTGGAAGATTTAGAGGTCATGGCAACTGTAGAGGTGGAAGAAGTGAGTTCTCGAGTGGAGCTTATTACAACTATGGGTCTGTGGAACACTATAGGTGTGAATGCCCCGATGTGTTACAATGCTCTTGGTGTGGAAAGAAGCATAAGTATGAGGAGTGCCTGGAATTATTTGAACACATGATCCAACAACAACAAAAGGAAAAAGGCATCGGGATGGTAAGCGTGAAGAAAGCCGACTCGCAGTGGATGCCAAGGGTGGTGCATGAGTCATAATTGGAACATGTACTAGTGATAACATGAGTTGAGGCTGTGCACACCAAGGAGATACCAAAGCAGAAACCGTTGGTTACTAGAGAAGAGGTGGTGCATGGGAAGTAACCAAACCCTGCTCATCAAAAAGAAGCCTATTAGGAAACCATGGATGTGATTCGAATCTTAAAAGGAGAGATCCAATGCCTAAAGGAGCAATCACGGTAGTTAGAGAAAAAAAACGTGTTGAGGCTCCACAAAAGGATTTGGATAAAGTCAGGGAGGTATACAAAATGCTTAGGCAAGAGAATATTATCCCTTTACTAGGAGAATGGCTATGGGAGAAAGTACTGCGCGTTGGAGGAGAGAGCAAGAGACAAGTCTTACACGCTAACCTTCCTTCTCACAACACTGACTATGATAACGAGATTACCTTAAATGCGGTAGTTGATGGATGGCTCCTGATCAATATTCTAATTGACATGGGCACAGAAGTTAATGTTCTCACTTTAGACGTATGGAATCAAATGGGAAGGCCCTTATTACAGTCATCCTCAAATGTGTTGTATATGGCTAACAAGAAAAAGGAAATGCTCATTGGTATTTTAAAGGATGCTACTATCACTATCCAATGGATGAAATTCACTGGAGACTTCAAAGTCTTGGTGCTTGCTGAGGCGGAAAAATTTCCAGCATTACTTGGGTGCCCCTAGTGCTATAAGAACAATACTAAATTACGTTTTGATAAGGGGTATATAAGTTTTGAGAAAAAGAGCAATGTGTTATCATCCCTTTGACTGGTGGAAAGTCAACACCCTATACTAAGCCCTTGGGAGAAGAAGACCTAGAAATAATCTATGTGCGCACTATCAGGGACCCTAAGGTTATACAACCAACAAAAGAAGGCATTATTCAATGGGAAGACGCTCAATCTATAAGTGATACAACTAGTGTGGCATGTGACAATTAGGTGCACATGACATATGAGTTAGTTGGAAGGCAATTAAGAGGCTCTGTGACAAGAGTAACAAATGCACTCTTAGTCAGGTGCCTGGGAGGAAAGTAGTTACCAAGTTATACTAGGGGAGCTAACCTTGATGTTTTCCTACAAGAAATGGAGACCCAGTGGGGATGAGAGATCGTAAGGAGAAGGATTTTTAGCTATACTTTGCTTGAGACCACATCACATTGGTGGGTGACCCATTGAGATAACCTTCTAGAGTGGCATGAGGTGAGAATTGTGTTCTCTGTTAGGTTTCTCCGAAGCAATGCACCTACTGTTATACAAGACTATCATGGGAAGGAACCCGCCTCGTTTCACATCTAGGCATGTGAGAAGGCCTGGATGGAAGGCGTGGAAGTCTTGATGCCATCTTTATGGGTGCATAAGCTTTACTCCACCTTACAAGGCTACATGCGCACATGGTACATTCATTCATAACTATGTTGTCAGACATGAAATTGGTAGGAGTTCATGGTTGATCTCCTTCAAGCTTTCAAGTATCGGAGTACTAAACCATTGGTGAATGAGGCACTACAGGTTGTTAAGTGCCTAACTATGGGAGATAGTGCCATGGAAAAGGATAGAATATTGGAATTGTTGGGAGAACTTGACTTGGAAGCACGCTTCGATGAGGGAGAGCCAAAGGAAATACAACTTGAGCACACTTGCATGGAAAAATAGAAAGGGAAGTTAGTCTATGTGATCGATGGTGAAGAAGTGGAGAACTTGGATGTTAACAATACTGTGGGTACGTGTGAGGTTATGGATAGTGCTGATGAGCAAGCGCACACCTATCAAAAACCCCTAAAAAAATAAGGTTAACATTGGTTTGGAGGCAGAACCTAAGGAAGCTACTATTTGAGATTACTGGTCAGAAAAGGAGGTTTCAAAGATCATCGATCCATTGCACGAATTTCAAGATTTTTTTCTGCACGGTTACCATGAGCTTAAGGGATTTCACCACTCTTTAGGAGAGATGTGAATCAAACTAAATGAGGGTGCACACCCAATTCGGAAGAGACCATACCGAATGAAACTGAATCTGCGCATTAGGGTCAAGGAGGAGATTGACAAGATGATCGCATTAGGAATCATTGAGGATGTTGAAGAATCAGAGTGGATGAGTCCAATGGTCATCAACATTAAGAATGATGAGAGGATAAGGATTTGCGTTGATTATAGGGATTTGAATGTGGTATGTGTCATTGACCCTTTTCCAACCCCCTTCACCGAGGAGATCTGGAAGAAGTAGCTGGGCGCAAGGTCTATTCTTTCATAAATGGATTCTCAGGATACCATTAAGTTAGAATTACAAAGGAGGACCAAGAAAAGAAAACTTTCACCACTGAATGGGGAAGTTTTTCCTACACGATCATGCCTTGGGGAAGTATGCATTGTGGTTCAAGTGTTTCAGGACTTCATCCATAAGTTTCTTCAAGTCTACCTTGATGATTGGATGGTTTATGGACTAGTAAAAGACCATTGTGATAATCTGCGGTTGATGTTTGAGAGATGCCGATAGTTGAGTATATCTCTCAACATTAATAAATGTGTTTTCGCTACTCCTTTTGGAACCCTATTGGGACATATCATATGTAAGGAAGGTTTGCTAGTGGATCATGCCAAAGTTTTCGTTATTGTGGGATTGGGGGAAGCTACCAACCAGCCGAGTGCGGTAAGCGTGGATTCCTTGGGCATACGAGATACTACCAAAAATTTATCAAGGGATATGCTAAGATTGCCTTGTCATTAGAGGGATTTAAAAAACATAGAAGTAAATTTCATTGGGGAGAAGTGCAACAGATGGTTTTTGATATATTGAAGAATAGGCTTATCACTGTGCCCATATTACGCTTTCCTTCCTGGGATAATCCATTCCATGTACATGTTGATGCCTTAGGAATGGTAATTGAAGTAGTTTTGGCACAACTTGGTGAGGGGAATTTTGATCACCCTGTTTGTTTTGCAAGCAAGAATATAGTAGAGGAGAACTATATTAATACTGAGTGCGAGGCGTTGTCGATGATCTACGCGCTACACAAATTTAGGTAGTATTTTTTGGCAACACCCTTTATATTCTACACAAACCACATGGCATTGAATTACTTGGTAAATAAGCCCGTTTTACAAGGGCACATATGTAGGTGAGTCCTATTATTTTAAGATTTTGAGTTTAAAATTGTTGTAAAACCGGGTAAAAGTAACTTGGGACCTGACCATTTATCAAGGATCGACTCAGGGGAGGATGCGTAGAGCATTGAGGATATTATTGTGTTTTTCAAAACAAGTATAGTGTCAGAAGGAATGAATACTTTAGAGAGAAAATAGTTAGCTATACGCGGCGTTCCCTACATGTTAATTGGTGGAGACTTATACAAGTTAGGTTGTGATGAGATCTTGAACCTGTGTGTGTTCAATCATGGAGGAAACACATGGTGGAGTCAGGAGAGGACACTATGCTGGAAATGCCACCGTGCGAGAAGATTTTAGTATCGAGTCTCTACGGTGGGAAAGTATTTACCAGGATTGTATCAAGTTTTGTAAGGCCTGTGATCATTGATAGTGCCTTGGCAAACTAGGAAGAAGAGATGAAATGCCCTTGAGGCCAATAGCTAGTGATAAACCATCTGAGAAGTGGGCAATTGATTTTTTAGGACCTATTTCACCTATCACGTGAAGTATTGGTTCATGCTATATCATTATTTGTACCGATTAGTTAACTGTGGGCAGAGGCAACGCCTATGAAGGATTGTGTGACAACCACAATGGAAAGATTCCTGTGGGAAAATATAATCAGCATGTATGGGTGTCTGTTGAGCTTGACTAGTGACAGGGGTACACATTTTTTGAATGAGACAATTAGGATTTTGTTGGCAAAGTTCATGGTGGCTCATCACAAGACTACCCCTTATCACCCTCAAGCTAATGGAACTATTGAGGCATTTAATAAGATACTAAGTCACACATTGACCAAGATTTGTGATGTTGGGAGACAAGATTGGGATGACAAAGTCTCAGCCATACTATGGGTGTATAGGACAACCTATAAGAGATTGAACAAGGCCACACCGTTTCAATTGATTTTTGGCACGGAAGTTATTTTACCAATAGACTTTATGCTACCCTCTCTATGTATTGTGCACGCAAGAGGATTGTGCAAGTTGTAGTGTAGTCTTGGGATGTTGTAAGGAGGAAGGAAGACAACAGAGAAAGAGAGAGGTTATGTGAAAGAGAAGCAGAGAAGTCATCAATCTCGGGCGAGTGCAAGGAGGAGAGAGGCACGAGGAGAAATAAGAAAGAAGATGACACCAAGAAATCTTGAACAAAGAGACTGGTGGTGGAGAAGGAGGATCACATGGAGATTTACTTAGAAATGCATAGTACCCCCTAGGGTTTATCAAGGTGGAAAGGTGGAGTTCGAAGTTATACAAGTGCAAGATCAACAAATATAAACACAAGACAAGTGACAATGAAAATTTGATATAGGTGGACTTAGTTTCAAACACTCCAATAGTGGATGAGCTCAAAACCCTAAGGTTGACGAATCATGCAACAAGAACTACAAAATACTAGAGTTTTACAGCTATGGGAGTTGCCTTTCTTTGCAAAACCTGCCCCGTTATTTAGATGGTTAATGTCTTGAGTGCATGAAGAATTCTTCTACTTCATAGGAAGAAGGATGAGGATTACATGCCACTTGATTAGGATAGTTATAGGCCTGTGGAACACCGACGAGGACATGACATTGGATTTATGTGCCACTGTAAAGATTGACGTGATAGCTAAGAGATTGAGCTACGAGAAGGGAGGAAGGGCATAGGTGATTCTGGATCTCCTAGACCCAACATTAAGAGTCACCTCCCAACTCATTAGTTACAAATTGGGCACATCAGAGAGGTGGACAGACATCAATAAGAGGTTCTTGTATGTGGCCTATAGAGTGTCAAAAAGGGCACATTATAATTTTATAAAGTTTATCGCAAATGAAATTATTGAAGAAGCACAAGTATAGAATGAGGTAGGAGCAAAAATCACATAGGGCTCCATACTTCTATTGATCGTATTTTGGGAGATTGGTGTCCCAAATGGGCCATATGGGAACATATGGGTTCACCCACCGACACACTCATCCCCTGCAGTTCAATTTGTGAAGTTCACTTGTGATGGGACCATCTCAAGCACCTACAAGGCTCGGATGAACATGTGGTTTGAACAAGTGCGTGAAGCATTTGAGAATGAGTAACACATCCCCATGAATTTCCAAAAGTTGTTGGGGATTAGGTAAAACTCATAGTTACTCAACATTTTTTCCTAGCAAAGTTTATGATGGCCAAGGGAGAGATGGGGCCATGGTGCAAGATCCCCTTCACGTTTACTACTAAGTACATGAAGTATGCCATCAACTAGATAAATGATGTGTAAAAGTTGATCTTTGATGCGAGAAAAAGTGGATGCTTGATGTCCATACATTGCGCGCGACATACAAGTATGGTACTTGACCTGCTTATGTAAAAGTTTTGGAGCCAAACTTTCTGGACTTGCACCCTCAAGTCAACGTTACCATCAAAGGTTATGTCCGAGTGTTCACGCAACTGCACCCAAAACACAAGGGGGATTGAAGTGGAGGTTACAGAATTCCCCTTTCCAAATCCGTGGGAGGCATCAATCCCGCCCATGAAAGCGGTATAGGTCGAAGAAGAGGAAGAAGAACAAAGTGAAGGTAAGTTAGATACTTCCCGAAAGAGGAGGTACTACATGTGCCAAAATGGTAGCAAGGGTGCCAACACTTCACTACAAGGTGGCACCAAGGCCTCATTACCGGGGCATGAGAAAGAGAAGGAAGAGGAGGAAGATCTTGAAGAAAATAAGAAAAAGAAACATGATGCATCGAGCCCCACAATAGGCTCGGAGGAAGGTGAAGAAGAAGACCCCACCACCTTCAAGGCGTGGAGAAGCTGGAAGAACTAGAAGCTGAGGCTGAAGACATGGATGTAGGCGAGGCACTCGAGGAAGGAAAGAAGCACTCTAAATGACTTGAGAAGATCCCAACATGCGAGGCCTCCCTAACATAGACCATCAGCCCAAGGGGAGATAAAGGGGACTCCTTTACTATAAAGGAGGATATAGGAATCAACCCTAGAGCAAAGAAGCGAGAGGACGCCCTAGAGTAAAGAAGCAGAGGACGAAGTGCAAAGCTACAAGGAAGAAGTGGACACCCATGTCCCCACATATGGAATTCATGGATGACGCCACAAAGGTATTGCACTCAAGGTTCCAGGCCACCCTACCACTGTAAAAGCTACATGGATGGTATTTGATGGATCAAGAAGGGGTGTGCCCAGAACCAGGAAGATGCTTAGCTAGAACATGCATTGCCACTTGGAAGAGCCTACGTTTGAGGTCAACGATCATGTGATTGAGACTATCCATCTAAATAAGAAAGGAGGAGAAAAATATAGGGTGGTGGATCCTAGCCACATAACAAATGATCAAGCATGCAATGCACTTCAAAATATGTCTTCAAAGGTGATCCGACGTAGCTTGGATGTAGGAGCCACTGTTTGGACCCTGGTCGCGGAAAAAAAAAAAAAAGGAAAAGGAGATAGATAGACTACTCTAGGGATTAAGGGTTGAACATGCGCAAACTAAGGAAGCATACAACCAAGTTGGTGCCCTCGTGAAGAGAATTTTGGGACAATGTTCGACATTGGTGAGCCAGGCCAGGACAGACTATGGGGATGAAATGAAATATCTTGAATACCTTGTGGGGATGTTGCTCACAAACATCAAGGATGGAGCGGGGCCCATAGTTGTAGAGCTCACAAAGGAGAAAGAGGAGAAAACATTCTTTGTTGAAGCCCAAATCATTGAGTTGGAGGACTTGCTCATCCAACTCAAGGAAGCAAATATACTAGCAGATAAGGGCTTCAACAACTGCATAAAAGGCAAGCCCATCATTAACACATGGGTGGTAGAAGAGGAGATTGCCCTCAAGGTTTTACAGGAGACCATCCCCACTAACAAGGTTGAAACCCACGACTGTTGTTAACACCACATCTCAGAAGGATAAAATAAGAATGAAGTGTGAGAAGTTGGATTTCAAGATTATCAAACTTCGGGATTCCATCACTGAGTGGATGGATGATTTCAAAGGAATCTACGCGTAACTGGTGGTAGCTATAAATGTACTAAAGGGAAAGGTGGAGGAAATTACCCCATACCAAGCATAAAAATCCATGGGAGAAGCACAAGTGAAGGCCTTATCAGAATTAGAGGTCTGGGAGAAATTGAAGGACGAGATAGATGCAGAGTTCCCTAAACTCCTCCAATTGGTCGCATAGCATATTCGTCCAATCTTTATTTATTTATTTGGATTCCTTAGATTCCGATATTATTTATTCTTTAAGGGAACAAAATTATTGCCTTAGAAGATTTTGGTCATCAAGGCTTTGTTTAGGAAGCACGAAGGATTTCCGGGGTGACAATCAGATTAGTGTGGGGTGATGTTGGACTCATAAATTAACTAAGTACCTAAGGCACAAAAATTGGTGGCGAATAGAAGTAGGGCACGAAGGCACGCACGGAGGTAGTTCTTGGAGATGTGTGAAGGCTCGCGCTAAGGTAGGATGGATTTGGGACTTAGTGAGTTTTGGACAGCAAGAAAGGATACGTTTAGGGAACAAATGAAAAAGTGACCAGATACAAATATGGATAAGCTATGGAGACTTACAACTCAAGGAAAGGATATTCCAGGAATCAATACAGTTATCATGGAAGGATAAGGAGCTAATTTTGTTATGGATTAACTGACACATGCATGCTAAGGAAACTCGATTATGGGAAACACATGTTGAAATTTGGCATGTTCTTAGGTAGTGGTAGAGCAATCATGAAATATTCCTTCAGGTTTTCTTATGTAATGATGAACGGTTCAGAGGAGATTCCAAAAGAGTTGCTCATATGTATGGTTTTAGGAGAGAGGTGTATGCAATGTATGAAAGGAAGAAAGGAAGATAGTTATTAAATATATGTAATGTGTGATGGCAAGCTCTGTAATGTGTCGAAGCTTTGCTACTATAAATATATTCATATATGGAACTCTTTTGATGTAATCTTGGCTACTGTACTTTGGCTAATGAATATAATGAAGTAATTTTGAAGCACTTATGTGATGAATCTAGATCTGTACATTTCCTTTTTATGTTCATGGGTGTATTACTAGTTTTCTTGATGATAATTATGATTTAGTTCTACTTCCATTGTAATATGATCATGCTATCCTATGTTCTAGTGCATTAGATTAGGAGTTAGTGTTTACATCTGGTTTCCAAGAATGGGTGTGGCATTCTCTGTTTGTACAACACCCCCTTATTAAGGAAGAAAATTCTCATGAAGCTCACATAAAGGAGGGCTCGGCGCCGCATGCGCCTCGGGTGAGCTTCAAGACCATCTGGATGATGTGCCGGTGTGCTTGGGGTTGATTGGTGAAACAAGAGGTAAATGTAGACTACAACATAACAATAATATAAGTAACTAAATTACCATATGGTAAACTATTAAATACCATGGAGCACTAAATTAGATATAACCTAACATATGGTTTAATTCAAATGCATCCTAATTTCCAAGTTGTTCGAAAACATCTCGTAGACACCCTGCATCTCCCTAAAGAATACACCACCACATCAAGTGAGTGTTATTTTAGATCGTCTATCTGACGACCCTAGTCTTCATGATCCTCCATCTAATCAATCCATGTTGGACTCAATTCAAGCTTTGCATTCTTTATTTCAAGACAAATTTAAGGTTATGGAATCCATGATTACATCTCTCAAATCTGAAATCCAACATCTTAAGGATGCTTCTCAGGATCATGTTTTTCTCCCTCTTCATCTCATCCTCATTCTATGTCCACTACATGTGCTCATGTCGGTGAGCCTCAAGTCATACCATTACCAAAGCCTCTCATCTTTGAGTGCAATACTAAGCAACATGGCCTTCTTACTGAGCTCCTTAGTCTTCAATTGATCACTTTACCACCCACTCATTACTATCCTCCTTATCGGCTAGCAAAATATCAAGGGAATCCATATTGCAATTATTATCGAATCAATGACCATAACTATAATGAATGTTACAATTTACAACGAAGAATCAAATATCTTAAGTGTCATGGATTTATCTCATTCATTGCACAACATTCTATTACATGCTTATCTACAAATGCTACATCTTAGTGGGTTCCTAAATATGATTCGTCTATGTCTAATGAGCATCATGCCATCACTTCTAGTGTTCCTTCTTCCGTCACTCAAGTGCCACCTACATAATCTACTCAAGTCAAGAAACCACCTCTCTAAATTAGTCCAACACTTCCTCCTACTAAGTCACCTACAATATTACAGAGCCAAACTAAGAAACCCCTTTAAAGATCAATGCAATTCCTCCACCTCTCAAGTCATATGTAGTCAATAAGAAACCACTCATTACACAAGGCAAGCACACTCTAGCTAAAAAAATTGAATCTCATAATTTAAGGACCTTATCTAGTCCTTGCCTCAGCTTCCAATCACTTTTGTCAAAGAAAATACTCCTTACATTGATCCACTTAGTGTCTTTTGACTAAATCTCCATCACTTACATACTTGGGGGCATGACACTTATTTCCTCCTTCCCTCCTCTAAACAAAAACATACATATTACATCTTCATCACATAACAATCAAACATCTACTCATTACACTCATACTTCGCCATACACTCGCATCGTTACTACCCTATGACACACTCTTGTGCTTCAATTCACACTTGATTGTTGAGGGCATATTACACACATGTACCCCACACACTAAACAATAGGCATTACATATCTCACGTTACATCTTATCACCATTATACATACTATGCATTTTACACATCACATAGTCATCTCTCATCATCGTATATAATACACACATCTATTAGTGCACACTGCACTCACTACCCTATGATGCACTCTAGTCTCACTATCCATACTTGACTGTTGAGGGTATACATCATTAATAGACCTCACCACATTCGTGTGTTCATCATTCAACCTTATATCATGTTACATTCCGAGTTAGTGATATATGCTATAGGATAAATGGTCACCTATTCCATCATCTTGTAGTAGTATATGCTATAGGCCACATCATCACTCATTTCACTCATCTTATAGTGATTTACACTTTAGGATAAATCATCACTCCTTTTGATCATCTTGTTGTGATATATGCTTTGTTCTAAATCATCACTCATTTTGATCATCTTGTCATGATATATGCTTAGGCTATAGAGTCACACATAATTCATCTCTAGGTTGCATATCATCACCACATGTACATGTTCACCACAACATGCTACACACACCACACAATTCAACCATTTCTTAATGGTGCAATTGTAGTTTTTGGGTCATTCTTGATTGTTGAGGGGGCATACTAAATGAAACTCACTACATACAATTCTATTCACTTGGGGGTACGTGGCCCCTATCATTCACTTTCCATTCCATTCCATCCATCCATAACATATTGCATATCTTGGTCACATTTACATTTGCTTACATTTTCTTTTATATGTTCATCTTATTACACATGCTAGATAAATATCTAGTATGTTATTATCTTTACCATACACACATGCATGTTCACATCCTTTTCTAGTTGTGATCGCAAATACATGGATTTTACACACAACATGGATGTTTGGCACACTACTCGTACCACATCGCCACTTTGGGGGCATCAACTTTCATCCACTATAGGTTCTATTGTTTCATTTTTTTTCATAGCACACTACTTTGTTGGTTATACATGCTTTTGACATATGGGTTATCTTTCTAACATTCCAACGAGTGTCTCATGTACAACATTTGTTATGCATGGATATTTGCTTCCATACATTGTTTGCTATTGTTTGCTATTATATGTGGGCCTTGCCCTTTTGTTTAGTGTGCACACTTATTTGTTTGTTTACGGCCACTACGGCCTTGAGTGTCTCACCTTGAGTGGTGTCCCATGTTTACGACCTGCTTTGTGCAGTATACATTGTATTATTGGGTGTTTTTACATTAACTGCATAACTTACACTTGTTTTCTACATGCATGCTTATTCGTACTAACACTTTTTTCCTAGCCGATTATTTTCACTTGATTTGGTTTCTACCAAGCACACCCCCTTCCCCCTACAAAGCACGCAGTTTCTACGGTTGGTCCTCTTTTGGGGCCGCATCCTCTTATCCGCGATGTCCTATTTTCCCCAAAGAGGGGGCATCATTTTGGTTTATACACACTACACAACACAATACCGATACAGTTCAATTTTTAGTTTCCATCCATGACACAATGGGTTATACAATGAGTGGGTTTAGACTAGTCTACATAACTCCATACACAACGGCTTTTACAAAGCATATTTTCCTTAGCATTTTGGGGAGCGATTCTGATTGGAGGAACATTAGAATTTCCTCCCTACACTTCTTCGGCCGGTGGCGTCGCATCGCATGAGAAAACCGGGAAGTACATGGATCTTGTTAGGTTGTGGAGCTAAATAGCTTCATTGGAGCATGCAATGGAAACTTGCTGGAAAATACAAAGAACTCGCCATCGGTCGAGATAGGATTGACATCGATCGAGACAAGTGGGAACCGTAACCCGTCATTAGTCTCGACAGATGACATTGTGAGAGCAAGTGGGAAGGTCATGTTAAGGCTAACGGTGCGGTTACACGTGCGATGATGTTTTAATTGACTCTCAGGAATTAAATCTATCTTTAGCATTAAAGTAGATTTATTTGATGTAATTACATGGCTAAAGTTCCTAAGTTTAAATATTCCTTTATAAGCATGAAAGCTAGGGTTTATAAGAGGGATGAAGAAAAAGAGAAGGATCGAATTAGATCCTGGATTCTCTGAGATTGAGAGAATGAAGATGAAGAAGAAGAAGAAGAAAAAGGAACATGTTACATGAAGACAAAGACTCCATGGAGAGGATTTAGACAGAAGGAAATAATAGGCTATTGTATTTCCTTTGTATATTTATAGTCTCATGTAATGGCTTGCATAGTATGCAAAGCACTTAGGGTTTCTTCTTGTAGATCCACATGTTGGTGAGATCTTGTATTATAGATCTATGTAGATCTAGTCTTGTATTGTAGATCCATGAGATCATATTGTATTATTGATCCATGTAGATCTAGATATTGTAGAGGTCTTGTTTGCAGATTCACAATACAATGAGAGCTTGGCTACACAGTGGCAGATGTAGGGTAGCTTTAGGTATGTGAGATTTGGTTATGTTTGAGAGGCACGATTGTAGTGCACTCAGGTAGATCGGTTAGAGATTTGGAGAAGACACAAGTGGTGGTATGGAGGCATGGTTTAGTGTACTCAGGAAGATCCGGTTGGAGATCTGGGAGGAGGAGATACTCTTATAGAGATACATGTACTCTTGTGCAGAAGAGTTAGTTTGTAATCTCTTGTTATATTATATATACGAGATCTCTATCTTTGGTGGACATAGCCCACATTGGGTGAACCACGATACACGCTTGTTATGTGTGTGTACTTTTGTGTGATTTGGATTATTCTAGTTTATACTTCTAGTACTATAGGTTTTGTGGGAAAATTGTTTGGATCATGTGTGCATGATTTTGTTTGTTATTAAATCATAGCACTATTCCGCTATCCCCCAAAATCCCAACAACTGGTATCAGAGCAACGTTTGTTTTTCCTGATGAGAAGATCACATGAAGAGATTTAATCTCAAGTGGGAGCTGGAAGAGTAAGGTTGCTGGAGAACACAGTGAAACGACATTAGTTAAGTGGCAACCAAGATTGAGATGTGGTAACCGTGATTCTGAGGTACAAGTGATCGATGGTCATTACTAAGCAACTGGTTTTAAACAGAAAATCACATATCTGAAGAAATGGAAAGATGCATAGAATGTATCTTATTTGTTGAGGTGTTCCTAGTTCTTAGAGGCACAAGCATGTTGGTCAGATTGCAGATCCACTTATAGAGGTATGGTTTTATCTCAGTATTGCAGTTCTTATATCATTTTGGTTGCACATGCATGTTTGGGATTGTAGAACTAGATCTGAGAATGAAATAGAGGAGCAGTTATGCATCCTTTGGTGCAGTTAGATGCACGAGCTTTGGTAGAGAGGTAGTAGCACATAACGAAGATGAGGATTCCATCAGAGAAGCATGTATTTCAGTTGAAGATGCGGTTGAGTATCTTGGTGCTGGTAAGGTGATGTATTTCATCTTGATGTAATTTATTGCATGGATTTGTTGTATTGTTTTTGTATGAGATTTGGATGCTTCTTGAAATGATTGGCTCAACTCAACTATCAACTTCGGTTGAAGTAGGCACATGGTGTGGTGTGTTATGCCAAATTGTGTGGTGTTGGGTTCGTTCCAGAAGCATTGACATCGGTATGAGAACTGAGGTCAGTCACAGAGGAACTGATACTGGTCGGCTAACCATGGTTGGCCAAGGGATGACTGTGGTTGGTCTTTGTGGCAACTTATATGTACAAGGTTTTTTGCAGCAAGAGAGGGCAGTTGGTTCAGTGTCCTATTTTGGAGGATCTAGTTTCTGACACAGTGTGTACAGGAAGAAACAATGTTGATCACTTCAATGTTTGGATCAGAAAGAGGATGGAGTTGGCTCGATTATTCCATTGAGACTTTGAGTCAGGTATCTCTATATGGTTCATGTTTTATTTATTTCATTTAGAGAAACTGATATTATGTTTGGATTGTGTGCACAAATTTACACCATGGTTTCTTGGTGTTGTTTGAATTTTATTTCTGGTTGTGTGGAATCTTGAGGACAAGGTTTTCTAGTCTAAGGATGAGATCCTCAATGAAAAGTCATGGTTAGACACAACTACAGGTGATGAGAGATGTTGAGTACATACGGATGAAAAGAAGTTGATTCACCTACTTCACAAGAAGTCCAAACTTCTATGATGTAGAAGTATTCTTTGATAAGAAGGGAATAATTTTATATTCTCTTTCATCCTGGTTTTATTTCTCATTGAAATATTAGCTTTTGAGCTTGGTGTTAGAGCGGTGCAGGGGATTTTTTGTTCAGTGGGAGCAAGCCATGGTTGTTGGCATTATAGGATTGGATACATGATGCACATGCAAAGTTAGAGAAGATTGCTACTATTCAAAGTGGTAGAGACACTAGTTGGTTGTGGAGGACAGTCATGGATTTGCAGGTATATTGAGTTTATTTCTTTTTGATGTCACTTCGGTTTATTTTTTCATGCCTAGATATCCCTATGGGATTACGGTTGATGGTTAGATTCAGTCCGGGTGAAGATGATAGAGCAATTTTCAAAGTTTTAAGGGTTAAAACAGAAAATATGCTAATTCTGAGAGACTGTGTCGATTAGGATTAACCGTGGTCGGTCATATGGTAACCATGGTCAGTCAGGTAGTTAATGGGGTCGGTTAGGAAACCATGGTCGGTTTGGTTACAAGTTTGACAATAGTGGTTATTTACCATTTTAAGATGGTGCCCTTGTCTTGCTTTCATCTTGGTTAGTTTATGCAAAGTATGTTGATAACATGTATCCGATATTTTCACTTGGTATTAGTGGCATGGTTTAGCATGGATGTTTGTTATTGAAATTGATGAGCAAAAGATTCATATTCAGCTTTGGAGTTAGTCGGTGGCAGACTTGGAGCTTCTGGAGAGCTGGTGATATGGATGAATGTACATGGTGAGTTTGTACATGTTGGATAGAATCAGTTTTGTGAGTCTATGATGATGCAGATGTTTGATTTACACATTGATGCTTTGAGCATGAGTAAGGGGATGTTTGTATTTCCTCTGTTACTATGTTACTCCTTGAGAGATGCTATCTGAGATGATTGTCTTGAACATGCTAGTTATTTATGCAGGGTTGGATTTGCAAATTGCAGTGTTTGGATTCTTTAAGTTATGTAGGTTTTGGATTGATTACCCACTATTGCAAGTAGAACTGATTTGGGCTGTCTTCGCCGGGATCTTGTTTTGATTTTGCATATGCCATTTTGACTTGTCTTGGTCAGTTGCATTGGTGGTTGCATGGAGACATAGATAGATGGATGGAGAACATGGTTGGTTTTACATGGTATGACTACGGATGTGATTGGGGTTGAACTTCGGTCTCGGTGGGAGTTCTTGTAGGTGTGTTAGTCATGATTGCTTGGATGCATAAGAGGCTGTGTTATGATTCGGTGGGAGCTTGAGGCTTGTGTGTGACGGATCGGTTGTAGCTTCGTGCGAGGTTTGGTAAGTCATGGTTTTATCTTCTTTGTTTGAGAAGATGGTTTGATCTTCACGGTTTTATTTTTTGAGAAAATTTTTGAAGGAAAGAATTTATGGTCTTCACGGTGTGTAGAGGATGGTGATGTATAGGTACAGGTATAGAGATTTAACAATTTATCTCCTAGTGGGAAATTGTTAGGTTGTGGAGCTAAATAGCTTCACTGGAGCATGCAATGGAAACTTACTTGAAAATACAACAACCCATCATCGGTCAGATAGGACTAACATCGGTCAGAGCAAGTGGGAACCACAACCCGTCATCAGTCTGATAAGACAAACATCGGTTAGAGAAAGTGGGAACCAACCGTGGTTAAGGCTAACCAGTGTCGATTACTCATATGATGATGTTTTAATTGACTCTCGGTGTGTGCATGTATACTTTTCTTAAGCTAAATTAAATGAAGGAATAACTACCACCTAAATAGTTCTATAATCTAGCTAAGACAAAGCCTAAGCACCATCAAGATAAAGAGCTAAACAAGATCTATACTAAACATCATAACTTTGAAACATAAGATCAAAACTAGCATGCTATTCAAAATCTCTAGTCTCCTAGATTACCAAAAAAATGAATGGACCTATTTAGCTCCAATGGAAATTGAAAATTTCTTGTTTGATCCTTAAAGAATGCAAGAATAGGAAGCTTAGCTCTTAACAATGGTGACCTCTCAAGAAAACAAAAGGCAAGCTCTTAGTCTATTTTGCTATATGCTTTGCATTTGCTTTCTTAAGAAGTTTAGGTGTAGGTATAAAGGTATAAGGAGGGCTCCTTATATAGCCCAATGGATAAAGAAAACACTTCATCCCTTTACATGTGGGATAAAGGTAAAACATGATTAGGAATGGATAAGGTTGCTTTATAAAAGGTAACCTTACTTTAGAAGGGTTTAATTTATAATTAGCAAGTCATGGGAGTTGGGGGTGTTTTAATTAATCAAAGGTGATTAATTAATAGGTAGATGTAAGCTTATAGAAGCTAATTAGAGGAATATTAGTACGATTTAGGCTATTAGAAAGGGATTAAATCAATTAAATATTGATTTATTGGTTAAATGGAAGGGAGAGCTAATTAATTAATAATAATTAATTAGTCTAGATAGAAGGGGTGATTTATTAACGAAGATCATTAATTAGGGTATTAGTTGGATAGGTGACTTAATCAATTAGCATATTGTAATTAATTAATGACAATAAGAGGGAATATGAGCGCTTTTGATGATATGTTGTCGATTTACAAGAAAGGAGATAATTAGTGCAATTTAAGTATTTAAATTGCTTGGGCGTAATTATGGGTGTCTACATTTGCCCCTCTTTGGGGTGGCGTAAGTGACGCCACTTCAAAGATAGTAGACGGAAGAAAATTTTGAAGGGATAGAAGAAAAATTAGTAGGAGGGAGAGATGCCCCCTCGAGTGTTGATGGGGTGATGAAAGAAGACGATCGACGATCGAAAAAGGTGAGAAATAGATAGAAGAATGGGAAGAGGCAAGATGCCCCTGGTGAGACAAAAGATGAGGGGTGAGAAGAAAGTGATGCAGAAGAAATATGGAGGAGGGGAGAGAAGAGCTTAGCCTCTAGCCATTGTGTATTGGAACAATTTTGATGTCATCATATTACCATAAGAGCTACGTCATCGGTCCTTATGAAAAATATAAGCATACGACAAAGGTAGAATGACATGAAAAGCCATACTACAAATAATTGTCCATTGCTGAAAATACCAACTCCACGTAACATACAACAATGTAATAAATGAGAAGGAAACAAGCTCATTTAACAGGGGAAAACAAGTACAAACGCACATACCCAACCCAACAATGGTCAAGACAGTTGTTGTACAAATGTTTTGTTATCAAGTCAAGAGATCCACAAGTTCTTGATTGACGATAAGGGTTAAAAATGATGCCCCGAGCAAGGATACATGCAAGGGGAAATGATAATGGACACGGGTTTGAAGAAAAGTGTTGTGTGTAATGAAACAACACTAGGTAACAAACGTGCCCCAAAGCATGCATTTGAAGAAAGCAACTAGCTTTGTGAATGGTTATGAATCCGGTGATCCACGAGTAGTATTAATCGGGAAGATGTGAGACAAACCAATAGATATGGAGAAAATACCATGCAAGACACAAGTTTCAGCCATAATAATAAGCAAGTTACCATTTTTGTAGGTTTTTTACTTTTTAGGATTTTGTGAAAAATTTTGCCCTGTTTTTTAGATTTTTGACATATATATATATTGTTTTTTTTTTTGTTTTCTAAAATGTGGTGGACAGAGAAGAAAATAGAAGAAATAGAACGAAGGGCCTAGGGCAACAAAAAGTGCCCTAGGTGGAAGAAAGAAGAAACAAGCGACAAAAATGTCCTTGTTTAGTGGAAAAAATTAATAAAAAATAATTATTTTTAAAAATAATTATTTACGAGAGTGTGGATAAGAAGAAAAATCACCTAGGAGCAATAAAATTGTCTGAGGGAGAAGAAAGGGGTATCAGATAGAAAAAAATGCCCCTAATACGGTGAAAAATAAGAGAAAAATAATTATTTAATAAAAATAATTATTCCACGGTGAACAAGAGGAGAAAACAATGATCGAACGGGCCTCCAGGCCCTCCCGGTGGTGAAAAACGAGTTAATATACCCCACTGGGGGGGTAAAAATCATGCGACCAATTCATTTTAACCGAGCCCTATAGAATTTTTTACTGTGAGGCTCTGAGAATGACGAGGACAATGGTGATCGCACGAGACCGAGTGAGATGAGTAGATGCAGTCCGAGGGTACCAGCGGCACACGGACGATGACCCCTTCGTGAGTATCAAACCCTTGCTCATTAATTTTCATCATTAATGCCCTAATTTTAGCTTTTAGCACTAGGAAGTTGTGTTGGTGCGCATGCACGCGCAGTGCGCAGTGTGTCGAGTCGAGGCGCAGGTGCCACTTTGGGGGGCGCACGTGCACCACACACACATGCATGCATGTGCAGGCATGAGTTACACACACCCACACACACGCACACACACAACACATGTGCGCACATGTGCACACACAGGAAAGGGGGCACACACGTGAAAAGTGGGGCACATGAAAAAAAGGGGGCACACACACGTACACATATGTGTATAAGCAGTATAGAGATGTAAATAGCATGGCAAGTGCCAAATGTGTGGTGCACATGCCAAAAAGGGCGCGCAGGCACCCGAATGAGGGTGCAAGTGCCAAAAGACAAATGCATGCATGTGCACACACCAAAAGGAGGCGCACACACCTAAAAGGGGGCGTAGATGCCCAAAAGGGTGCGCAGGCGTCCCAGGACGGTGGAGGATAGATAGAAAAATGCTCAAAAAGATGACACTTAGAAGAAATTTTAGGATTTTTGGTTAATCCTAAAATAATAGATAGATTTTTAGAAGAAATGTTAGTAACTGACGAGTGATTTGATATTTTACAGAGAGACGGTTGCTAGTTTTATGATGCGGAGCGCCACTCCCGAATAGTAGAGCTAGAGGGGAGTATGTGCGCGAGACCGCGCATGCCATGGCTATACTTCTCGAGGTGGTGGGGCTAGGCCCCCGTGTCTCTGATGCCTCCATTACATGGACCATGGCCTACGACTACGATCAGCCACTGAAAGCGATGGCATAGTGAGAGTGAGAGTTAGTGTTTTAGATTACCTATAGGGGAGATGATTGTGACCCTTGAGGACGTATGGCGGATCCTTCGCATGCCGATCATAGGCACCTTGATTGAGTACAACTCGATGTAGGGCTGATTAGAGCAACATGTAGTGATATTTTTGATGTAGATGATATACCGCATGATGGTATGACCATAGCCTTACATGAGTGCATTTCTGACCCTACATTACATCGGGGGCCTCTCTACATTATGTCTCTTATCAATGGGTTTTTACTCACTGATAAGACAGGGCGTCATTCCCAAGAGGATTATTACCTTTGGTACATGACATTTTCAAGTGGCGAGAGATACTGTTGGGGATAGTGTATACTGGCCCACTTATACTGGGATTTACATTTGATTACATACCATGGTCAGAAGACCGTGGGTCCAGCTTCTTTACTACAGATATGGTCATGGGACCACATTGTGATCGAACATGCCCTATGGGCACTTTATGTGTCCGAGACCCAGAGGAGCCATCTTACATGGCATGGGTATCAGCAGGTGGTGATGCACGGCCACCTAGTAGCCTATTCAGATATAGGTGAGAGTTTGATGAGCTGCCAGAGATAGATATTATATGGTGGCCTTACAGACATTTCTAGTGGCCAGAGGATGCCATAGAGCTTAGTGTGTGCTCAGTAGAGCACTATATCATCGCAGTCAGTCGTAGCTACATTATAGAGTTATATCGAGTTGACAGTGCAGCGACAGCTTGGCATAGTATAGGGGTCCCACACCAGATATTTGGTATGCACGCAGAGATTCAGAGAGGCATACCATGGGGCCTCACATACCGGTGGCCCGAGCTAGGGTGAGTTTTACAGGTGGTCCCACAGGCATGGGACCCAGCATGATAGGTGCGGGACCCAAGGATGATAATGATTATGTAGCTTGGTATGCCACTGTGTTACCCGGTGTCTCACTATCCTGAGGAGGCCTGGGAAGTAGGTACTCGTCCACCCATAGAGATCTAGCATGGTTCGAAGAGAGAGAGAGAGAGCAGTGGGTCCGACCCAGAGGATCCATTTGATGGCATTCCGCATGATGGGTAGGGTGCCTCACAGGCACAAGGACCGAGGCCACAGGGCCCAGTACAGGCACCGGTTCATTTTCCCAGAGTGAGGGTCCTAGAGTAGGGCTAGTCATCGAGAGCCCCAGGGACCAGTCCTAGTGGCACAGATAGCCACACAGCAGTGCATGATAGCCATATATACAGCATAAAACAACAACAAGAGCTACAACAGGTTTTTTAGCTGAGAGAGACACAACTAGAGACAGAGAGAGATGAGGCCGAGGCTGGTGTGTGACCGTGATGAAGAGAGTGTGATTAGGCCCAGACCCATATTATCACATTACTTATCGAGTGAGATAGGCTTGGGCCCAGTGCTAGCCCTAGAGAGGTGACACAGTTTGCATGGCATGGCAGAGTCAGATGTGAGAGATGGCCGCACAGGGGGCTTAGATATTGAGCCTCCTACACCAGTCCCAGACTCAAGTGTGGATGGTCGTTGCCCAGAGGGATCATGTACACACATAGTCATAGGGCTATCTTGCACAGAGGGATTAGGCATGAGCCAAAGTGTAGACTATTACCACAGAGAGAGATCGAGAGGCTGCTTCCTTGAGACAGGATGAGGCTGATTTAGGCAGAGTGACAGGTGAGTGCGATGTTTCCCTCAGGCAGCCCTCACCTCTGGAGATGCTGACTTGATACGTGATGCTACGAGGCTCGGTGGCGAGGATTTATTTTATAGGACTGCCTACTTTAGGGTAGTTCCCCCAAGAAATGAGTGGTATTGTCTCGACAAGAAGAGAGAGAGCATACGATAGGTTTCTAGATCACGGAGATCAGTGCCATTTGATGAGATGAGAGATTAGTTAGGTAGCCTATGCTAGAGCAGTCGGCTAGACAGGGGCCATCTAGTCAGTTCGGTGGCCCACCTAGTGCAGGTCCATCTCAACCACCATTGTTTCATCGACCAGGTGACAGACCTGGGAGTCCTGGCGAGGGTGAGAGTTGTGGTTGAGCTCTACATTCTTTTTGTTGTACATAAATATTTTGTATACATGCCTCTTATGAAGGATTGATTTTGATGTATAGCTTTGTATACCATTATTTTGATGATGCCTCGTGATGAAGGCTTGATTCTTTTTGATGCATGCCCCTTTTTGATGGCACATTATATCGATGATGTATTATTTTGAGTACTGACCTGGATAGTTTATACATGTATATATATATATATATATATATATATATGGAAATTTTGATGTATCATTTTTGTACGCCTCAGTTGAAGGCATTTTTGATATAGAGTAGTTTTGATACATGCCTCTGATGAAGGATTTTATTCTATTATAGATGTATCACTCTTTTGTGTGCCTCAGATGAAGGCCTTTATGATGTACTGCCATGATGTATACCATTTTTGATACAGATATACCACACATATATGATTTGGACATTTGTGACATGACATATGTATATATGAGATGGACATTTGTTTATTATTTCTCATGGATAGATAGATGTGTTTATGATGTATTCTGATTTGATTTGATATGTATATGTATCGATGATCTTGTTGATGTATCACATGTGTTTTGATTTCTAGATGATGTGATCTTGTAGAATATATCAAATGTGTTTTGTTTATGAGATGTGCCATACTTAGTGGATGGGATGATATGATGATAAGGGTGTGGGGGATAGATTTTGATATTTGTGATCCCTCTTGCCCCCATTTGATGATACGATATGTGATGATTAGCTTAACATTCATGTATGATGTATACTTATTTTTTCTTTGATATATGATGTATAGATGATGTTAGATGTGATGATAATGATGGTAATGTGATGTTGTGATAACAAAACAATGCACATGTAATAAACACAATCAAATGCTAACAAAGAACACAATGAATTAACATAATAATGCACCATGATTCACTAGCATGCAAAAACACACCTCAATATGCACAAGCAAGAATAAATCTAATCTAAGCAAGAAAAGATGAATCCTAACAAAGTATGCCCAAGCAACAAACAACCCAAAAGCAAAAACATAAAACAACTATAAAAGAAACAAGCAAAGCAAGAAACAAGACAATGTAAGTAAATGTTTTTGTAAGATTTGTTTTCATGCAACAATTTTCTATTGTTTTTGTGTTTTTGAAACAATTTTATATTGTTTAGGTTTATGTGAAACAATTTTCTATTGTTTTTAGGAAACAATTTTTATTTGAAACAATTTTTATTGTTTTGTGTTTTTTGAAATAATTTTCTGAATGTTTTTGTTTAGGTTTTTGTGAAACAATTTTCTATTCTTTTTGCGTTGTTTTCTAATGGTTTTCTAGAGTTATGCACATGTAACCAAGAAAGCGTGGATGCCCCAATGTTAGAAGGGGAATATACAAGGGCAAAAGCCACACGTTTATGAACAAGAAGGTGAAGTCGTTGAATTGCCCCTAGTGTAAGATGGGAAATAGTGAAAGACCATGCCCCTCACAAATGAATAAAAGAAGACAAATTCGGATCAAGGCCTGATAGGATTGGGCTCATAGGGAATCTCGAAGGCAGAACTAGGGCTAGGCCAAGTAAAACTACCCTCCAGATGCAAGATGCTTGTGAACAATGAATCCTCCCAAGGTGCCGAAATTGGTTTTCACCCAAGGACCTATCCAAAGTGCCACAATTGTGTGGTTTTCACTTGTGGATGACCTTTTTCTTTTTTTTTTTTTTTTTTTTTTTTTTTTTGTATTTTTTTGATCATTTTACCATGTTTTTGAGTTTTTTGCTTTTTTGAACTTTCTGCACCATGTTTAAGCATAGAACCACTTAAGATGCATGGAGTTCATGGGCTCATGGAGCTCATCACCATTGGGGTGAGCAAGTTTGTATGCCCCATGTGCGTGTATACTTGGTGACTATAACATAGGGTCCCAACCAATGTGGTTCAAACTTCCCTTTCTTTTTCTTCATTCCACTTTGTGTTGAACTTGGTTCTCCTTCATGACTAAATCACCAACCTCAAACTGACGAGGGATGATTCTCTTGTTGTAGTTTTTGGAGACTCTATTTTGATACACTTTCAGGTGATTAAGAGCATGAATGCACCTCTCATCTAGGAGCTCCAATTCAGCCAATCTTGCTACCCGTAATCCTCATCCTTATCCAGATAGTCCCTAAGAGAAATTCTCAGGGAAGGAAGTTCGATCTCTAAGGGGATGATAGATTCTGTCCCAAACACTAGAGAATATGGTGTCACACCCGTAGGAGTGTGAATGGAGGTCTTGTAAGCCCAAAGGGCTGGGTGGATTTGCAAGTGCCAATTATGACTGTTTTACTGACCATCTTCTCCATTATTCTCACCAAAGTCTTGTTTGTGGCTTTGGCCTATCCATTACCTTGGGGGTAATATGGTGTAGACCATTTTAACCTGATTTGGAACCCATTGACAAAGACCTTTCATTTCTTATTCTTAAATGACTTCCCATTATCTATAACAATGGCCGTAGGAATGCCATATCGACAAATGATATGATTCATGATAAATTTGGAAATCTGAGCTCCTGTTACATAGGTTAAAGGGACAACCTCCACCCATTTTGTAAAGTATTCATGTAGCCGTGATGATGTGTGTATGACCATCAGATGAGGTAGGAGTAAGTTTCCCTATCAAGTCAAGTCCCCACTTAGAGAATGGCCATGGGGTAGTGATAGGTTGCAATGGTTGCGATGGAGCATGGATGAAGTTTCCATACTTTTGGCAAAGTACACATTTTCTGACATAATTGCAACAATCGGTTTCCATGGTAGGCCAATAGTAGCCTACTCTTAACAATTTCTTAGCTAAGACCATTCCATTTGTATGTGCTCCACACACCCCTTCATGTACTTCTTTGATCACTTGGATTGACTCCATCACATCAAGACAACGTAATAGATTCCCATCGTAGCCATGATGATAAAGTGTACCTCCTAAAAGGGTGTAATGGGCTATTTGGTGAATCAAGATTTGCTTTTCGAGAATGGGAGATATCGGGAGGGAACGTGTTGTCCTTGAGATAGGTAAAGATGGGTTCGTACCACGGGAATTGGGACCAACAACATCACAAGCCAGACAAGATTCTGGCATGTCATATGCGGGCTGGCATAAATTTTCTACAAAGAATGGCATGTCATTATTCCTGGTGGAATATGAAGCATAAAACCCACTATTGCCATAGCATCCACCGATCTATTCTACGCTCTTGGGATTTTTCAAATGTAATGCGCATGAAGTACTCCTTTAGAGTTTCGACCAACTTTTTGTAAGGTATGAGCTTGTCATCCTTAACCTTATATTCATCATTAACCTGTTTGATAATTAATTGAGAATCACCCACAACCTTGACATGATGAATGTTCCACTTGATAGCTAGCTTCATCCCTACAATAAGTGCCTCATACTCTGCAATATTGTTTGTGCAAGGAAGCTCAGTGAAAAGCCTGTGGTATAGGATCACTAGAAGGAGTAATAAGGACTACCCTTGCACCTGAACCATGAAACGTAAAGGACCCATCAAAATGTATCTGCCACATGACAGATTCTTCAATGTAGAGCAAGGAGGCATCTGGAAGATCCAGATTCAAAGGTTCAGTGCCTTGCAAAGGTGCTTTTGCTAGCTGGTCAGCAAGTACTTGTCCTTTAACGATTTTGATGTACAAATTCTATGTCAAACTCACTGAGTAGAATGATCCAATTAGCCATTCTACCCGTGAGGGTGGGTTTAGACAAGTAAGTACTTGAGTGGGTCAACCTTGGATATAGCTTGGTTTTGGTATTCAATAGATAATGGCAAAGTTTTTGAAAAGTAAAAACAACAGCCAAGAAAAATTTTTCAATTTGAGGATAATTGAGCTCATAGGTGATGAGGGTGCGACTGAGATAATACACCACTTTTTCCTTATGACCAAGGTTGTATTGGGCGAGCAGCACACCAATAGAAAATTACGTAGTAGAAATATAGAGCAAGAGTGGTTCTATAAGAGTTGGAGGCATGAGGACATGTGGATTAGCCAAGTATTGTTTAAGTAAAGCAAAGGCTTGTTGTTGCTTAGGTCCCTAGATGAAGGTGACATCCTTTTTAAGCAAGTGGGTGAATGAGTGGCACTTATCTGCAAGTTGGGAGATGAAGTGGTGAATGGCCTGGATTTTCCCCTATAAGCTACATGTGCTTGCTTGATATTCTTAGGTGGAGGAATTTCAGTAATAGAGACACTTTAGCAGGGTCTACCTCAATACCTCATCTTGATACAATGAAGCCCAACAGTTTTCCTGATAGCACACCGAATACACACTTCTTTGGATTTAACCTAACCTTGTACTCTCGTAGGCACTCAAAGATATGCCACAAAATGATAGGGTGATCCTCTCTTGTCTTAGACTTTCCGAGGATGTCATCCACATAGTCCTCCATGATATCATGAATCATATCATGAAAAATTACTATCATTTCCCGACTGATAAGTAGCTCCTGCATTTTTGAGACCAAATGGCATCACCTGATAATAGAAGGTACCCCAAGGAGTCGTGAAAGCCATTTTGTGCTGATCTTCTTCAGCTATCTTGATTTGGTTGTATCCTGAAAATCCATCCATGAGAGATAGCATCTCGTACCCTGCTGTTGAGTGATAATCATGTCAATATTTGGCAAGTGGAAAATCATCTTTAGGGAAAGCCTTATTAATGTCTCTAAAATCCATGTAGATTCAGATATCGACAAGATTTTTCTGGGACAGAACAATGTTCGATATCCATTCATAATAATCAATAGGTCAGATGAACCCTGCCGCAAGTAATCTTTCCAACTCTTCTTTAACCAAGTAAGGCCACTCTTGGGTGCATCTTTCTGAGCTTTTGTTTGATAGGCTTAGCATCTACGTGCACAACTAGGTTGTGCATGACCAAAGTTGGATCTAAGCTTGGCATGTCTTTGTAAGACCATGCAAACACATCTATAAATCTCACAGCAACATAGTGAATGTCTTTTTCTCTAGCCATGAGAGTGATGCTCCCAATTTTACTATCTTGGGATCTTCTTTTGTACCAATATTCACATCAATGGTTTCCTCGACTAGTAATTTTGATAAGTCCTCCATATGCGTAGGATCGGGAGGAAGGTTGAGATCTTCATCCAAGGATGTCTCCATGAGATTTTCATCCTTGGCGTGGTCACTTTGTTTGTCCTTTGATTTTTTTATTTGTTTTTCGGCCAGTGCCTCAAAGAGGTTTTCACTGTGTGACTTGGACTTTGATTTTTCCGAGGCTTTACGTTGGAACTTTTTCCCTCACTTTTCTTTAAGTTTTTTTGACCATGAAGCTCAACCTCCTCACCGAAGTAGGCAAGTATCCAAGTCAATAAAGAAACCCTTCTTGTGGTCTCCAATGGGAATTGTATCCCTTATGCCCATGAACTCTGCGATAGCTTCATCATTCTTGAATAAATCTAGCGACATGTGACGTTGTTGGTCCCATTCAACAAGGGAAGGGTAAACAAGGTCAAGGGTTGGTTCCGTAGGGGTTATGGTTAGGAAAATGTTGTTCATGAATAGGTTTGTGGAGGCAAGATCCTCATATTGGCTACAATGGGAATCTGTATCACTATCTAGATAGTCAGAGCTATCCTCACGTTTAGAACAAGTAGTCTTGATCATTGGGGTGTGCTCCATAAGGGCGAATCCCAATGTTGTATCTTTCTATTTTGAAATGCGGAAGAGGCACCAGCTCTCTCTCTCTTTGTTCATTTCTACCACATCCTAGGCCTTTGTAGCCCATGGAGTACATCATTTTACTAGATTTTTCATATTCTGGGGTTTGATAACAGGATGGCTGAGTATCCTCTGGGACCCAAGTTGTAGGTGGATCTAACAATTTTTCCTCAGCTAACAAGCCTCCAGGTAAGAATGACCTAATAGTGTGTTCATTTCTAGGTCTTCTGAAGTGATAGTTGGGTCGACCTCTAGTCTTGGGTGACAATGAGAGGTCTAAAACCAAGAGGGCTTGTTGTACATTATATTCCCATACCATATTCAAGGATTTTCATCTCCCATGAATCAAAAGGAGATGTTGAAGTAGATGCCCCATGGGCACAAGAACTGAGAGAATCTAAATCTATCTGGGATTCCATGGCCTTAGATTGGAGAGGGACAACTATATCGTGCAGAGGGACATGCATATGTGCCCTTTCGTGCAAAGCTATTGAGATCTCTACAATGAGTGAAGGGCTTTGAATCTCCTTGTATTGTAATGGTGTGTCCCTCATGCTTCAATTTAATGCATTGATGAAACGTTGATGGCACGACCTGCATGGCATGAATCCATGGTCGGCCTAGAAGCATATTATATGGAAGTTCCAAGTCTAGGACATGAAACTTTGTCTTGATGGAAGTGGGACCCACCTCCATGGGCAACATGATTGTGCCCACTGACTCCCTTTCTACATGTTGTCGTATGCGGTGATAGTGATGATATTGGACTCAAGATTTGCCTCAGTATGTCCTAACTATTTAACCAACTTGAGTGTGTAGATGTTCAACCTTGATCCATTATCCACAAGCACCCATTTGATCTTCCTACGTGGGTAACAACTACCTCAATATATAAAGGAAGATTATGTGTTGGATTCTTAGTAGGGATCTCCCTATGATTGAAGGCAATATGTTCATTTGGTACGATGTTTGCCACTGTGGCTTGAAGGTGTGTAGGATCGACCTCTAATGGCACTCCCGACCCCTGAAGAGTTTGGTATAGAATGTATTTGTGCACATTGGATATCTTAAGAAGATCTAAGATCGAAATCTTAGCAGATGTCTTCTCAAGTTTCTCTAAAAGGTTATATTTACCATTTTGTGGGTTGATGGAGAAGGTTTCGGAATCATGAGGTGGGCACACCTTGTTACCATGGCACGTAGTCCTTTCCCTTGATTCGGATGGTGTTGACATGGTCAGTAGGAGAGTGAATACATCCAATAAGTGAATCATAATGATTGTTGTCTTTTTTGGTGTACAAGTAATTCACTGCCTTTATAACCTTGGGATGACTCTCCCCGATCCGGCTTTGACTTTTTTGATTTATCATGATTGGGGAATGGCTCTTTATATATCCCCATTTTCTTGTTAGGTGTCTATGTTTTTTTCCTGGGTTGTCCACCTCTATCTCCCCATTGTCAATGAGGTCTTAAATATAATGATGAAGTCACAGACATTTTTCTGTTTTATGCCCCTTGACACGATGCATTTCACAATATTTGTGCTCCTTATACCATGAAGGTTTTGGAGCATTGTCATCAAATGGTTGCGTCGTAGGATATGTCATCATGTGGGCCTGCATAAATTGTTTTAGTATAACTAACAAAGGTTCATTAAGAGAGGTGAACATTCTTCACTTTGGTGGTGGTTGAATTGGTCCTTTGGTCAGTTTAAAAGGTTGACCGGTTTGGACCATTTGTACACATTTGGAATAGTGATCCCATCTCCCACCACATTTTTGGTTTTTTTAAAACCTTCGGCTTTTCCATGGGTTTAGCATTTTGATTATCTCTAGATTAGGTTTTGAGGGTTCCTTTGGAAATGAGAGCTTTCTCTATCTGAACCCCTTTTTGATGACCTCCTCAAAAGTGTGAAACACAATGCATTTGGAGGTGGAAAGCTATATCCGGTTTAGGTTGGGAACAAAAATACTAACCAACTATTTTTCAGGGAAAGCGCAAGGGAAGCGGCTAGTTATCCCTCTCCACCATGGAAGGAAGCTAGCAAAAGTCTCATTAGGGCATTTTTGGCACCACATAAATCTTCCATGGTGACATCACTTTCTATGTTGTACGAGAAGTGACGCACGAACCTTTCTGCCAATTCTGGCTAGGTGAAAATTGATCCTCGAGGTAAACGTGTGAACCACTCCAAGGCTTGACCTCCGAGACTCTTGGGGAAAAGTTTGATGAGATAATTGTCACTATAAGACACCTCTTGACATGCCATATAGAAATATTTGACATGATCCCGTGGATCCCCCTTTCCTTTATATTTGTCAAATTTTGGCATATCGAATTTCTTGGGAAAGGGTTGAAGGGTCATAGTCTTGTCAAAAGTATAGGGACATAATTCTTCGTATTGATACTTTTTAATGCTCCCTATATTGCTCTCTTGTAGGCTCATGAGTGTCACTTTCATAGACTGTATCTCTTGTGTGAGCAATTGTTCTCTAATGGGAGAAGTGGGGATATATACGTGATGATACCCTGTATCGTCTTCTCCTTGGTTTTCTCTATGGAGTTCATTGATCTTAACCTTAGGCCTCGATTTTTGAATGTTTTTGTTTCTTCCTTCTGTACATGGGAGGTTAGAAAAGCTAATTGTTCGATTAGGTTACTAATCTGTTGTTGAATTGTGGTTTCTTCTTCTAAGGTTCCTCCTCTTCCTCGTATTGTGGAGGTTCTTCACCAGTCTCATGTTCTGTCTTGTTTCTACGTGGCACTTTGATAAAGGGTATTCTATGTCCCACCACTTTATTATTCCCTGTGTTAGAGGTAGAAGCATGTCCATGCGTCAAAATATCCTCCATATTGATAAGGGGTCGTTCTTCCTCAATAACATTATTCAGGTGGGATTGTTTCATTTTCAGTGGGCAATTTGGCCCCTAATTCTACAACCCGTGCTAGAACTCTATCCTTATTTCTGAAAAGAAACTCATCTAATAAAGTAGGGTCAAAATTGAATTCTACGTGTGGGGATTCTAATTCATTTCCACTATGATCGACCATATCTTCTATCTCTTTTTCCATAGAAAACAGAGGTCCTAGATCATGTCCAATGAAGGGGTTTGACCCTTATCTGTTAGAGGCTTCCCAAGCTTGCACTTGTTGTTCCTCGTATGTCTATTTCTTGAGTCCTAATCATGTTTTAGGAGCCATGTTTTTGTGATAGTTTCACTAAGGTAAGTTGTAAATGTGTTCAAAACTTTGTGACCACACCTAAGTGAAATGCAAGATGTATTGTCAAGAATATGAATGAAAAACAATGTGAGAATACCAATGTGATAGAGTGATAAATCACTAGTGACACAAATGTTTGGTATCTAAACCTATCAAATGAAGTACCTCCTAGACTACGTCTCAAAAAATAGTTTCACATCGCAAGATAATTAACAAGATGTTCTTACTTATGCTAAGTTCACAAGAATGAACAAAACATAAGTAAATACAAAAAGTCAATGTAACCTCCTAACAAGATATACTAGGAGCGAGCTCAAACTCGATTAAGACCTATATCTCAAAAAGTGTGAATTATAATTCATGAATGACAGAACAATATCACCAAGATATGTTAACAAAAATTTGTGAGAAAGTAAGGTATTGATATCAAGGTGGTATTGATATAACACACACAAATGGTAACACCCAACACTCTTCAAAATCGAGGTAATAACAGAATCGAACTAAAGAGCTCAAAGTATAGCTAGGAATAGTTAAAAAGGTGTGCAGTGTAACCTTTGAATATAGATATTTATGTCAAGTTTACAAGAAACAAGACATAAATATTAAAATTGTAGTGATACAATATAAACAAGTCAACCCTTCTAAGGAAGTTCAAGATGATGAACCACGACTAACTACAATGACAATCTTGACATGGGTATCAAGATCACAATGGCCACTAATGATATGAATACGTCTCCACACACTTTAGATGTTTAACTTACCCAGCTGCAAACACGGATGGGCGTAAATAAACAAAAAAGTGGCAGAAACAATTGATTGGTAACACAAAGGTAGTCACCCTTCTTCTAATCAACAAAGTGTCAAAAGAATGTGAAGGAAGCAAAATCAAAATAGTGATGAAAAATGTTGGCTTCACTTTAGTAGAGTTTTGCCTCACCCTAAGGAAAGTAAAAACTAAGTGAAAGTAATGTGTCACACGTTTCACAATACAAAGATGGTTCACAACTCAACACTATTTTAGAATGGTCAAAGTGGGCTCCTAGCCAAAGTATATTTTCCTAGGTGGTTCTCTCATCCTAGGTGTTACAAAGATTATCCACAAGCGGGACGATTTACCCAAATAGTCCCAACTATCTTTGGAGTATCTCGACTTTGCCTCCTTCAAGCACAGTGGGTAGTAAATGCATCCCAGGGTTCATTTTAAGAGACCTCTTAGAAATTGGAGGTGGAAAATACCTGATGAATATCCTCATAACCAGTTTAAGTAGAAAGGTGACTTTTTGGGGTCCGATGCAAAATTTTTTATTTTTAAGTGGTGGGACGAAAGGCTGCATGAGACGCACGAGAGAGATTTTGGCGACGATGTCAACGAACCTCATTGACATGTGTCAAAAACCTTGTTGATGCACATCAATGAGGTTCTATTGATGTGCGTCAGTGAGGATGTTGTGACGTGCATCAGTGAGGTTTGTTGACGCACGTCAACCACCTTGTTGACGCACGTCAACAAACCTCATTGATGCACGCGACCGCAGCCTTCACCGCCTCTGGTCATGCAACCAAAAAAATATATGTTTCGCGCATCAAAAAACTCTCTGTCATGCATCTACTTGCTTTGCACTCCTATCGTGCATCAACAAACTCTCCCTATCACACGTCAACAAACTCTCCTGTCACACATCAACAAACTCTTTGTCACGCATCTACAGCCTCCACCCTCATGCTGCGTGTTTATTGTACTTGATAATACATATTCCCTCAGGTGGTATGAGTGAGCTAGTAGTGTTCTACCTGGTGAATAATATAGGATTATATAGGGGATAGTTTCAAGGGTAGGTGAAGCCAACCCCTAAAAAAAATTAAACTATAATTTTTAGGTGAATAGGTCACTGACCCGCGCTAGAAAATTCACCTTTTCAAATTTTTCAAAAATGGAATATTCACCATATTACGAATATTCGCCACTAAAATTATCCTTGATGCATCTATCATGTACTTGAAAGTGTCGCGTAGGGAAAACTTGTAACTCTATCTCACAAAGGAATCACTAGTCAGATAGGTAGTGCGGAGCACTTCCCGTTTCGCCCACAAGTTTCCCTCTTGCGTGGACTATTGTGGGGTTTCTAGAACCACCCCCATTGTTGTCGCTTAAGGTGTTATGCCAAAGGGGTTATGTTCAGTTGAGTGGAGAGGGACATACCATTTTCCGAAACCTGTAATACAATGTTTTGAATATGTTCTTCATTTAATCTTTTTTAATTAGGTGTGGTTTGTTCGAACACCATTTGACAACCTGTTTAACAACAAGTGTTATTAGTTTTTGGCTTTGTTTTGATTCCTCCGTTCTTTGACAAGCGATGGCGTTTTGGTCTTGTATGACGATTTTTAGTAGTTTTCCATAAAAAGAGAAAACACCATTTCTAATTCTCCAGATCGTCCAAGGACACAAGAGAAGAGCATACGTGATGTTTCCAAAAATCCAAATAAGATATCAAATGAAAAAACACTTTAATTCAACTACGCCAAGTTAACCAATTCCAATTCAAATATTCCTAACAACCTCAAAGCATCAAAAGGAATTAAGATTTGTTTCTGATTCCCAAGATCACCCAAAGGGATGCAAGGGAAGAACATACGCGATCGTATTCTTGTAAGTAAACATGCAAAGCTGATCTAATCAAGTAAAAACGGCCTACAAAGACAAGTATAGGATTAGATAAAACTGAAAGAATGTTAGAACCTCAACACATTAAATTCAAGAAAACAAAGGACTCCTATGCCCCTGTTTTGGTGTCTGCGCATGGGTTAGGGCATATACGCCACTCTGTGTTTTTTGATTTACAATTCACCTGTGTCACCCGAGAGACGTGTGTGCCACAAAAACAATGTATGTGCTACTCTGCGTATTTTTGGCTTACTATGTACTGCGCGCCCAGGAGTGGCGTGTGCACCACATAAACAATGTATGCGCATGTAGACACTAAAATTAGGTCACATTCCCCTTTTGTCCCTCGACATATAGGCACCCTTTATTACATTTACCTAGCCATGACCCTCTTCACCCCACTAATATTAATTTAATTAATTAAATTAAATTAATGCTTTATCCTCACTATATTTATTATTTAAATATCTTATTTAAATAATATCTACACATATAGTTCACTTAGACACCTCACCAAGCTAACTGAACCTAAGACCTATTCTTAGCAAGTTACCTTAACTAACTAAGAGTTACCCAAACCCTAAAAATCAATGCCTACATTCCCTCTAACCACATTCCCGCATGCTCATAAGAGGCTCCGAGTCTAATCCATGGGATAGTGACACAAGATCCGAGAAAATCAGGAGGATCTCCCTAAGTTTAGTAAACCTAGGAAATCCCACCTTGACCGACATCGGTTACCCCTAATCGTCGCCGGTTAAGACAGACCATCGTCGGTTACCCCTTTTAACCCAAAACAACCTTATAATAAAGGTTGGAAGTTGGAACTTGGAATTTGGAAGTTGGAAGGAAGAAATTTGATGAGCAAGAATACATCTTAGAGATAATGCATCTTCGTGAGATCCAATTCCAGCGAAAACTCACATCTAAGGAAGGAGATTAAGCATTCTTCTCTGCATAGCCATCCCAGCCATGATCTGATCTATCCAAGTAAAGAAGAGTGTGCATGAAACCCATCTTGAATCTTTTCTTCAGTTGGTGATCACTCGCAGCCTCCAAACCCATCATCAACACCTCCATCCTTCATACACAGACCTTCATGTACAAAATCCAAGTATAATGTCATACTTCTCTAGTTTATTTCATTTCACCATTATTTTATCACCCATTTTTATCTTGCTCCCACAGTCACTTTCTTCCACTTTCCACAGTCTCTGTCACTGTCATTTTTCTCATTGACATTTTACACATCCCTAGATTTGGCATACTTGTCAGATTTTTCCTTTTGCCTCGTTGTTTACTCATTGTCCATTTTCTATAGTGACCGACAATGGTTACCCCTGACCAACATTGGTTTTCCTAACCAAAGGCATCGGTTAGGCTATTTCACATTCCACCCACCATTTGTTACTTCATCCATTTTTTATCACCAGATTCACCTGTTCTTGTTGTTCTCTATATCATTTATAGAGAAGCAGCCCTACCTGATCAATATGGGTTCACATGGTGTTAAACCGAAGACAAGCGAACGCCCTTGTGTTCCATGCCGGTTCCCAACCACTCCCACCTAGTCCTTCACCAAATTCTATTTTATCACCAGCCATGGATCTCATCCACCTACTACTATCGCTACTCACAGAGATGAGGAGTTCACATGACTCCTTGACCATAACCCTTCCGCCTTGCGGTTTTACCTCTCCCACTTGTCCACTTGAGACACCTTAGGTCAGTTGATATACGACATGCCCGTATCTATCCCTCTGACTCTTGCACCCAATTCCACATCGGCCCCATTTGGCTCCGTGCTACTTACATCCACCTTACCCCGGTCATTTTGAGTTAGGTTCTATACCCATCATGATCTGCTACATCTATTATTTCGTGGCACCCATTACATCCACCATACTCTCGACAACCACCTCAAACACAACCTCATCTACCCCTAATGCCTCATACATATACGTAGCTACGTTCCCACCTCCAAGTATCGGTGACCCCTACCCTATTTTAGAATGTGGTTCTTTCCATTCCACAAGCATTAGCCCCTATCGCCACTAGGGTTACCATGACCCTTCCACCCCCATATACATACTACCAACAACCACTGTTTCATCTATCATTCATTTGGAGTGCACGTACCCCTATTTCATTGCCTTCTTCTATGCCACCTTACATGGCAGCCCCATACACTGGAATGCCAACCCCATTATATGTCCAAAACCAACCTCCTCATGTTATAGGAGGCATCCAATCATCACAACCCACCAATTACCTAATTAAATTGATGTTGGATAAGATGTAGACACTTGGAGGCATCGGTTTATGGATCTCGCAACACTCTCACCTATGACGAGATTTGTAATGAGCCTATTCGCCCCTCCATTCCTATCTATTCATACCATGTGTATTGGGAAATGCCTAAATTCAACCACTTCAATAGTAAGGAAGACCCATAACAGATTTACGCTCGTTCAAACATGGGTGTTATCGATTGCTCATAATGATGCCTTGCTTTTGAGAAATTTTCCCATGTCCCTCACTTTGGACTGCATTAGATTGGTATAGTGGATTACCCAAACACTCTATATTATCATTCAATCAGGTAGCCCAAGCTTTCTTGGATCATTTCTCTATCAGTATCGCCAAGAAGGTTACCTTGACCGATCTATATTCCACACGTCAGTACGAGGATGAATCTATCACAGATTTTGTCACTCACTGGCGCAACTTGATCAATCAACTTACCTTCAAAATTCCACAAACTAAATTCATTGAGCTCTTCACATGAGATTGTGCGGACATATCTCCCCGACCTTGCAAGTCCAAACTTTCGAACGTTTGACGAGGCATTCACTATGGCACGAAAGTTAGAGATTTGGGCCATCGAAGAGAAGAAAATCCAATTGCGAATTAAGAATTCAGCATTCAAGTCGAATGAAACCTCTTCTTCTTCCAAATCACCAACCAATTATTCAAAGGCTAAAGGTCACGCTAACACGGTGGTACTCAAGGTTGGCCTAGCTCATCCATCCAATCAAGCTTCACCCTCATCTAATCTATCACCTGTCTAGGCTTTTCAATTTAGAAAAGAGCAACGAAAATATACCCCAATTAGGGAACCTTACTCTTCTGTCTTAGAAAATCTTATCAAAGCTGGAGCCATCACCCTTCCACCCATAAAACCACACACTGGTTTTGACCCTGCTCACCCCGTTATCGCATGGTATAAAGAGCATGATTTCTGTAACTATCACCGAGTGAAGGGTCATAGTGAGGGCAACTGCATCACTTTCAAGAATATTGTCCAAGAAATGCTCAAGAAAGGCGAGCTAACTGTGGATAATCCTAATGCCACCCTCAACCAAAATCTACAAATCTTCAAAAAACCATTTCCCAATCATGCCCCTTCATCCAATCAAATCGGTGAGACATCCACTCATGATACCCATACCTGTGAGGTTCACACAATCTTTAACGAGGTACCTTTTGCCTCTCAATTACCTCACATTCCTTCCATAGAGGAAATCCTAGCCTAAAATCCTCCTTCCACATTTGAACCAACCTTCACTGTTCATTCACCAATAGAAGAACACCTTTCATATCCTACATCACCCTCTTGAAGAGTCTTCTGCTAACATTGAGACCATCTCACCCCTAGCTTCTCCACTTAGAGAACCTTTACCTACCGTACCTCCTCCACCTATAGAGGAGCACCCATTACCTCCTCCACCCATAGAGGAGCACCCATTACCTCCTCCACCCACAGAGGAGCACCCATTACCTCCTCCACCCACAAAGGAGCACCTATCTATTCCTCCACTTATAAAGGAACTCCCATCATCTCTTCCACCCATCATAGACCCAGTGGAGATACCTTTGCCTCTTGGCGAGAATTCTCCATTAGCTAAAGTGGCCGATTCCCCATCTCTAAGATGCATTTTATGGGAATTCCCTTTAGGTCCTCTCACAACCTTCACCCACGGTCATGTCGTTCTCACATTTGGCTAATCACTTAGATTATGTGGATAGGGCTTTATTATGGGGGTGCCTTACTACCTCCTGTCTCAACATAGATGCAACCGTCCCTCAATGACACCTCCACTATCTACCCAAACACATTTCCACCCATAAAACCAACTACAACCACTTCTATCACAACCCCGTCCATGATACCCATTAGAAATCACACCACACCCTTACCCATAACCCGATCTATGCCTAAAACCAAACCCATACCCACAACATTTACCTCCACTAAAGCTATTACCACTTTTGGGGTTACCTCGACCACCAACCTTACTCATCCACCTATTAAAGCTGGATTTAGCTACATCCTCTAACGTCAAAACCACACCTACTCGACACCCAAACCAAAGAAGCAAACTCATTGACCTCATACCCCCACCGCACCAATCATACCCGCACTTGTCCCGTCTACCTTAAGACCTCGGTTACCAAACATGATCAAGCACCCTTCACCCATCCATAAACCAATAACCTAACAACCCATTCCTTCCTCACATACCTCTAACCTATCCAAGCACACAACATGACTCATACCCCCACCTGTATCCTCTTTACCACCTATACCTCCAATCCCTTCAGCTATTGCTTCACTACCCACCACACTTAGGTCATTGTCCCTCACACCCCAAGTATGACCCGTGTCATCTACCTTCATAGCACCCCATTATCCCCATGGGTAACTCGACCTCTTCCTACATCTGCTTTCCCTTCTAGACCTCATACACCCACATCACCTTTACCCAAGAAGGTGTAAACCAAACACAAAACCCCACTACCCCACAACAAGATCGTAAAAAACCCCACACCCTCCTACTCTTCCATCTATTGTACCCCTACCCAAACAAACCCGGCCGATACCTCAAACCACACCGATACCTAAACCCATAGCTCGACCTATTCCTACTCTTCCAAAAACAACCACACCTACACCCAAACCCACATTCACTTCCCATTGTGATCCACTAGCGAGGTCCTATGCCAAAATTTTAACCAACCTCCTTGAGACTTGTTATCACATTACTAAAATTTGCGCATACCATCATGTGCCAGGGCATGATGTGGAGAACTGTAAGGCCTTGAAAACCATCCTTATCCAATTGTGTCCACCAAAAACAAACTTTGATGACGATGACCTTCTTGATGAGGATCCTTCTTCACCAACACCCATTCCCACACTGTCCACTCAACAACCACAACCTCCACCCTCACAACTCCTAGAACCACACACAAAATTTGAAATTAACATGGTTCACATCAGAGAACTTGCCACGCCACCACCCAAATGTCGTTGTACCCAATTGACCTCATAGAGCTTTTCTCCTCCAGTAGGTTTTTGCACTTCATGTTGTTATCCACTTACCCTACACCTTCTCCATTTGACAACTTCCTAAAATGAACATGGTACACATCACTACACGTGCGCAAAAGGGTAAAGAAAAGGCAACCGACCCACCAACCAATCCTATACTCAACATACCATCGTACCCATACCTAAGATAACTATCACACCCCCGCATACCCCATTTCTAATTCGTCACACATCACACCATGCTCAAACAATTACACCAATCTCCCTCAAAATATCCTTATATGACCTGATCCAAACCTCAGAATCCCATCATCAAGCCCTCATGGAGGTTCTTCAATCTATTGAGGTTTTACCCAATGACCCTACACATGTATTCTATAATATCACACCCCATCATGTAGCCTCCTTCACCAAATTACCACCTTCATCCTCACCTCACCTTGTTCTCCAAGTGGCCTCCCTTAGCTTCTCGGAGGAAGAGATCACACCATACCAAAATGATGACTGGACCAGACCCTCTTAATCTCTATCCACATTGATGACATACAGGTACGTCATGTGATGATTGATGGAGGCACTAGCATTAACATCATTTCATCCTAGGCATTTTCTCAAATGTGCATACCTGAAAATTACATGTATAAACATCTGGTCATGTTGCGTACATTTGATGACGCAATCACCTCCACACTAGGAACTGTCCTCCTTCATGTTCGTGTGGGCCCCCACACTATTCTAGAATTGTTTTATGTTTTGGAGGGGGAATTCCAATATAACTTGTTGCTTGGTAGACCCTGGATCCATGTCATGGGTTGTGTTCCTTCCACTTTGCATCGTTGTGTAAAGTTTGAACACGAAGGACACACTTATACCATTCTAGCTGACCCATCACCTTTCAAAACATGCAACATGCTTTACCGACCCAATGATGTGCTCATACCTGTCAAGCCGTCTACCTCCGCAACCAATACCGCTTCACCTACACCACCTACCAAGACAACTACTAATTTCACCACACATACCTCCTCTATCCCTACCGCTACTGACCTCCACGACTAACCCATATGCTCCTCAATCTGTTAACTCCACCTCCACCTTGACCTCGACACATCATCCATACCAGCTACCCACATACCAACCGGCCAGATCCCTTGGAAGGTGTTTTTCAACGCCTCACTCGGGGAGTACCGCCTATATAGTGTCAACACATTCCTTACTTCGGATAAGTGTGGAATCCTTCACCAACACACCCTCTCATTATGATCACCATAGTATAGGAGAACGCATCCTTTATGGTCCTCCTCATCTTCGTACTAGTCTCACCTATGGGAGACTTGATACTACCACTTACTCACTGAACCACCATCACAACCCCACCCATTTTCCACCGACTTGAATCACTTACCAATCGTTGTTTCACCCATACCTTCCTGCACCACCGTGCATGGAAGGGTTTTGGTTTTGGCTTTTATGAGCAAGGCCACCATACCGTTATTCCATGTACCACCGAAAAACATAATGACCGTAGTGGTATCGCCTTCCCGAACCTCCTATCAAAGAGCTGCATTGAAATCATTGCGGACCCTAGCCCTTCTCCACCTTCATCACCACCCTCTCGGCGTGCAGTCGATGGATCTGAATCTATCCCTCCTAACTTCTTTTTTTCATAAACACCATTTTCTTGGGACCTTTGACTTATCAACGCGAAGATGAGGCCCCTTCCACTCTCCCATTCCTGTATCCTGAGATGATCAACGATGACAAACATACCATTAATGTCATTCAATGTCGGGATGATGAATCCATACTCACCTACCTTGGTGCAGAAGACTCATATATTCATCAGTCGTTACCCTCTGAGACGCAAACTATGTTGAATGAATCGGCTATCGAGATCAACATTCATACTCGGGACAACCCACACATCTTAAAGATTGGACAATCTTTAGATCTCTTGCTTGAAAGCAGGAAGCCATCACTTCTTTTCTCCGAGATCATAACCATGCTTTTGCTTGGTCTTACAGAACATGCTCGATATTGACCCCACCATAGTGGTCCACAATATTAGAATCGTTTCGATGCCAAACCTATCAAATAAAAGCCGAGGAAAATGCACCCTGCATTTCTCTTCTCATCAAAGAAGAACTTCAACACCTTATTTCCATTTCTTTCATCTTACCCATTGATTATCCTCATTGGATTTCTAATATTGTCCCTGTTACTAAAGTAACAACAGACTCCACATTTGCACGGACTTCCGAGACCTCAACCTCGCTTTGCTGAAAGACAATTTTCCATTGCCAAGATTGACAAATGGTTGACCTCACCACTAGTCACGAGATGCTCTCACTCATGGATGGTTTCTCAGGATATAACCAAATTTTTCTTGCCCAGGAAGATCAGCACAAGACCGCATTCATGACCCCTTGGGAAACTTTTGCTACCAGTCATGCATTTTTCCCTTAAAATCTTTGGTGCTACATATCAAGCATGTTATGAATTACATCTTCCATGATATCATGCATCGCATATTGGAAGATTACGTGGATGACCTCTTGGCCAAATCTAAATGTCGAGTTGAACACCTCACCATCCTCAAAACTATCTTTGACTGCCTCATTAAATATTACGTCTGCCTTCAACCTAAAAAGTGTGTCTTCGCGGTTCTCTCAGGAAAGCTCATAGGATTTATTGTTTCCCTCCATGGTAAAGAAGTTGACCCAGCTAAAGTCAAGGCCATTCGGAAATGCCTTTGCCCACTAAACTTAAAGAACTCCATAGCTTGCAAGGTAAATTACACCATCCATTGCTTGTTTTATTTCATAATTATCGATCGTGCCAACCATTTCATCATCTGCTTAGGAAGGATGTCTCCTTTAAATGGGATGATGATTGCCACAAAGCTTTTGAGGCCCTAAAACAATACCTTCTCCAACCACCCGTACTCATTCCACCTAAATACAATCAACCTTTTTACCTATACATATTAGCTACCGATCATTCCTTGGTAGCCATGCTCGCTCATCGCGATGAACAACACAGGGAGTGGGTGGTTTATTACATAAGCCGTACACTTTTGGACTATGAAACCTGATACAACCATCCAGAAAAGATTTTCTTAGCCTTAGTTTTCGTTGCCACCAAACTCTGTCATTACCTACTCAACCACAAAACCTATGTTGTGACCAACACCGACCCTTTACACTTCATATATGCCAAACCTTATTAAATTTAGCGTGTCACGTGATGGCTTATGCTTGTAGATGATCTTGACCTTGAATTCATTCACCAAAAGTCCATTAAGGGCTAGGATATCACCAACCAACTGGCTAACGCACCTATTGCTGGGGACCAACCCTCTAATTTTGACTTTCCTGATGATTCCATTGCTACCCTTTCCCTGGACGAATGCCTTTACCAAATGACACTGTTCTTCGATGGTTCCAAGTGTCAGCGTGGGGGCGGGGCTGGTGTTATCCTCATTCCTCTGGATGGTGAGCCCATGCCTTTGTCTTTCAAACTAGACTTTGAATGCACCAATAATATTGCCAAGTACGAAGCGCTCGTATTAGGTCTCTGTGGCGCTATGCCCTAGATATCAAATCAATCCACATCTTTGGTGATTCACAATTGGTTGTAAACCAATTCAATGATATGTACTAATGTCATAATGAGATACTCCAAAAGTATAAACATCATGTATACATACTTTTGACCACCTTTGATCGTTACACCCTTCAAACCATCCCACGTTCAACCAACAAATTTATAGATACCATGTCCTACTTAGCTTCCCAAATACCCGCTTCCCCTGTTGATTTCAAAATATTCATCACCATACAACACCTCCATTCACCTTCTTATTTACCTCACAATGTTTACTCAATTAGAAATGACATCCCTGACCCGAGTGACCTTTGGTATAAACAATACTCTAACTACCTTTCCCTCTACATCTTACCTCTTGATCTCACCCATAACGGTCAACGTGCCTTCCTTAAAAGGGTCTCTGGTTTCGTTATCATGGGGGGACTCCTCTATAAGCACTGCTTTGATGGTATTCTCTTACAATTCCCCACAAGTCCTAAAATCCTTATACCATTAAGGAGGTTCATGATGGCATATGTGGAGGTCACTTCAGTAGCCTTGTTATTGCTAAGCGTATTCTTCGCCTAGGCTATTATTGGCCAACCCTTAACCATGATTGTTGCGACTATGTCAAACGTTGTGTGAAATGTCAACAGCATTACAATGTTCATTATACACTCAATCATGCGTTACAGGTCGCTCATGACCTTTGGTCCTTCTCTCAATGGGGTTTAGATCTTGTCAGAGAAATCAATCCTCATTCTTCCCAACGTCATTAATGGATCATAACCGCTACCGAATACTACATAAAATGGGTGGAAGCCATACCACTCATCTCCATGAAAAGCTGAGAAAATATGTGAGTTCATTAACCATCACATCATTTGTTGCTTTGGTGTCCCTCATCACCTCATCACTGATAATGGAAAACAATTCAAAAACAAAACACTGCAAAAATTTTACGACACCTTCAACATTCAACTTAGTTTCTCATCACCTTATTACCCACAAACCAATAGCCAAGCCGAATCCACTAAAAAAACCCTCAATAAAATTCTCATGAAATTGGTTGACGATACTGGGAGGGAATGGCATGCGCACATTCCTTTTTCCCTATGGGCATACCACACTAGTATTTGCACTTCCACCGCAGCCACACCCTTTTCACTGGTCTATGGTACAAAGGATGTTCTGCCTCTCGAAGTCCAGATCCCCTCGCTTCGCATTTCTCTCCATGACATGCTTACTGATGATGACTTTTGTCAGGACCACTTAGCACAACTAGAGTTATTAGATGAACATCGTATTAATGCTCTAGATCACCTTCAAGTTTACCAACAACATATCAAAGCGTGCTTATGACAAATGTGTTCATGAACGAACCTTCAAATTCACTCCTAATTGGCTTGGACCATACATCGTAACTTATACCTCTGGATCGGGTGCCTATCGTTTATCCTCTCTCGAGGGTAAACCCGAACCTGAGCCCCTTAAGCATCTTCGACCATTCTATTGTTGATGCGTTGTCCTACATTACCCTTTGTCTCTCTCCCCACTCGTCCCTTGAGTGCTATTCACTCCATACACCTCCCTAATGATTAAACAAGAATCATGTGAGTACCCATCATTTGTTATCTTCTCTTGAATATGTGTACCATGGCACTGCACATAGCATGATTCTCATGGATACTTTTTGTCTACCTTTAGATGAGATCCCATGGTCATTCCACCTCACCTTTTGAACAAGAGTCCTATCCTTCACCTTGGTCTTGTCCATGATTTCAAAGACCTCCAATGGGACCAAACTCCTTGAATCAAACTTCTAATAAAAAAGATGACTCCCTTAAAAGGACATCTTCCTCTCGACCAAATTGCTACTATAAATAGACTGCTCCCTCAAAGGACAACTATGTGAAGCTTTCAAAAAAAAAAAAGAGAAACTAAAGCTTCCCGCATCGATCAGCTTCACAAAGACCTCAAGGAGTACCATATTATTTATCCCATATAGACTTCCCACATCGATCAGTCTATCAAAACAAAAACACTTTTTAGTCATGGACTTGCCCATTGTGACCTCGGACCTCTTTCCCAAAAGACTGTCACTCCAAACATATAAAATTAACTACCTTTCACCCACCTTACCATTTCCACTCTCATTTCCTAAATCGCCTCAAGGGACATCTTGGAATTTTGACATTTGGTGATCCTGTGACTACTTTCACCGTAGAATAGTTAATCGTGTAATGCCTTTCGGATCTTGTGTTCATCACCCCCTTCAAGGTATGATCTACTTGGTATGATCCTACCCAATCAAGTGGCTTTATTGCCCCCCTCTTATCTTTTAACCATCTTTGTTTACATTTTGATTACCTTATACAGGACTTGGTCCTCATCACTTACCTTTGGGATAATCCTCCCCTTTCACCATAATCACTCTCACCTACATCATTTTACCTATAATCTACCCACACCTATTAAAACTAAACCCACAACATGCCCAAAAACTTACTAGCTCATTCTCATATTTTCCCCTAGCTCATGGGAGAACTACATCGGCTGAGGTCCCCTTTTCACCGAGACTATGTAGGCAGCACTTCGAGGGCATGGGGCCCTTGGAGGTTAGCTTGGCCCTCTCTACCCTAAAAATTCCTCAACCATGCCTCACTCACCATTTATCCCACATTTCACTTAGTTCCCCTTTTTTAACAAAATTGGAAATCAAGCCACATACATAACAAGTTGTTTACCATTTTATACATTTTTGTTACTATTTATCATCTCTATCATCAATATGCATAGATTATACAACATTTCACATATGACCCATAGTATCATTCATTGCAAACCATAATGAATCATGCCTATAACCTGACTCGATCCATGCCTATAACCTGACTCGATCCATGCCTATAACCTGACTCGATCCATGCCTAAATGAACCTAACTCATCCATGCCTATAACCTGACTTGATCCATGCCTAAACTAACCTAACTCATCCATGCCTATAACCTGACTCAATCCATGCCTAAACTAACTTGACTCAATCCATGCCTATAACCTGACTCGATCCATGCCTAACCTGACTCTATCATGCCTAAGTCACCTACTTTCCATCCATATCAAAGTAACAAATCCATATCTCATCTAACATAAGCCATAAAACCAATATCTCATAAACATATTAACACATCACAAAATACCATGAATCTCATCATATAAATCAATCAATGTGTATCTCAAAATACATGCCTATCTCATCATGGCCATCATCTCAAAAATGTCGGCACGTAGGCTGATATACAATACAAAATGTCATCGACACGTAGGCCGGTCTCATATATACAAAAAGAATGAATGAATCAATACAAAAATCTTTGGCACGCAGGCCGGTATATGCTCACAATATATAACAAAATCACTCGTACATCCTCATTGTCTTTGGAACACAAGGCCGGTATATGATAAAAAATACAACTATCTTCGACATGCAAGCCGACATATATATAAAAAATAACCACTACTATACATCAAAAATTAGGGTGGCCACATATCAGACATCTCACCGGATGTCCTCCATATCTGTGTCCCTGAACCCTCGGCCTCCTATGCCCCTGCTAGCACATCAATTTGCTCTAGTCTCGTGCCTTTGGTGGCCTCACCACGATCAGGCCTATAAGCTCGCTACCCTCTGTGCTCTCCACACTCTGTGTGTGGGATCTCATCCTCTCACTAGTCGCTTGTTGTGCCTTGTATTCTCCATATAAGAGGAAGTCTATCCCGGCTGCCATGAGCTGGTCCTAATAGTATCACGCCTCACCTAGGGCATCTCGTAACCTAGATATAGGCATGATCTATGGTGGTCCCGTAGGTCCGAGCCACTTTGTATTTTCCCTGCGCTAGCTTTGTGAATTGGGACCAGCTCCCGTGCTCGTGGTGGTGCCCCTGTCCCTATGCTCGTATCTAGGCTCGTAAGACCCCAATATGTATCCATGTTGTGGCCAAATGACCCTGTAATCCTACCACCTGAGCCTGTAGGGCTGCCACATGACCATCTCTATCCCCATCTCCTCCATCTCCTCCACCCTCTCCCTCCGCCATCTGGGGCTGCAGATTGGCCACTGTACCATAGCTCCGCTACCTCTATCTCGACCTCCCTCCCGCATCATCGTAGTATACCTACATGCGTGATCGGGCACTACTCCCCTCGTAGGGCGTCTCTCTCTGCACTATCATGCTAGATAAATAGCTGCCCTGCCTAGACTGGGGTATGGCTTTGAATCGAGTCGCCCACCACTACTTATATCTATCTCGTGCATCCGGTGTTATCAATCCGCTAATCCTTGGCTGCTCCTCCTCACCTATAGGCACTTTAGGCTCTGGTAAAGGGAGAGGCCTCTCCACGTCATCTATTCAATATCTTTGTGGGAAGGGCGGAGGAATATCTGTATGAGCTTGAGCGTCGCTGCTCGGACCTATCAACCGGGATCATCTCATCCTCCCCGGCACGGTGACCCTATATCCACATCTCTAGCTAGAGCTCAACTAGCTCCTCATGCATGTGCCTATATGAGGGGAATCCCACATATGGCTCTCGGATAATGTCCACTCCGGACAACCCCTTGAATAAGCTGCTGAAATGGGCCACATCATATGTCAGCCTATCTGATCTCTGCTCTCCTGCAACCGCACCCATCTCCTGTATCCCAACCGCACACATCTCGATGGGAATGCATCTACTCGGGGCATCCCTATTGGTTGAACATAGACTATGTGATCGTAGGCCCAACAGTGTAATATAAATGTACAACACAGGCTGAACCTGCACAGCCGCCCGTACGCCCACAGCTCTATGTATAGTTGCACCAAAAATGCTGGTGCCCAGGCAAACCGTGTCTTGTGCACCATCATATCATGGAGCACCCCCATCAGTGAGCAGGGAAAGCGTCCACGCTCTGCATCAGGTAGTGCATAGAAGCACACTGCCTCCATCAATAAAACTACTAGCCTCGTCTCATCAGGCGGGCTAGGTACATCTCACCATAGCTTAAGCTGGTGCTATGGAAGCTCGGCTCCGTTGCCCCCTCGCCAAATACAGTCCCGATCAGTTCTTCTGAGGCCTCAGAGGATATAAAGTACACCTGGGCCCCCAATATGGGTAACCTCAGGATCCAAAACACGTCCTCTAGGGTGATGGTCATCTCATCCGTCGGAAGGTGGAACGTGTTGGTCGCAAAGTCCCATCTATCAATGAGTACGACCATCAAACTAGGCTACCAAACAACATGTCGGTAGTGCTGAATACCGCTCAAGCCCACTTCCTCCACATTCTGTAGCTCCACAGGGGTCACTAGGCCAGGCAATGTCACCAATAGTGGTGGAACTCTATCTCGCATGTGTAACTGCGATTGACCCTGCATCCAATCCAAAGCACAACATTAATCTACCTTTTACCATGACCTTATTCATCACTTATCATTACCCACCACCCTATTTTTTACCTTACCCATCTCAACCACCAACCTACATCACTTTTTGGACCCTTTTGCCCAAAATCCTGACCAGTGCCGGTTTAGCCTAACCGACTCGGTCACCCTTAAACCGGCATCGGTCACCTATTTGGTGACCAATACTGGTTCACCTTGACCGACCACGGTTCGCACAAACCGGCATCGGTCACTTGTTAGGTGACCAATCCCGATTCAACCCGATCGATGCCATCCAAGTTTGACCGACGCCCGTCACTATTGTGGAAAGATTCGTGACTTCTAAACCCCCTATTTTAAATCCTCCCACCTATCCCTTTTACCTCATCTACACTGATCTACACTACCCCAAAACCCCTACCCACCCCACCTATCTAATTTCCTACCCTCCCCCTTTTTTGCCCATTTTTTCCCCACATACCCGATTTAACTTTTTTCCCGCCCACAAAATACAAAAACCCACCCAAATCCAAAAATAAACAACCCTTACACCCTCTACTCTATCTAATTAACATTAAAGATTTCCATGTTTACCTAGTCGCGCTACCGCCGTCTTGGTGGCACGTCTAGCCACTGTGCTGGTGGTCTACCCGATCCCTCTCCCACCTCTGCCATCACCGAATATCTACCCACACACTCCAACCAATCGAATCCCTCGCTAAGATCTCGTGGACCCGCTACTAACCAACCCAACCACCATCAACTCACCCTGCCAGCTCACTATCCTTTCCTCCGGATGCTTTTCTCACGTTTCTCTCTTTCTTGTCTTTTCTTCACTTCAAAAATCACAAATGAATAATCCAAACATGGGTTTTTTTATATACCAAACTCGACCTAACCGACGTCGGTTCCCCTAGACTGGCATCGGTCTCGTGCCCTACCTAACCATCGCCGGTTTTCCTATACCAACGTCGGTTATCTATGACCGCCATCGGTCACCCTTACCTACACATTTCCTTTACTTTGCCATTTTACCCCACCCTCTACCTTGCTTTTTACCCCATACCTTTACCCAACCCATTAGCTTACCTTTCCTAACCTCGTCACTTCCTACCTCCATTTTTTTCTCCTTTGGGGACTCCTTATTTTACCCTTACCTCGGCCTTACTCATGCCATGACCTAGATATTTAGACCTAGACCATTTCTAGTGACCTTTGACCTCATGTGTTCGTTATACCTTACGGAACTATTACCTATGTTGATTGACCCAATTCCCTTACCTAGCCTATGGCCATGACCGTTTATCCCGACCCTACCTTTGGTGTCTGGGACCATACCTAAACGTTCGCAACTAACCTACATTGTGTTTCTGGCCTTATCCTATACCTTGGATACCAGATTCACTTCAACCTTGTTTGGATAAACCTATCGACCTTAGACGATGTTGAGTTTGCCTGCTCTTCAACTCGGTAGTGTGCTGAAGTTTATACGTGTACGTGTATTTGACTGTTGTTACCTTTGACCATGGCCCATTACCTAGATTTCCCAAGTAGACCTTTCAATCCTTTTTCCCTGTACCCACTTACCTTTTCCTCACATTTACCTTTTATCAAACCACTCACCACTTCAACTGTTGCCTCGTCAATTCCTGGTTTGAGGGGGATCACCTTCACCCTCACATGGGGCAACCACATCTTATTTTTGTTAGCGTTGCTTACCAATACAAGCTACACAAAAAAAAGGGGCAAAATGTAGACACTAAATTTAGGTCACACTCCCCTTTTGTCCCTTGACATATAGGCACCCTTTATTACATTTACCTAACCATGACCCTTTTCACCCCACTAATATTAATTTAATTAATTAAATTAAATTAATGCTTTATCCTCACTATATTTATTATTTAAATATCTTATTTAAATAATATCTACACATATAGTTCACTTAGACACCTCACCAAGCTAACTCAACCTAAGACCTATTCTTAGCAAGTTACCATAACTAACTAAGACTTACCCAAACCCTAAAAATCAATGCCTACATTCCCTCTAACCACATTTCCGCATGCTCACAAGAGGCTCCGAGTCTAATCCATGGGATAATGACACGAGATCCGAGAAAATCAAGAGGATCTCCCTAAGTTTAGTAAACCTAGGAAATCCCACCTTGACCGACGTCGGTTACCCCTAACCGTCGCCGGTTAAGACGGACCACCGTCGGTTACCCCTTTTAACCCAAAACAACCTTATTCTCAAGGTTGGAAGTTGGAACTTGGAATTTGGAAGTTGGAAGCAAGAAAGTTGATGAGCAAGAATACATCTCAGAGAGATAACGCATCTTCAAAGAGCCAATTCTAGTGAAAAATCACATCCAAGGAAGGAGATTGAGCATTCTTCTCCTGCACAGCCATCCCAGCCACGATCTAATCTATCCAAGCAAAGAGGAGTGTGCATGCAGCCCATGTAGAAGCTTTTCTTCATTTGGTGATCACTTGCAGCCTCCAAACCCATCATCAACACCTCCATCTTTCATACACAGACTTTCAGGAATGAAATCCAAGTAAGTATAACGTCATACTTCTCTGGTTTATTTCATTTCACCATTATTTTATCACCCATTGTTTATCTTTCTCCTATTGACCTCCTTCGACATTTTCACCTCCATAAACTCATTAAAGCCTACTCTAGTCACCCAATACCTCGTTCGACCAACTCTGAATCCTTTTGTGCAATCACAAAGGAGACCAAAACCCTATTCTCGTGACATTCCTAGATCTCACGAATGGCGGCGCCGATTATACCTAACCGCTGTCGATCACCCTTGACCGATGTCGGTCTTTGTGTTTTCCCACACAGCCTTAAACAGAGACCTATCCACCTAATTTTACCTCACCCTCACTCACTTGTGACCTACCTAAGACCTTTATCAGACCTGCAGAACCCAAAACCAACCATTTGACCTTTGGATTCTATTCTAGCTTAGCTTGTTAGATTAGATCTATTTTCTTATTGTGTTTTAAGTGAGATACCTAAATCATTTTAAAATAACAATAGGATTTACTTTGTTTACAACATTAATTTGTTTAAAACAGTGGACTGATAACCATCTAGGAAGTATCATACTTCTCGGATCTAGCTCACGCTAGGTAGTTCACTACCCATATTGTTTAATTCCTTATGGTGGTCTTGTTTTCATTATAGGTAGTTTCTCCTAGCCAAAAGGAAGCTCTCATGGTCAGCTATGGATTCGAAGTCATGCATGCAATAACCCATCAATTGACATTTGAATAGGTATTCCTCCTACACCTGTTACCCTATTTGTTTCGTCAATGATTCAAAGAAACAATCTAAGAAAAAGGTGAAACATTTTGGCACGCCTGATGGGACCCATCCGAGGTTCCTTGCATTTCATTCATTCCTAGGAAAAAATTGTGTGTTTTTTTCCCTTCTAAAAGCGTACACACTAATTTTCTTCCCTGGTAATCAACATCTCCTTTCTATTTGCTCTACAGAAACTTTTCTTTTAGTGTAATTAAAAAGATTCAATTCTTCATGTTTTTTGCATTGGAGTGAAAGAGCATCCCTCTTCCTCTTCATCTTATTGTGTCATCCAATTTCACATTTTCAATTTGGGTTTAAAAAAATTACATTCCATTCTGATTTATTGCATTAGCTCACATTAAATGAGGGCAACCTATATGCTAGAGGTCATGACCAGCTGATGGTTGACAAATAAATTGTAGAAAATCACTTCTATCCTTTTCTCTTTCTCGGAGTCTTAGAAAACCACACAAAAATTCAAATACATACATTCTTAAACAACATATTACCTGGAACAAGTTGTAGGTGATCACACAATCATGACACAGTGGGCACTCAGCTCGCTGCTTTGTCGAGTCATACTTCAAAGCGAAGCCCGCCCCCACCATAACATACCTGAAACCTCACCCTTTAGATATCCTTCTTTGTAGGAAGCCATCCTCACCAAAAAATCTATTTCACAATTCATATGTCAATCCCTAAATAGCATAAGCTAAACAAACATAATAGAAAGGGCACTCATAGGATCACATTTTCTTAGTGTTTCTACTTGGCTTGTGTTTTGAGGTGAAAGATCACGTTCATCACTATTTTTCATTCATCGTTGCACACTTCTCATCATAGCAGGTGTATTCCAGCTTCCCCTAAGTGTGCCTAGGCCATATCATCATCATTTCAGAATTCTAGGAGTGTCGATTCCACATCAAATTTTAATTCACAACCACTTTGTTTCATCATGTTTCAATTTCACACGAATCGCTGTCATTGGTTACCTCGACCACCATTGGTTATATCCAATCGACGTCGGTTCAATTCCTTTTCCTATCCTATTCAAAAGGATATTTTTACTTCACTTTCTTCCACTTTCCATAGTCTCCATCACTATCATTTTTCTCATTGATGTTTTACACATCCCTAGATTTGACATACTTGTTAGATTTTGCCTTTTGCCTGTATTTGTTTACTCCTTTGTCCATTTTCTACGGTGGTCGCAATGGTTTCCCCTGACCGATGTTGGTTTTCCCTAACCGGCATCGGTTATCCTGTTTCACATTCCACCCACCATTTTTACTTCATCCATTTTTATCACCAGATTCACCTGTTCCTGCTATTATCTGTATCATTTATAGAGAAGAAACCCTACCTGATCAATATTGGTTCACATGGTGTTGACCCGAAGACAAGCGAATGCCCTCGTGTTCCACGCCAATTTCCAACCACTCCCACCTAGTCCTTCACCACCTTCTATTTTATCACCAGCCATGGATCCCATCCAGCCTACTACTATCGCTACTAAAGATGAGAAGTTCGCATGACTCCTTAACCAAAACCCTGTTGCCTTGTAATTTTACCTCTCCCACTCATCCACTCAAGATGCCTTAGGTCGGGTTGATATACAACATGCCCGTATCTATCCCCCGACTCTCGCACCCATCTCGCATCGACGACCCCATCGGCTCCGTGTTACTTGCATCCACCTTACCCCGGTCATTTCGTAGTTAGTTTATATACTCGTAATGATGCCGCGTCTGTTATTTCGTGGCAACCATTACATCCACCATACCCTCGATGACCACCCCAAACACAACCTCATCTACCCCTAATGTCTCATACATACATACCTATAGCTACGTTCCCACCTCCAAAGATATCAATGACCCCTACCCCATTTCGAACGTGGTTCTTTCCAATCCAAAAGCATTAGCCCCTATCACCACTAGGGTTACCACGACCCTTCCACCCCCATATACATACTACTAACAACCAACTATTTCATCTATCATTCATTCAGTACGTACCCTATTTTATTGCCTTCTTCTCTTCCACCTTACATGACACCCCATACACCGGAATGTCACCCCCATTATACACCAAAACCAACCTCCTCATGCTATAGGAGGCATCCAATCATCCCAACCCACCAATGACCTAATTAAATTGATGTTGGATAAGATGCAATTACTTGAGGCATCAGTTTCGGCTCCTGCAACACTCTAACCTATGACGAGATTTGCAATGAGCCTATTTACCCCTCCATTCCTATCTGTTAATACCTGTGCATTGGGAAATTCCTAAATTCAACTGCTTGATAGTAAGGAAGACCCTAACAGCATTTGCACTCATTCAAACATGGGTGTTATCGATTGCTCATGATGATGCCTTTCTTTTGAGAAATTTTCCCATGTCCCTCATCGGACCTGCATTAGATTGGTATAGGGGTTACCCAAACACTCCATATTTTCATTCAATCAAGTAGCCCAAGCTTTCTTACATAATTTCTCTATCAATATCACTAAGAAGGTTACCATGACCAATCTATATTCCACACATCAGTATGAGGATGAATCTATCAAAGATTTTGTCGCTCGCTAGTGCAGCCTGATCAATCAACTTACCTTCCAACTTCCACAAACTGAATTCATTGATATCTTCACACTAGCTTGTGCCAGACATATCTCCCCGACCTTGCAAGTCCAAACTTTCCGAATGATCGACGAGGCATTCACTATGGCATGAAAGTTAGAGATTCGAGCCATCGAAGAGAAGAAAATCCAATTGCGAAATAAGAATTCGGCATTCAAGTCGAATGAAACCTCTTCTTCTTCCAAACCACCAACCAATTATTCAAAGGCTAAAGGTACCGCTAACGTAGTGGTACTCAAGGCCGCCCACTCATCCATCCAATCAAGCTACACCCTCATCTAATCTATCACCTATCCAGGCTTTTTGATTCAGACAAGAGCAGTGAAAATATACCCCAATTGGGGAACCTTACTCTTCTGTCTTAGAAAAGCTTATCAAAGCTGGAGCCATCACCCTTCCACCCATAAAACCACACACTAGTTTTGACCTTGCTCGCCCCATGCCCGCATGGTATAAAGAGCATGATTTTTGTAACTATCACCGAGTGAAGGGTCATAGTGACAACAACTACATCACTTTCAAGAATATTGTCCAAGAAATGCTCGAGAAAGGTGAGCTAACTGTGGATAATCCCAACGCCACCCCAACCAAAATCTACAAATCTTCAAAAAACCATTTCCCAATCATGCCCCTTCATCCAATCAAACTGGTGAGACATCCACTCATGATACCCATACCCGTGAGGTTCACGTGATCTTTAACGAGGTACATGTCACCTCTCAATTACCTCACATCCCTTCCATAGAGGAAATCCTAGCCTGAAATCCTCCTTCCACATCTGAACCAACCTCCACCATTCCTTCACCAATCAGAAGAACACCTTTCATCTCCTACATCACCTACAGAAGAGTCTTCTGCTAACATTGATACCATCTCACCCCTAGCTTCTCCACTTAGAGAACCTTTACCTACCGTACCTCCTCCACTGTAGAGGAACACCCATTACCTCCTCCACCCATAGAGGAGCACCTATTATCTTCCCCATGAGAGGAGCACCCATTACCTCTTCCACCACACAGAGAAGCACCTATTTGTTCCTCCAATTATAGAGGAACTCCCATCATCTCTTCCACCCATCATAGACCCAGTGGAGATACCTTTGCCTCTTGGCGATCATTCTCCATCAGCTACCCAAAATCCAATGAGACCTACTTCCAACTCTCTTAACCACAGAAGCTGAAGTTGGCGATTCCCCATCTCTAAGATGCATTTTATGGGAATTCCCATTAGGTCCTCACCAACTCCACCCATAGATGTGCCGTTCTCACATTTGGCTGATCACTTATATTATGTGGATAAGGCTTTATTATGGGGGCACCTCTTACACCTGTCTCAACGCAGATGTAACAATCCCTTGATGACACCTCCACTATCTACCCAAACACATTTCCACCCATCAAACCAAATACAACCACTGCTGTCATAACCCCTTCCACGATACCCATTAGCACTCACACCACACCCTTACCCATAACCCAACCTATGCCTAAACCCAAACCCATACCCACAACATTTACCTCCACTAAACCTATTACCACTTTAGGGGTCACCCCGACCACCAGCCTTACTCATCCACCTATTAAACTGGATTTAGCTACATCCTCCAACGTCAAAACCACACCTACTCCGACACCCAAACCAAATAAGCAAACTCATCGACCTTATACCCCGACTGCAGCAATCATACCCGCACTTGTCCCATCTACCTTAAGACCTCAGTTTCCCAACATGATCAAGTTGTAGACACTTAAAATTGGTTACCCAATTTAGTGTCCCCCGTGTTCGTTCTTGTCTCGGGTAAACCGGGGCACCTTTATATCACCACTTTTCCTTTAGGGTATTAATTAAATATCTAATTAAACATCTATCCTAAGTTTATTATACCCCATTGTATTTTACCCATGGATAATTAAATCTTAACTATTTAATTATACTTTTTACATGTATCTTAACCACTTATCTACCCCATATCGATTCCTAACCTCCCATATCAATTTTATCAATCTATCCCCCTATTTCTCCTCTCCCCAAACCATGCAAAGAGGATATTTCCCGTACTTGGGTCAGAAGGATAATACTCTTATCTTTCCAATTCATCCTTTTTGGCCATTTTGGGAATCTATTCTCGATCGACACCGATGGCACTCGGTTGATGCTAATTTTTCATAATGGCACTGATTGTACTCTCGATCGACGCGATTATAAATACAGGGCCAGAATTTAGTTCTAGTTAGACAGAAAGAGAGACAAAAATCTTAAGCCTTGAGCCTTCAAATCGTCAATCGGAAGAAGAATAATTTTTTTCCAAATCAATCCCTGAGATGTGTACTATTACTCTACCCTCGCAACATCGACATCATGAGGATTCCTTGACCTCTTGGTGACTTTGTTCCTACATCTAGCTAAGGTGAAACTCTGTCTGCCTCTTTGTAACCCCTGCAAGTGTTCACGATCCAGTCCTTATCAATCATCCATCAAGCTTTCTGTAACTTGCCTCCGGTTGACGCTGACCCATTCCAGTCGATGCCGATTTACTCCAATTAGAGCCGCTTAAATAAATTGATGCCAACCACAATCTGGTCAACGCCGATCAACCTGCAGACAGGTGCCAAGTACATGTAACATAAGTCTAGCATTGTTGTCATAGTTTCCTATGTTCTGTTTATATTTTGTCTGCTATTTACATTCTGTCTTTTATTTTTAATTAGAAAATATAAACATTTACCTACATCTTTTATCATGAACGCTTCTTTCCTTAATTGAAAACGTGGACTGACATCCGTCGAGGAAGCTCATCGCTTCCCGGACCCGCTTTTTGGGTAGTCCACCCAAATATCTTTTAATGTTGTCTTTTTTCTGCCAAGGATTTGTACATTGCAGGTTTTTCGAATCTACTTTGTAGGATTTCTCGTGTGTGCCCATCTTGTCTACATTCGCTTTCCTCCCATCTACGTCTTCGGATCCGTCTTAACTATCGTGTATCAATTTTATTTGAGTTTTTAGGACTTTTGTGTTTAGTTTGGTGCATTAACTTGGACGGAGTAACAAGCGCGGAAATTTTTGATCTACATTTTGGCTCACCGGTGGGACTCGAACAAAGTCCCCTATTGGTAAGTTCATTTCTATTCCAATTTTGAGCTTTAGTTCTTTTTCTTGGTGATTTTCATCGTTTTATTTAAGTATTTCCTTTCCAAAATCAAAATTATTTCTGGCTAGCATATCTAGATTCCCATTTCTATTTCTAAAATTAGTAAATCTTTCATTTCATTTCAAAGCCACATTTTTTGATTTATCTATTTGTGCAAAGTTGTCATTTTCTGGAAATTTTTCTAGTTTCTTAAATAATAATTTCTCTTCTACTAGTATCTATTTATTTGGATATATCTTTCGGGATTTGTTTGTGTGTTTGCTTAAACTTGTCTTGCAGAGCACTTTGCTTGTTCATGGGATTTTTTGAGGGGAAGAGCTCAACAACGTGCTTTTTGAAGTCCACACACCTTGGAGAGCTAAATCTACAGGTATTTCTCTTTTGCGGTGTTTTCTCCTTTTTAAGAACTTAAAAAGAACTTCCTTGTTTGTTTTTTTTAATCACACTCAAAAACTTCGGTTTCGGTGCTTAAAAAGAATTAATCATATTGGGAAAGAACTTGTTTGACTTGCCTTCATTGAAATCAAACACTTCGGTTTTATTTCTTAAAAAAAACTTTTTCTTTGTCATTTCTGTTGTATGTTCTTCATCTAGTTTTTAAATAGGTTAGAAAATTGATCAAAATCGGTAGTGACACTATTTGATTTTTATTTTTACCCTTGCACATAAAGCCAAAATCACTAGGTATAAATCATTTAAACAAAACTCCTTCCTTGGCCTCACCTACTTGGAAGTGACATCAAGAGGAAGAGCCTACGCAGATACTCAAAGCCGCACTATAAATTCACAAAAGTTATGGTATATATTGGAAAAGCACCGACTCCCTTATTGCAGCGATGTGTGAAGTGCGAGGGTAGGCCCTATATTAAGCCACATACCGTCTTTTCTTGAAGTGCCTTTAGGACTCCTCACCAAAACATTCCCAAACTATTCTTAGTTTGGCTATTTGAGTAGTTCTATTCTAAAAAAGCCTTCCCAAACATTTTCTTTCTTAAAAAGCATTAAAAATTAAAATAGATAATCACCTACGCTACTTGAATTGTCTATGCATTAGTTAGGTGAATCTTTTTTCTGTGTTTTTTCTTGCTTATGATGGTCATCACCCGATCAAAATCTAGAAAAATAGCTCAACTAGCCTCTTCTTCATCCAAGATCACCCCTAATGTGGATGTTTTAGCACCCCTCGGGTCTTCTTCAGGACCATTGTTAGTTGGTTCCCCATCTTGGTCATATAATCCTTTCTATCATCCTAAAGTGATCCCATCACGCCGACTTCCTGATCCTTCGGAGGTGTCATCTCGCTTCGATATAGAGTATGTTCCTTGTGGAGATCCTGAATTTGGGCACTCTTGACCACAACCCAAGAGCCCTTATGGACTACCTAGTGCATAAATCTGTTTGAATATATCGATCGGGGACCACCGATCTAGCACGTTACGATTATTCTCATGAACCATCCCAGGATTTTATAGAGCGGTTAGGATGTTTTTTCTTGCCTCGACCATGAAAAAGGTGGCACATCTATGCCTCCTTTTTCTCTTCCATCGACCATGTCGAATGGTTTTCAAATGACCACCGCCTATCCCTAGTGCCGCAGCTACCTCGGCTACTCCACAATCTACTTTTGAGAGGCCCTCTTCTTTAGCTATGATGAGTGTGTCCATGCTCCCACAAATTCCTATTAATTCTTCTATGCCATCTATTACGTCTCGGGTCGAATCTCTCTGCAACAACCCCCTCCTACGAGTCGGGTCGGGTCCTCCTTCTCGTCTTACAACCTGGTATTTCTTCTAATGCTCTAGCAACAATGACCTTTACCCATCCTTTGGCATCGGCAACCCTAATAACTAATCGGTAGTCAAAAGCCTCATTCAGAGTTTGTTCCCCACCATATCCAATCAAATCAACACCCACATTCCTCAATCCATTCCAATTCGATGACAAGTGTAGGAACCCACCAATCACAAAGCTTCGTCTTTCATTCAACCAAATTTCTCTCAACCACTTGTCATCTCACATGACCTATTTATATGCGCAGCTTCTTCACAACAAACACCTCGCGACGTCACCGTAACACCTGGTTATTCCTCTTATCATCCTGTTAATTAGCAAATGAATCCCCCATTAACGCCTCAACAAAACCTACCATTTACTTCTTATGCGGGACATACCAACATACCCCCTCCTCAATCGGATGTCGTACAACTTCTTTTTAAGAAGATTACAGACCTAGAAGCCTCCACCAAAGGGGCTCATCCTTCATACTCTTTTGAAGAAGTATGTAATGAACCAATTCATCCATCAGTGGCTTTTAGGCCTTATCCTCCCCAATGGGAACTTCCTAAGTTCTCTAAATTTCATAGCCGAGAGGATCCTTAACAACACCTGCGAGCATTCAAGCATGCTTGCTACCTTATAGTCTAGGATCAGGAGCTTATGCTCCGTACCTTTCCTATGTCTTTAGTAGGGCCTGCTTTAGACTGGTACAATAACATACCCCAACATTCTTTGTTTTCTTTCTCTCAATTAGCTCAAATTTTTGTTGAAAACTTCTCAATAAACATCACACATAAGATCTTGATTACATATCTTTATAACATTCATCAATTTGATGACGATTCTATTGCAGACTTTGTCACTCGTTGGAGAGGGATAATAAATCAATTGTCTTTCTCCCTCCCTCAATCTCAACAGATCGAGTTGTTTACTCGATCTTGCGCTAATCATATTTCTTCCACTTTAAGGATTCAAACCTTTCATACATTTGAAGAAGCCTTTACGATGGCACGCAAACTTGAGTCTCGTGCCGTTGAACAAGGGAAGCTAAAAATTTGTTCTAAGTCTAAACCAGATTTTTCTCGATTTACAAATTTAAACTCTTCCACTTCTAACAAAGACAAGAATCAGGGGTCCACCAATGCTATCATATTAAAAACATCACGAGCTAATAACACTTCTAATTAAACACCTCAAAGAGACTCTTCATCCTCTCGAAAAGGACCCTCGTCATCTTGATCTTTTACTTCATTGGGGGAATCATATGCTTCTATCTTAAAAAAAATGTTGGAAGTTCACACAATCGAACTTCCCCTATTAGAAATTTTGATGAGAGCCAAGAACGACCATTCTAGTATCGTGAAAATGACTTTTGTTGTTATCATAGAAGTAAAGGTCGTGACATTGAACGATGTCAGACCTTCAAAAACCTCATCCAAAAATTCATTGATAAAGGCGAGCTCATTCTGGATAACCCAAATGCTCCCCCAAATCAGGTGCTTGACATTTTTAAACAGCCTTTTCCAAATCATTCCCCGAACAATGACGCTTCAGGGTTTCAAAAACAAAACACTCATACTATCAGCTTCATTTCTACTAATGGTTCTTCTTCTAATTCTGAATCATCCACAAACACATCGACTGAGTCGGAACTCTCCTCCGCTCCTTCAAATTCTGAGATCCTACCATCCTCAGATGGTCCATCTTTGAGTCTTCCTTTATTAGAAATAGAGTCATCTCCCTCTGCCTCACCATATGATCTTCCACCTATACCTGAGACAGTGTCAACTTCATCTATCTTGACATCAAATATTCTTTCAATGTTTGAGTCATTTACATCACTTCAAATTTCCACTACGGATACTTCTACTTACTGCCGCTACCATTTTCACTGCGACCATGCCTTTGGTTAATGTGCCCATAGTTGTATTAACTTCTATACCTTCAAAAGTGTCCTCAATCTTAACTCTTCCCGTCACTTTTTCTACAATAATTACACCCACAATTACTACATCTGAAGTACCTTCCTCACAAGAGGATGCCTCTTCATTACCTATATCTCCCACCATCATTGCTTCCTTACCTATTAAGGAAACATCTAAAGAGTTAGCATTGACACCTGTACTTCTGACACCTGGACTCAGACATAAACAATTGGAGTTTAAACCTAAGGTTACATCATCAGTGTCATCTCCTTTACTTCCTCCAAAAAAATCACAATCACCTTATGCGGTCAAAGTTATCACCATCCCAGAAAAGGGAAAACCAATATTTCGGACCATCAAGACTCTTGGTGCTTTCCCTCAAAAATTCCTCTTTGCACATCATAAAAGATTGGATTTATCCACTAAAAAGGCTTCTTCTTCTACAACACCATCTTCATCGGTGACTCATAAAGTGGATTTACCTATTGGAAAGGGGTCACCTCTTTTATCAAAACCATCATCTTCATCACCAAAAGATAAGGCACCCTTTGTGCCTCATATCAGATCTATTCTGGAAGCTCCTCCCCCATCTAAATCAGTCTTATTTAAATCGTCATATGTTTCGGCCAAACAACCTTCTTCATCTCCAAAGACTAAAACACTTGTCACGTCTTCATCATCTTCAAAATCTATCTTAGGAGCTCCTCCTCCACCAAATCAATCTTGCCTCACTTGATTATGTCTCAAGCACCTAAGGTTACTTTTCCCAATGTCCAAAAAAGCAAAACAATCCCTAAAAAGACTATCAAACCAGATATGTAGATTCTTTTACCTCAGCAGTCTACTAATGCTAAAGAGGTTCTTTCGTCATCTCTGTCTCATCTTTGTCTATCGGATTCTATACTGAAATCATTTGCCAACTTATCTAATATTAATCTATATCTCTTCCTTCAATCAAACCCTATAATCCCAAACGAGTAAAACCTTCCTGGTTTAACTCTTATTTGATTTGTGCTTACCATCACACTCTAGGTCATGACATCAAGGGATATAAAACCCTTTAATCTGTCATTAACAGCCTCTTGGAAGAAAGTGATCTTCTACTGGAAGAGGAGGAACACGTGTCTCCTGTCATCCCAACTACATCTGAGCCTGAACGGTCTACTCAGACCTCTAATTCCATTAATTCCACTCCGGATGATCTTCCACCTTCTCAAATAGACACAATTCATATTGCCACTAGAGTGCAATAGTATGATAATCCATCATCTTCTACAACGTCTTGACCACAAGTCATCATTTTTGCAACCCCAGAAGGAGTTCCTCCTTCTTCATTAGCCCTACGAGACCTCAGATCTCTATTCATGCTTCACCTCGGACTCGGATTCCCGTGTCGGTGGAGGAGAGTGTTATGAAACAACTCACACATGCTCCGGTCAAAGTGTCTCTTTTTACCACATTCAATCATCTCCCCCAACATCACGGACTCGATCAATAATCTATGCCATATCATAGTAAATTCAGATGAGCCCCAACCTTTTGAGATGGTTGTTGGATTGAATAGACCGTCAACTACCATTTCCTTTGAGGATTCTGAAATTCTTCTCCTTTCATATGAGGATTTAGAGGCTCCTCTCTTTATCACAGTTCAAATCAATAACACTACGTTAAAACGCACTATGATCAACAATGGTGCTACGCTCAATGTCATTTCCTCCCACACATTCGAGTAACTTAAGTTACTAAAGAACATAGTGTCACCACCACCTTTCGCCCTTCAATCATTTAACGATCATTTGTGATTAACTTTAGGAACTGTGGTCCTGCCCATTTGGGTAGGCAAGAAACTACTTCATGAGCTTTTTTACATTGTTGAAGGGAAATTCCACTACAATATGATCCTCAAATGCTCTTGGATTCATACAATGCACTGCGTCCCATCAACCCTCCATCGATGCATAAAATATTAGTATGAGGGAAAAATATATACTCATCTAGGAGATCCTTTCCCTTCCGCACAATGTGATATGGCCACATGCTATGCCCCTCTAAAGAAAAACGCTTGTTCTCCTGATGAGGCTTCATCCTCTTCCATACCTGTAACAAAATTACCAAATTTACAAAATCTAGAAGAAACATTGCAGCATTTTTCGTTAGGAGAGCTTCCTCTTCTTTCTTTTGATGCCCATCTCAAACCTAACAAGTATGGTAGGCTAGAAAAACAACCTGAATATCAGTTAGGTCTTGGTCACATCGTCACCATTGGTCTGCCCAATCAATAGACTAACTTCATCTACGGTGGTCTTGATACACCTCACTATCATCCGGATTCTCCTCCTAGGGCCAAACCCTATTCGGTAGGGTTTGATTGTCTACAAAATCCTGCATTCGTAAAAACTTATCTATATCGATGCGCGTGGAAAGGCTTTGGCCTAGGAAAGTATGAATAGGGTGTGCATGACCTCGCGTCCATTCCAACTCTTAAACCACATCAAAAATTTGGTTTAGGGTTTAAACCTCTCTCGAAAGCCACCGTCACCATTCTCGATGAGCCTCTTTCCATTAAGGAACCATCTTCTCCCATCAGGTCGGAAGCATCACTTGATGTGGATGACACCATTTCCATCCCGCCTAACTTTTTTTCAATACCATTTCCTTAGGTCCACTGACCTATAAGACTAATGGAAAATCCACTTCCATACCATTAGTCTTCCCGAAATAGTCAAAGACAATTCTCCTACTATCAATACTATCCACTGTGCGGATGATGATTCTGTCCTTACCTGTCTAGGGGTAAAGGATTCTTATCTTCCTAAAACCATTCCTTATGACACGTCTACGCTTCTCAACGAAGCCACTGTCGGCCTTAATATAGGGACTTCTGAAGACCCTCACACCATTAAGGTCGGCCAATCTCTTAATCCACAGGAGTTAGGAGACTTCACCACCTTTCTTTCCCACCATCGCCAAGCATTTGCTTGGTCATATGAAGATATGCCAAGCCTTGATCCTAATATCATGGTCCACAATATCGTTACTCTTCCAAACGTCAAACCAGTTAAACAAAATTGTGTAAGATGCATCCTCGTGTATCTCTCCTCGTTAAAGAGGAGTTGCAATGCTTGCTTTCTATCAACTTCATCCAACCCATTGACTATCCACAATGGGTTTCAAATGTAGTACTACTAATAAAAGCTACTAGGAAAATTTGAATTTGCATCGACACGGGATCTTAATCTCGCTTGTCTGAAAGATGATTTTCCTCTACCTAATATCGATCAACTTGTGGATTTAACTACATGTCATGAGATGCTCTCTCTAATGGATGGTTTCTCTGGGTATAATCAAATTCTCATCGCACAGAAGACCAGCATAAGAATTCCTTCATAACTCCTTGGGGGACTTTTTGTTATCGCGTCATGCCCTTTGGTCTTAAGAATGTAGGAGTGACTTATCAACGTGTAATGACCTACATCTTCCATGACCTCTTACACAAAACTATAGAAGATTACGTCGATGACCTCCTTGGTAAGTCCAAACACCGTCAGGATCATCTTCTCATTCTTATGCCTCTCTTTGAGAGACTCATTCATTTTTGTCTTTGCCTAAATCCATATAAATGCATGTTTGGCGTTCTCACTGGTAAACTCTTAGGCTTTATCATTTCTATTAGGGGCATTGAAGTCGATCCCACAAAAATAAAGGCTATCATCGAGATGCCTCCCCTTCCAACTTAAAGCAGCTTCGTGGTCTTCAAGGATGCCTTCAATCAGTGCGTCATTTTATCTCATAGCTTTCAGACCGTTGTCAACCTTTTCATCATCTCCTCCGTAAAAATGTTCATTTTGAATGGGATGAGCATTGCCAAAAAGCCTTTGATGATCTCAAGGCTTATCTTCTTTCTCCACCTATGCTCACACCTCCACGCGAGGGGGAGCCATTCTATCTTTATGTTTTTGTAACTGACCATGCTTTAGGAGCCATGATCTCACATTGGGACGCTAATGGTAAATAAAAGACTGTCTATTACATTAGTCACACTCTTCATGAGTATGAAACACGCTATTCCAAAGCTAAAAAACTGTGTTTTGCTCTCTTCTTCGCAACTTCTAAACTTCGTCATTACCTCTTTAATCACAAAACTTACATTGTTACAAGTGTCAATCCACTCAAAAAAATGCATGCGAAACCTTATCACAATGATCGTATCACTCATTGGCTTATGCTCATGATAGAGTTTGACCTCGAGTTTGTCTCACAAAAATCTATCAAGGGCAGGTCATTGTGGATCAATTAGCTGATACTCCTCTTCCAGACACTCAAATCCCCCTTGCTTAATTCCCAGACGAGTACATCCAAAAAATTGATTTTGGTCTATCTCCATTTAAATTAAAACTCTTCTTTGATGGGTCCAAATGTCAACAAGGGGGAGGTGTAGGTTTTGTCATGATTCCTCCTTGGGGTGCACCTATCCCTGTCGCACACAAGCTTAACTTTGAATGTACCAATAATATGGCTGAATATGAAGCTCTCATTTTAGGTCTTCAAAATGTCATTAATCTCGGCACTCGCCATATCGACATCTTCGATGACTCTAAACTCATCGTTAATCAAGTCACTAGAGTCTATCAGTGCAAAAATGATATCCTTCAAAAATATCATAATATCATTCTCTTTCAGCTTCAATCTTTCGATAAATTTACTATCCAAGCTATTCCTCACACTGTAAACCAATTCACAGATACAATGGCTTCTTTAGCCTCGCTTATTCCACCTTTTACTGAAGACTCACAACTTTATGTGGTTGTTCAGCGTTTAGACCAACCATCTCATCTCAGGCAGTTGAATTCAATCAACGCCGTCACAACCAACACTCAAGATGAGTGGTATCAACACATTTTTTATTATCTATCCCATTCAGTGCTTCCTCCAGATATGACTTCCAATGGTAGAATATATTTTATCCTACACGCTAATCACTATACTATTCTCAGGTGGAATCATCTACAAACGTGGTTTTGATGGTATATTGCTTTGGTGCCTCGAAACCCTTGAATCATCTAAAGCCATTCGGGAAGTCCATGACGGTATCGTGGTGGAAATTTTAGTGGTTTGGCCATAGCTAAATGCATCTTATATTCATGTTACTATTGGCCCTCTCTTAATCAATACTGTTGCGAATACACTAAGAAATGTGTTAAGTGTCAACAGCATTCCAATCTTACACATATCCCTAGTCATGCTTTGCAACCTGTAGTAGATTTGTGGCCTTTTTCACAATGGGGTCTTGATCTCATCAATCTCATCAATCCCTACTCTTCACAGCGTCATCACTCTATCATTACTGCCATGGAATACTTCACTAAGTGGGTGGAAGCTATTCCTCTTTCATCAACCAAAGCTAAACCCATTGTTGATTTTGTCTATCAACACATCATTTGTCACTTTGGTGTTCCACACAAACTCATCACAGATAATGGTAAGTATTTCAAAAACATCAATTTACAGAACCTTTGTGATGCTTTCAATATCAAACTTATCTTTTCTTCTTCGTACTATCCCCAAGCTAATGGCCAAGCTAAGGTTTCCAATAAAACTTTGCGTAATATCCTCGCAAAGGTAACTAGTCAAGCTGGTAGGGATTGGCATTTACATATCCCTTTTGCTCTATGGGCTTATCGGACTAGCATTTTTACTCCTACCGGTGCTCTTCTCTCTCATCTATGGGTCTGAGGCGGTCCTTCCTTTGGAAGTCAAGATTCCATCTCTTTGCGTCTCTCTCGGAGAATTTGTCTCGATGAGGACTATTGTCAAAACCGTCCAGCACAGCTTGAGTTGCTAGATGAGCGACGTCTCAATGCTCTTGAGTATCATCAATTCCATCTTGAGCGTGTAAAACATGCTTATAACAAGCATTTATAACCTTTGTGACTTCAAAGTTGGTGATCTTGTTCTTAAATAAAACCAAAATGTCACTACACTAGAGCGGAGTCAGCGTGGTAAGTTTTCTCCTAACTGGATGGGTCCATACGTTGTCACTCATAAGTATGGGTCTAGGACTTATCACCTATCTTCCATGGATGGTGTACCTGAAATAGAACCTCTTAATACTTTGCATATAAGGCCCTTCTATTATTAAACTTTATCTTACACGATCTTAGTTGCAAAACAGATCTTTCATCCATCTACAACCAGTCACACATTTTGTAGTGATTCAGAACTATGTGGTACTCCGCATTATGTCTTTTATACCTTAAATATGAGTACCGTGGCTCTACTCATGGAATTTTCCTTACGGTTTTGTTCCTTCTCATGGTAGGAATACCTTAATCACTACTCCATCCACCCTAGGTGTTCATCTTGATCAAAAAAACTTTGGGGCATGAGTACGTGCTTATATACATTTTCTTCCCCTCTATCTGATCCATCTGGTCTAAACTCAGCTTCTTCCAAAGCTCAAAAAAGAAAAAAAAAAAAAGAAAGAGAGATGCTATCCTAATCCCAAAAGATAGACTGATCCCTCGAAGGACAACTATCTATGCCTTATCAAATAAATCAAAAAGTGTAGACCATTCCCTCGAAGGATGGCTACCGTCAAAATCAAAATACAGACCTCTCCCTTGAAGGACGGCTATTTATTTCATGGAATTTTCAGGCTTCTTGCATCGATCAGCCTTTTGTAGTAACAAAATTACCTCTATTGGCTTGTGTATTCACTTTTAAGCATCTCTGAAAGACTTCCTGTATCGATCAGTCTTTCTATATCTAGTAAACTTCTCGCATCGATCAATTTGCTTTTTATCAAAAGAAAAACATCATGAAGTTGTGATATAAGACCTTTTCGATCATATGGAGATCCTGTTTTCCCCATATGGGCATGTATTTAATCCTTCATGTGTTCTGACGAGATGTATACTTATCTCTTGTCCTTATCTACCTCCTAGATCTAGTTTGCGACTAACTAGTGTCAGGTTTATTTTATCCGTGTTTATGGCCTTGTGTGCATTGTCTTTCGATTTACCATCAAGGTCTCTATTTATGGTCGGTTAGGGGCCTAACTTATCATTCTTTTTCCTATCTAGGTGTAGTGATTTTTATTTCGTTATCCAAATTCCCCCGGAGTAAATTTTTGATAACATGCATTGAACTCTCAAGCCCCGGGCAAATTGATTGATTCAAGGAAAAAATCATGTTTCTAGGGTCCCCTCATATTTTCTAACTCCCTGGTGAAGAAGGAAAGAGCAAGCTCGAGAAAATGCAAAAAAATTACAAAAATAAGCTTGGGCCAGAAAAATCGTGAAAATTAGCTAAGTCCTAGTCCTCGCAATAGTCGGGACATTTGGGACATCAAGGCGCGGTTCGGCCGAAACGCCTCAGTGGTGGCTGCAAGCGAGAGACATCCAGGAAAAATGGACGTGGAGGACGCGAACCAGCCGGTTCGGCCGAAAAGGAGAACTTTCACAAAGGGACAATCGGGCCATCGGGATGCGTGAGACGTGGAAAGCCGGTTCGGCCAAAGCGAGAAGAAAATCAACTAACTGCTCGGGACATTTGGGCCTTGAGGACGCGAACCACCCGGATCAGCTGAAATGGAGAATTTTCGCACTAAGCAGTTGGGATATCTAGGCCACGAGGACGCAAAGGATGCGAAAAGGCGAAGCGGCCGAGAGCAAAGGAAGCCCATTTTGGGTAGTTCGGAAGAATTTGTCCCAAACAGTCCGGGACAAGTGGAACAAATGTACGCGAAGGATGCGAATCGGCCGGTTCGGCTGAAACGGGGAACTTCAGCACTGGGACAAGTGGGACAAAGGGACGCGTGGGACGCGGATAGCCGAGAAACCCGAGGGCCAATCAGATCATGACACGTGTCACCAGTAGAAAAGGGACATGGAAGCCCATTTCGGGCGGATCGGAAGTTTTTGTCCCGTGAAGCAAAGGGACATCCGGGACAAAAAGACGCGAAGGGCGCGAAAAGCCGGCAGACCCGCGGACCAATCAAATCGCGACACGTGTCACAAGGGAGAAAGTCCAAAAGTCAAAGGGCGAGGTTTCAAGCACTGACCGAGCCAATAAAAAGAGGACACGTGTCCAACAAAGTAGAGAAGGAGAGAGAATCACGTGACCAATCAATGCATGCCACGTGTCATCCAGGTGGCAGAGCGCGGGAAGAAATTTAAAAATCCGTTTTCGCCTTTATGCGTGCCTAGATCTTCAGATCAACATATCTTTCGATCCAGAGCTCAGATTTGCACGTTCTTTATATCAACGAAAAGCTTGTGAAATTATCTACATGATTTTAGGGTTAATCTTGAGTTTTGGTGTAGTATGGAGAGAGAAAATTGAGAAACGGCCTTGACGCGTGTTCATGGCCAGAAGTGACATTTCAGCGACCAGATTTAATGCAGAATGGGTTGCCTTCTCCGTATTTTGGTCAAAATGATAGGGTATGGGTTTGTAAGGTCCCCCATGCCATTTTAATACATCTGTAGTCAAGGAGGGATGGGTTCCCATGTTTTTGTATGTTTTATGTCCCCTGGGCTCTACCCATGTAATGTAAAAAGCCAGATTTGGTTCATTTCTAGGGGAGAACATTTTCTTTGGATAGCAAGCTTCTTCTTTCTGTAACAAGTGATTTTTGCAAGTATCGGACCTCTTCTAAACTTGTAATAGGTTTTCTACCTTTTGATGTTGTAATATAAGGATTTTGACAATGGAAATGACAATATAGGCTCTGATCGAGTTTTCGAGTCCTCTGTTTGTGTTGCTTGTTTCATTTCGGACCTACGATTACATCTTATCAGCTTGTGCATGATGTTTTATGTTGCATTTTATGATCTGTGTCTATCTGTAGAACAAGAAGTGTTCACCACTCCTCCTTTGGTGTATCACCTGTTAGTTTAGTTTCATTTTTGCACTTTCTATCTCTGTCTCCTTGGATTTTAGAGTAGGATTAGGTTTCAAACCTCTGTAGTTTTGCAAAATATAGATCTAAATCAGAGGAGTTTGAGGAACCAGCCTCTAATCTGGAGATTCCTCTCTCAGTTTCACAAGTCCCCACACTTGGAGAGAGGTTTCCATGTTGTGCAATCACACTAGATGCTAGAGTGATCAACCTAGAAGCCTGATCTGCATCCAGGGGTGCTGTGAGTCTGCAACAATAGTTTTGGCACACCGGTGGGACTAGGGGTCTCATTTTTATTGTAGCAGGGTTGATGTGCATCTGCTGCATTTTTCTTGCTTAAAAAGAGCTATTATTTACATATCTAGTGACTCAAAGGGAAAAAATCAACTAGTTTCAGCAGTGCAGGCCTGAAAACTTATGAGAAGAATCACAAGGTCAAGAGTTAGAGAAGAAGAAGTGATGTTTGAATACCTGCAATTATCTCCAAGAAGAAGGCAAAGAGGAAGAAGGATTCAAAGGTCTCCATCTCCACCAAATAGAACTCTCTCAACTCCTCCACCTGGTAGACCTTTCATTCAGTCAACAAGGGTTTTAAGACCAATCAGAATGGCTCAAAACAACCCCTACGTCAACTTCACAGGCAGCATCCCACTTGCTCTCAATGCACAACATCCAGTTCCTATTGTAGCCTTGAAGAACATTCCCTACTTCACTGGAGAAAATCAGACTACTCCAGGTGAACATGTTAAAGATATTCCTAACCTTTGTGCAATTCATGAAATCAATGAAATGCAAGTGGTTGTCAAGTTACTGGCATCTTCATTCAAGGGTAAAGCATTGCAATGGTTTAGGAGCCTTGGGGTTGGTTCTATCACAAACTGGAATCAGCTGTGTATTGCACTTCACGAGTAATTTGGAGAGAAGGGATACAACTTGTCTCTTTTGGAGCAGCTAACAACCATCAAGAGAGCCCCAAACAAGCAGCTGACCGACTTCAACTTCAGATTTCAAAGGTCTTGGGATAAAATTCCAGTGGCAGATCAGGCCAACAATGAAGGTGCTTTTCTATATTACCTTAAAGCTTTGAATTCGATATTTCTATGTTAATTCAATCTATGAGAGGCACAACCTTACTGCTGCTTATAGCATTGCCATTAGAGCCGAAAGCTGTCTTATTCAAGTGGTAAAGCTGGCTCCTAGGCCTCCCATGCCCTTGTATCCACACTTAGAAAATCCAAGCACTATTCAAGCACCCACTTTGGCTCCTGTTCCCACCCCTAGAAATACAAGTTCAAGTGAAACTTCTACTTCATCCTCTAGTGCTTCAAATGAACTCCAAGAGGTCATGAAACAAGCGATTCTGAGAATTTGGGAAATGAGCTGGTTACTATCAAAAGACAGCAAGCTCAAAGTGCTAAACCGTATCAGCCTCAAGCATAGTACCAGGCTAGGCCCCCATACCAACAAAATAGGTCACCAAATCAGGCTGCAAATCAAAATCAAAGCCAAGTAAGGCCTCCCGCTAATAGGCCATTTTAGCCCTATAACCCCAATGTTATATCTACTTCTAGGGCATTAGTGCCAGTCCAAAATAACATGGCCCAAGAATATGATTGGTGCTTCCCGTGTAGTCAGCCACACAACCAATCAATGTGCTTTAACGGTGCATTAAATCAAGCCCTGATGGTGCAAACCGTCAGTGGGTTGCAAGAGTCCAGCCATGAAGGAGATCAATAGCAAGAAGCACCTCAACAAGGAGCCTCTCGAATGAAACTACTCTTGTCAATTGGCAGGCTGAAGATTTCTATGGCATGAATCAAATACCCTCTCAAAGTGTTGCAGCCAACACAAGGTCAAAGAGGAGAAATTTGGGTGAAGAACAGCCATTGGCCCCGAGTAGTTCACGACGCGTTCGTAACAACACAAGGTGTTGGTAAAAAAATGTTGTTCCAAACATGCAAGGAGCACCCAAACCAGCTCCTAAACCAACTCAGATGCCAGTTGCTGCTACCCATGTGCAAGGAACGAATGTGCAAAATAAGGGACAACAAAAGGATACTTCGTCCCCATTCAGTATCATTGAGCAGGATGAAGAAGACTAACATCAATATATCAATGTGGGAATCCCTATCCATCCCGGGACAAAGAGATCTGCTGCTGAAGCTGCCATGAAGAAGCATTTGCCATGCGGGTTCGGATGCAAGACAAAGTGCTTACAAATGCTGCCCAGCCTGAAGGAAGTCATGGAGGGCAACAAGGTAAAATGTTGAAGCCCCCTCCATTTTATGTTTCATTGATCATAGGAGACAAGTTGGTACATAATTGCATGATTGACTCTGGGGCAAGTAGCTCAGTGATGCCCAAGCAAATAGCTGATCAGCTGGGTCTCCAATATGAAGTAATATCTAAAGGGGTAGTACAATTGGATGGGACAGCAGTAGAAACCATGGGAGTAATTAAAGGTTTGAATCTTACCTTGCATACATGCCCCAACGTTACCGTTTTACAAGATGTGTCAGTGATAGATTTGCCACCACTCTTTGCCCTATGTTTATCAAGGGATTTCACAGCCAAAATTGGAGGCTACTTATCTGCTGATTGGTCACACATGTTGTTCAGAACAAGATATGGTACTAAGGTCACAATCAGATCCAAACCAATTGCAAACTTTCATATTGAGCCTCATACTCCAAGCCAAATCAATGCCAATTGTTCAGCATTTGATCAAGAAGATCACCCTAGCACTGATGAAGCTGACACTAAGGTTGGAAGTATCCCAGATTTGACTCTTGATGAATGGGCAAGCAAAGTGCATGCCTTTGATCCTTATCAAGAAATAGAAGAATCTGAGCTAGGGGTTTATTGTTTACATGAAGAGGATCAACCTCTCCCCAGCATCACCAAGCTAGATCATAAGGACAAGAATGAAGTATGGCAATTGTTCTTTGATGGATCAAGGAGTAGACAAGGTGCAGGAGGAGGAGCTATGCTTGTTTCACCTCAAGGCATCAAATATTATTTAGCTTTTCATTTCCAGTTTTCTTGTTCAAACAACACAGCTGAATATGAGGCCTTGATTCATGGACTTCATTGGGCTAGGAAAAAGGGCATAAATAACTTGCAGGTGTTCGGGGATAGTGAGCTAATTGTCAATCAAGTCAGGGGACAACATGCTACAAAGAATGACTTGCTGAAGAACTACAAGAATAGGGTATGGGACCTCATTGAGGATTTCGAAGCTTTCAACATCGTGTCCATACCCAGGAAGAAAAATGAAGCCGCTGACAGACTGGCAGCAATTGGGGCTGCATTTGATGTTGTGGAAAGTATCAAAAGTGAGAAATCTCAGCCTCATATCAAATTGGTTGTGAGACCAGCTGTTCCGAGATAACAATACAAGTTGGCAAGTCTTCGAGAATGATCAGCAAATTGTTAATTTCCTACAAGAAGAAGCTGAGTTCTCGCTTGAGAAATCAAGACAATTTGAGCAGCAATATGGTGATCAGGTAGTACAGGTTGAGAACTAACAAGTTACCAAAAGGCCTCATAACCTTGGAGTCAATCTTCAACCCGAATGATCAGTTCCGGAAGGAGAAAGTGAACATTCAAGTAAAGGGTGAAGATTCAGAGCCTATTTTAGTGGAAGAAGGCAAAACATTGCAGATTGGCAAAGTAAGTACCTCACAAGAGAAATCTGATTTTGTTCAGCTTTGTCAAGAATTCCCAGATGTTTTTGCTTGGACTTACAAATATCTGAGAGGTTTCAACCCAAAGTTGGCACAACATACTATTGAGCTAGATCTGGAATCCAAGCCTGTCAGGCAAAAGCAAAGGCCAGTGAATCCCCATATTGAACCTCTAATGAGAAAAGAGTTAAGCAGGCTTATTGAGGCCAGTATCATCTTCCCCATCAAACACTCAATTTGGGTCATCAACTTAGTCCCAATCAGGAAGAAGAATGGAGAGATTAGGTTGTGTGTCGACTTTAGAGACTTGAACAGAGCCTCCCTCAAGGACCATTACCCACTCCCTTCCATGGAGCAAATATTGCAAGTTGTAGCTAGTTCAGAAAGGTTCTCACTACTTGATGGATACTCAGGCTATAATCAGATAATGGTGAAGGAAGAAGATCAATTCAAGATGGCTTTCACCACAAAATGGGGCACCTATGCCTACAAGAAGATGCCATTTGGCCTATCAAATGCCGGAGCAACTTTTCAGCGAGCTATGTATATGGCATTCAAAGGCTTAATCAACAATATAGTGCTGGTATACCTAGATGATATCACTGTCTTCTCAAAGAATGCAGCAGACCATCTCTTTCACCTCAGACAAGTGTTTCAGAGGTGTAGAAGGTTCAGAGTGTCGTTGAATCCAAAGAAGTGTATATTCTTGGCACACGAGGGCAAATTTTGGGCCCCATTGTCTCTAGGGAAGGGCTAACAATCGATCCTGAAAGGGTTGAAGCCATCCGAACGCTCCCATTGCCACACCACAAGAAATCTCTTCAAAGCTTCTTAGGAAGGATCAATTTTGTCCGCAGGTTTGTTCCAAACTTTGCAGCTCTCGTAAAGCCAATAACACTAATGTTGAAGAAGAGCATGGCATTTAAGTTGACATCTGAAGGCAAGGCAAGTTTTGAGGCAATAAAAGAGGCTATATCTCAAGCTCCAACTCTCGTCAATCCAAACTTCTCCAAGGGCTTCATGCTATATGCCTTCGGTGGTGGAGACACAATTTTTGCAATCCTGGTACAAAAAAACAAAGAGGGATTAGAACAACCAGTTGCTTTCTTCAGTCAAGGCTTGGAGGAATACGAAACAAGGTACTCTTTCATTGAAAAGCATGTCCTTGCAGTGATTAGGAGTTTAAAGAAATTCAAGCACCTAGTCTCAAACAACAAGATCCAATTATTGGTCTCTCATGCGGGAGTCAAGGACTTCCTTCTAAACAAGGATCTAAATGAGAAGCGTGCAGGGTGGATCACTCATGTCATGGAATATGACATCGAGATCAAGGTCACTAAACTAGTACGTGGAAAGGGACTATGTGAACAACTAGCCTTGAGTCAACAAGTTGAAGCAGGTGATGAAAAAGAGACTACCTTGGTACTACACGATGGTCAGGAACATGGAAATGATGATGTGCCTACTCCTTGTTGGACTCAGAATATGATACACTTCCTACAGACAGGACTATGCCCTCCGGAAATGAGCAAAGCAAAAAGGAGATACTTCAGATTACAAGCCATTCCATATGTGCTTGTTGATGGTGTTTTGTTAAAGAAAGACATCAATGGGGTTCTATTGAGGTGCATTGGGACTAGTCAAATTGAGAGGGTGTTACGATATTTTCACGATGGAGATTCTGGAGGACATTTTGCCCCACGAGTAATGTGACTCTCAAGATAATGAAGGTAGGGTATTATTGGCCCACGGTGTTCAATGACTGCTATACATGGATAAGAAAGTGTAAGAAATGTGTACTCTTCACAGGTAAAGAAAGACTAGCAGCACTTCCATTGCACCCAATTTTGGTTGACCAACCATTTCTACAATGGGGATTGGACTTCATCGGGGTCATTAACCCAAACTCGAGCCAAGGCCACAAGTGGATTCTCACAGCAACGGATTATTTCACCAAGTGGACTGAAGCAGTAGCACTCAAAGAGGCAAATGAGTCTAATATCTTAGACTTTTATGAGGGGATAACAACCAAATTCGGTGTACCTACTACAATAATCTCTAATAATGCATTGGCATTCATTGGATCTAAGGTGACTGAGTGGGCTGTCAAGAATAGTATTTACCTAAGCACTTCATCGAACTATTACCCTCATGGCAATGGCCAGGCCGAGTCTACAAACAAGAACTTGTTGAGGATCATTAGGAGAACTCTTGATGAGAATCAGAGGTCTTGGCACACCAAACTGAAATCAGCCCTATGGGGTGATAGGATAACTCCCAAAAGATCCATAGGTAACTCTCCATTCAGGCTTGTGTATGGAAGAGAGGCAATCTTGCCCATGTCACTTGAGTTGCCAACATTAGAACTCATGAAGCAGCTGGAGTTACTTGAATTTAAGCCCATGGAGGTGAGATATGTAGAGTTGATGGAGCTGTAAGAGATCAGAAATCAGGCATCCCAAGCAATGGAAAAGGATCAAGCTTTGATCAAGAAGACCTTTGATAGAAAGGCCAAGGATAGATCTTTTCAAGTTGGAGATCTAGTGTTGAAATGGGATGTAGACAGAGAAAAACCGGGAAGGCATTCAAAATTTGATGCCATTTGGAGTGGCCCATACATGGTCACAAAGTGCAAGAACAACAATGCTTTCCAATTGGCCTCACTGGAGGGTGAAGAACTACAGATTCCAGTTAATGGAATCTATCTCAAGTGTTGCTTCTAGAGGGAAGTTCACTACCTCTGTAAATATTAGATTAGATTTTCTTTCCTCCAAGTGCTTGTGCACATTGTTTTGCTGTAGGTTAGTTTTGTTTTCCCTAAGTGCTTTGGCACAGCTTGCTGTCCATGGAGATGCTTAGCAGTCCTTGCTTTCATCAGGTGACATTCCATCTTCCTCCTTACACATTCTAAGTTAGTTGAGGTTATAAACAAAATATTTGATGACTCCATGCCCAATGGACTGCTTCAGGCAACTGGTATCTTCTACCTAGCAGGCAGGTAACCCCATTGAGTCGCTAATTGTTATCCAAATTCCCCCCCCTGGAGTAAATTTTTGATAACATGCATTGAACTCTCAAGCCCCAGGAAAATTGATTGATTCAGGGGAAAAAATCATGTTTCTAGGGTCCCCTCATATTTTTCTAAATCCCCTGACTGAAGAAGGAAAGAGCAAGCTCTAAGAAAATGTGAAAAAGTTACAGAAAATAAGCTTGGGCCAGAAAAAATCGTGAAAATTAGCTAAGTCCTAGCCCTCGCAACAGTCGGGACATTTGGGACATCAAGGCGTGGTTCGGCCGAAATGCCTCCAGGTGGCCCGCGAAGCAAAGGTACATCCGGGACAAATGGACATGGAGGATGCGAACCGACCGGCCGGTTTAGCCGAAAAGGAGAACTTTCGCAAAGGGACAATCGGGCCGTCGAGACGCGTGAGATGTGGAAAGCGGTTCGGCCGAAGGAGAAGAAAATTGACTAACTGCTCGGGACATTTGGGCCTTGAGGATGTGAACCGCCCGGATTGGCCAAAATGGAGAATTTTCACACTAAGTAGTTGGGACATCTGGGCCGCGAGGACGTGAAGGACGAAAAGGCGAAGCGGCCGAGAGCAAAGGAAGCCCATTTCGGGCGGTTCGGAAGAATTTGTCCCAGACAGTCTGGGACAAGTGGAACAAATGTACGTGAAGGACGCGAACCAGCCGGTTTGGCCGAAACGGGGAACTTCAGCACTGGGACAAGTGGGACAAAGGGACGCGTGGGATGCGGATAGCCGAGAAACCCGAGGGCCAATCAGATCATGACATGTGTCGCCAGCAGAAAAGGGACATGGAAGCCCATTTCGGGTGGATTGGAAGTTTTTGTCCCGCGAAGCAAAGGGACATCTGAGACAAAAAGACACGAAGGGCACGAAAATCCCGGACCGCGGACGATCAAATCGCGACACGTGTCACAAGGGAGATAGTCCAAAAGTCAAAGGGTGAGGTTTCAAGCACTGACCTGAGCCAATAAAAAGAGGACACGTGTCCAACGAAGCTAGAGAAGGAGAGAGAATCACGTGACCAATCAATGCATGCCACATGTCATCCAGGTGGCAGAGCGCGGGAAGAAATTTAAAAATCCGTTTTCACCTTATGCGTGCCCTAGATCTTCAGATCGACATATCTTTCGATCCAGAGCTCGGATTTACACGTTCTTTATATCAACGAAAAGCTTGTAAAATTATCTACATTATTTCAGGGTTAATCTTGAGTTTTGGTGTAGTATGGAGAGATAAAATTGAGAAACGGCCTTAACGCGTGTTCATGGCCAGAAGTGACATTTTAACGACCAGATTTAATGCAGAATGGGTCGCCTTCTCCTGTATTTTGGTCAAAATGATAGGGTATGGGTTTGTAAGGTCCCCATGCCGTTTTAATGCATCTGATCAAGGAGGGATGGGTTCCCATGTTTACGTTTTTCGTCACAGGATCGACCCATGCAATGTAAAAAAGCGATTTGGCTCATTTCTAGGGGAGAACATTTTCTTTGGATAGCAAGCTTCTTCTTTCACCTATAACAAGTGATTTTTGCAAGTATCAGACCTCTTCTAAAATTGTAACAGGTTTTCTACCTTTTTGATGTTGTAATACAAGGATTTTGACAATGGAAATGACAATACATCTTTGTGTGATCAGTTTTCAATCCTCTGTTTGTGTTGCTTGTTTCATTTCAGACCTCTGATTACATCTTATCAGCTTGTGCATGATGTTTTATGTTGCATTTTATGATCTGTGTCTATCTATAGAACAAGAAGTGTTCACCACTCCTCCTTTGGTGTATCACCTGTTAGTTTAGTTTCATTTTTGCACTTTCTATCTCTGTCTCCTTGGATTTTAGAGTAGGATTAGGTTTCAAACCTCTGTAGTTTTGTAAAATATAGATCTAAATCAGAGGAGTTTGAGGAACCAACCTCTAATCTGGAGATTCCTCTCTCAGTTTCACAAGTCCCCACACTTGGAGAGAGGTTTCCATGTTGTGCAATCACACTGGATGCTAGAGTGATCAACCTAGAAGCCTGATCTGCATCCAGGGGTGCTGTGAGTCTGCAACAACAATTTCTAAAAAGATAATATCATTACATCACTTTCTTTCTAAATAGACATTTCCCATGTTTATGTGTTGTTCATCTAGTTAAATTAACATTTAACATGTTAATTTACTCATCAAAGTCTATCATCTATGCTCATCTCATCAATCTCATCTAAATATCTTTAAAAAGCATGTATTAAAAACCCATGTGCATCCATATATTTATATCATTTTAAATTAACATCTAAAAAAAGCATGTTAGTTTAAAATCCACCATTTATCCATGACAAATCACATCTATCTCTATCCATAACATCTATCTATCAAAATCCAAATACAAGGGTCCTATCACATAACACAAAAGGATGAAAAAATATATATATACATATATGTCTGTATAAAAGAGTGAATGGCTTCCAATCAAGCCATATACATCATACATAAAAAATGCCTTCAAATCAAGGCTACATTAGTATATCGATACAAAAGTAATACGTCTAAATCGTGAAGTTAGATAGGTGAAAAACATTGTCTCCTATACCCTCCTCTGGTCCAGGCTGTCTCTCCTGGCCATCTCCTATAGAGCCAGAGGTGCCTACAGCCATGGCCCTGCCGCCATCCTGATCTCTCCTGGTGCTTTCACCCTCTGATGCACCACTAGCCGCAGCTGTCACTAATCTCCTCCTCGCCTCGTAACGAGGCACATCAGGGGCATGTTGTGTCAGGGAATCCTCATAGTATCTCACATCAAAAAGGAGAGCCTGATAAGTGCTCAGACTCACCATACCGGGTGCTCGTAATGGCGTTGCTGCTATAGGTGGTGGCCCTCTTGTTACTACACCTTGTACCCCTAACTCGAGGTGGTGCATGTATCACCTTTTGTATTTCACCCCGAGGACCTCTCTATGTCTATGATAGCAATCTCTCTACTGTATCATTAGTATCTCGCTCCTGACGAGTGGTATCTCTCTCCAGTATCAATGCATCCCTCTCCTCCATCAAAGCCCTAATCTCCTCAAGGGCAGCTGGTGTGTATGTGTCAAGGCAGCATGCTCTCCCTCCAGTCTCTCTAGCACTGCAGCTATGTCATCCTCATCTGCATCTACGGATGTTGGGAGGTGTCATGGTAGCTCTGTGCGGTACCATGCCCCATAGCCATCCTCCACTCCTACGTTGTCATCGCTATCTATGGGAGGTGGGGCCTCCCTTAGTGGATCTACGGGATCAAAATTGGCAAGTCGGTCTCACTACTATCTAGCCCATATGGCACATATGTGGTCGGGATCATTTGTACCAAACCAAACTATCTCATCACCCGTATAAATGGGACTCACTCTAAAGTCTCTAGCACTTACGGCCTCGACCACCCTGCTCGTCGTCTCGGCTCCACCATGTGGGCATCCCGACTAGCCCATGTCGAGTAGACCCTATATGGTCTTCATATAACCTTCTCTGGTGTCAGAGTCCTAAATCACTCTTTATACCATTCTACAGATCTCCCTGTATCTCTTGGGGCCATGTCTACTGCCATCATCGAAATCCATACTCGAGGGCCCCCTCTACTCCTAGCATCCATGGAAGCCCTGATGGCCTGATCACTGCTATATGCTCATATGCCCAGCAATGGAGCACAAAGCTGACATCAATACCTATTTGTCTGCCTGTGGTGTACATCCACAACTCATGATATATCTGTGCTACTAAGGCATCTACAAACGTGAACACCTGCCTAAACTCCAGGATGTCACAGACACAGTCTAGTAAAAGTAGTGGAAATCTCCCACCTCCTGAATCTGGTAAAGAAAAGTAGGAGATCACCATCTGAATCAATGTTATCCATCTATTCCTAGCATCACCCTGTCTATAATGTGAGGTTATCCTCACCGCCCCAGACACTATCTCTGAATCATCTACCCTGTCTCCATATAATCATCCCAGGGCCCTCTGCTGCTACTCTCGTGGAGTGGTCTCTATCGGGTCCCCTGTAATCGGTAGCCTGAGGATCTTATAGATATCCTCGTGGGTGATGGTCATCTCACCTGTCCTAAACCAAAATGTGCACGTCCTATTATCCCATTATCGTATCAAGGCTCGCATCAACTCCACATCTCGGGGCACCTGTCGGTAGTAACGGAAGCCCCCGAGCCCGACTAGCTCCAGGTGACACCAATCGTCATCTGTCACATCAGGAAGAATAGTCTCTAGAAGCTCGAGAATAGCACCCTACATGTGTAAAGCATCTCGTACCTGCATCCACGATGTTAAAAACGGTGTTAGCTTCTCATTTACTCAAATCAAAACATCAAAAGCACATTTCTCTACTTTCTAAGTCTCATCTATCCAATCGGCACCAATTGGGTTCCAATTAACTTCGATCTAATCTAGTCAACGCCGATCGGAAACCCAATCAGTGCCAGTTGAACCCAATTAGTGCCGCTTGAACCTAATCGGCGCCGATTGTCCAAGACACTCTGGCCTCCCACTTATCCCCACTTTTCCTAAAATCTAGCATCCTAGTATGCTATTGAACGATAAACACATACACGAAGCTAAAGTAGATCCACTTACCCCAAGTCGTGTCCTCTTCCGCTTCTGACTACTCCCGGAGGCTTCCATGTTGCTCAAATTCAATTTTTGACTCTTTCTAAATCAATCATCGCAGTGTAAATAAATCGTTACCATTTCCCTTTCCCATATTTATAGGGTCTCGGGATGGTCGGTGCCGATTTGTTCGGTTAGCGTTGATTGGTTTTAGTCGATGTCGATTTTGTTTGATTGATGTCAATTGAGACCAATTGTCGCCGATTGGTTAGATTCTTGTCTTTTCACATTATATCCTTCCAACGAGAATGTCTCTTCATCTTTTTTGCCAAGGCGTTGATGTTTGGCTTGTTTCTCTTGTCATTATTATGACCTTGGTGTTGCCTTTTGGCACATATTTTTGATGTTATCACCCATTTCGAGTTTGATCCCTATACATGGGTCCCTCACATTTGTGGCATCCTAAGGATAGTGGGTCTGTAGGCACTAACATTTTCTCCTTCGCTAGACCATCTAGTTGTCCCTACCAATGTGTCACTCTTTGGTTACTACTATTTTGCAGTCCTCCTTCTACTCATAGGTCTGTAGCCGCTAACGTCGTCTCATACAAAGACCATCTAGTCTGCCCTATCAATGTGATTTCCTTAAGTTGTTGCCTTTTTATTTTTTTCATGTGTCGTCAATGATCCGATCTACTCCGGATATCTAGTGGGGCATCCTTCGTTCTCATCTACTTTTTTCAAACTTAGGATCGGTTGGACTTTTGAGATTCATCGCATCCCTAGTTTGAGGGGGATCGCATCATCACTTTTCTTCCTTTCTTCTAACTCCTTTTTTTGTCTTACAACTTTGCTTATCGTAAGTTACTCAACAAAAAGGGGCAAAATGTAGACACCTAAAATTGGTTACCCAATTTAATGTCCCCAGCGTTCATTTACCTTCTCGGGTAACTGGGGTACCTTTATATTTCAACTTTTCCTTTAGGGTATTAATTAAATATCTAATTAAACATCTATCTTAAGTTTATTATACCCCATTGTATTTTACCCATGGATAATTAAATCTTAACTATTTAATTATACTTTTACATGTATCTTAACCACTTATCTACCTCATATCAATTCCTAACCTCCCATATCAATCCTATCCATCCCCCTATTTCTTCTCTCCCCAAACCGTGCGGTGGGATATTTCCGTATTTGGGTCAAAAGGATAATACTCTTATCTTTCAAATTCATCCTTTTTGGCCATTTTGGGAATCTATTCCCTGATCGGCACTTTCGACCGCACTCGGTCGATGCCAATTTTTCGAGAATGGCTCCGATTGTACCTAAATTCGGCCGCACCGATTATAAATATAGGGCCAGAATTTAGTTCAGGTTAGACAGAAAGAGAGACAGAAAGCTTAATCCTTGAGCCTTCAAATCGTCAATCGGAAAAAGAGAGAATTTTTCCAAATCAATCCTTGAGAGGTGTACCATTACTCTACCCTCGCAACATCGACATCGTGAGGATTCCTCGACCTCTTGGTGACTCTGTTCCTGCATCTAGCTAAGGTGAAACTCTGTCTACCTCTTTGTAACCCCTGCAAGTGTTCACGATCCAGTCCTCATCAATCATCCATCAAGCCTTCTATAACTTGCCTCCGGTTGACACCGACCCATTCATGTCGACACTGATTTACTCTAATTGGCGCCGCTTACAGAAATCGATGCCGACCACAATCTAGTTGACGTTGATCAACCTACAGATAGGTGCCAAGTATAGGTAACATAAGTCTAGCATTGTTTTCACAGTTTCTTGTGTTCTGTTTATATTTTTTTGTTGTTTACATTCTATCTTTTATTTTTAATCGGAAAATCTTAACATTTACCTACATCTTTTATCATGTACGCTTCTTTCCTTAATTGAAAACGTGGACTGACATCCGCCGAGGAAGCTCATCGCTTCCGGACCCAACTTTTTGGGCAGTCCACCCAAATATCTTTTAACGTTGTCTTTTTCTGCCAAGGATTTGTACATCACAGGTTTTCGGATCTACTTTGTAGGATTTCTCGTGTGTGCCCGTCTTTTCTACATTGGATTTCCTCCCATCTACATCTTCAGATCCCATCTTAACTATCAGGTATCGATTTCATTTGAGTTTTTTAGGACTTTTGTGTTTAGTTTGGTGCATTAACTTGGACAGGTAACAAGCGCAGAAATTCTTGATCTACATTCTGGCACGCCCTGTGGGACCTGACCAAAGTCCCCTATTGGTAAGTTCATTTCTTTTAGGGTTCATTTTAAGACACCCCTATAAAATTGAAGGTGGAAAATACCTGGCGAATATCCCCGTAACCACTTTCAGCGAAAGGCGAATTTGACAGTATTCAAAAACAAAATTTTCGCCTGGTTTTTCAAGGCTAAATCAGAATCCTTAATGACGCACGTCACAGGCGCGACAATAGCTCCTAATGACGTGCGACACTGGAGCGACACTAGATCGTAATGACGCGCGTCAGTTGATTCTATTGACGCGCGATACGCCACAAATCGACGCGACACGATCACAAATTGACGCGCGACATTGCCCTCTATTGATGCGCGACATTGTAAACAAATGACGCGCGACATTGTAAACAAATGACGCGCGACATTGTAAACAAATGACGCGCGACATTGTAAACAAATGACGCGCGACACTGTAATCAAATGACGCGCGACACTCTAGACAAATGACGCGCGACACTATAACCAATTGACGCGCGACACTATAAACAAATGACGCGCGACACGACCATCTATTCGACGCGCGACATCAAGTTATCTATTGACGCGCCGACATAGCGACACATGACCATCTATTGACGCGCGACACAATACCATCTATTGACGCGCGACATAACCTTCAAAGCTTTATTGACAAGACGACATCGCTTCTATCGACGCGTCATTTGAAGCAAATGACGCACGTCAATAGGGGCAGTGACGCCTATATCTAGGTTATAAATACCCTTATTCCGCTCATTTTCTCGTTTACGTTTTCCGTTCTTGAATTTTTGCAGGTCGAAATCTTTGACAAAGACGCAATTTCAGCTACAATGTCGACTTCACATGCCTCCCAATTGCAAGTTCAAAGCAAGAAAATGAAGAGAATCCAAGTCAATCGATTTCAAGATAACCTACGGGAATCCCTTATGCCCTCACATCCATACGGCTTTAAGGATGTCTCCGAATATCAAGGTATAATTGAGGAGTGTGGATTTACGGGGTTAGTTAATATGCCCCATTTCAAACAGATCTCGATATTTTGAATTACCTTCTGTCATGCTACAATTCAGAGGACGGTATATTTTATGTGACTCTGAACGATGGCCACATGTTCCAATTCACTATCGAACCGAATGACATACATCGGTTTACCGGCCTTCCTATCAGAAATTTACCAAATGTTACAACCAAGGCAACACTCGTGGAAGAAAACAAGAAATTTCTCGAATCAAAGTACGGTTTCCATGTTGATTGTAAGTATAATTCGTTTTAATTCAAAAAATTTATTCTGTTTTTTATTCTGATACAATTTGCTGTTATAAATTGATAGTAATTTTCATTGTTTCGCATTTGCAGCCCATGTCAATAAATCCAGGCGTGGTGTAGATACACAATCAATTGCACACCACTTTCTTGCTGCACTTATTGCATTTTTTCAAGCCAGAATTGTTATGCAGGGTCGCCAAACAGATATCCCAAATTGGGCCATTGCATACATTTGTGCCACTATCTCAAAACAAAAATTCGATTGGTGCACATTTCTATCCAAAAAAATTAGAGCTGACATATCAAATTCGAAAATGTCAGAAAAACCTTTCATTTATTCAACAAACTATCTCCTCGGCTTCTACTATGAGGCACTTTTAAATTTAAAAGCTAAAGAAATTCCTACTTGCTCTGATGAGGCTTTGATGAAATTCTCAATTCCATTTGCAGAACAACAGGTATAAACTTTTTAGTTTGTAAATTGTATTACAATTTTCTTCATTACAGTGCGAAGTTATTAAAACTTAAATTTTAATGTTTTGCAGAGAAGATATCTTGAAGCCATTCAAAAAAAAAAAAAAAAAAAAGATGTCGAGAGGAAGAGGCCAACTACACGCGGAGGCTTCGGGGGACTCCCATTCGAAATGGAAGCTCACTCCTCTCCAGACCCTCAACAATTTGAACTCGTTAAACGCCAGAGAAGTAATACATTCTCATATATTAATTACAAATTCCAAAGTTGCAGATTTATTTTTCAATTTAAATTTTATCAAACTGAATTGACAAAACTTAATATTGATGAATAGCAGGACTATGGAACCTTCTTCCCCAACTCACTCAATACAAGTCCCATGCATTGATATCTTCGAATGAATAGCCACCGAGTACAACTCCTACAAGGCCACCCGTAGCAAGAAAAAAACAACCCCTCGACAACAAGGTACAACTTTTCTATAGACGTTTAATTTCGTAGTTTTTACTTTATGAATTGTTTTAATATTTTTAATTTTTTCTTGTACTTTTCAGCACATGTCGGTCATGATCAAGCCATGGCACCGACACCCACTCAACCATTAATTTTTAAAATGCCAACCAGAGGAACAAGTGAAAAAGACAATTGGTAAATGAATGCCTTTTGCTCCCGGCCCCTAGTGGGACACTAAACCTTGACTCCTCGTTTGAATTCCATCTCTCTCACTTGGTGGCTTTCCCAGTCTGCAACGGCATATCTCATTTTGAACAATATAAATTTAGATGAAGATTATTTGGGCATTGATAGTAATGACCCAACTGGTTTTTTCGATACCCGCGAGATGATTCAAGGCCAAAGCGGGTATACTTGGTCTTCAAATTTCAATTTTAATATTCTTTACAATTTTTAATTACATTCTGATTTATCTAAATCTAAATCTTCAGTCTTCAAATTTATTTATCTAAATCTTGATTTATTTTTTCAACAACAGGATCAGCCCACCCAAAGACAGAAACAAGGAGCAGTTGATCTTGGTCATGGTGAAAGCCCCCACTCTTCTCCAGCAAGATCTTCTGCATCAGATTCAGAAAGTGAAGAGTTTCCACATTTTCCTTTGGAGAACCTAATTGGTAATGATTGTCAATCCCATGTCAGTGAGTTTATAATTCCTCAAATGCAACAGCTTATAGAATGGGAAAAAAGGGCTAAAATTCTTATCAATGAGATTATTAGTCGTTATGAAAATTATTGGCAAAGGGATAGTTTATACGCTGCAGTCCAGAATCAACCTGCAAAGATGGATTCCCTACTTACCCAAGTAAAATGTGGGACTGTCACTTTTAACAACGACTATAAAGATGGCATTTTAGATAAAGCACTAAACAGATTGGAAAATATTAGTGCCGAGGCCCAGGCATATTTTAACAAATGGTCAAAGGACAAGGATTTGGTATCAATCGCAAATGCCGAAAGAGATAGAGCGGTTGTAAGTACTATTACATTCTAACAATCATTTTTGTTAATTTGAAATTTTGAATTTACATTAATACTTTGAATTGACGTTACTCTTTTTGTGCAGTTGAAATATGAAAATTTGAAGAGTCAGGCGAAGGTTTTGCAAGTTCACTTGAAATAAAGAAAGAGCAAACTTATCCGCATGACAAAAATATGAAGCAAAATATTGTTTTGGTTAACAAACAAAACAATACACTAAATCGGATCATTAAAGAGCATGGTCTCGACCACGACATCTTGTTCAAAGCCAAAGCAGATTGCTGATCCAAATTTCTTTGTCTCATGGAGATGCAACAAATCAAGAAGAAAGAATTATAAAAAATCTGGACAGTGCTGCAGAAGATCTTATAAGTTCATGGGTTATTTCTGCTGTTGGGGAAAGGGTTACAACCATAGTGGAAGAATCCGTTGGGGAAGGGAGCAGAGGAGTACAATTGGATAAAGAAAAAGAGGGTTAAAAACTAGAAAATTTTATTATTAGGGAAACTATAAATATTGAGTTTGAAAACTTCTAATATTGAGTATGGTATTTGAATTTAATTATATACAATCTTAAATTTTGATTACATTAGATGGTTGTGAAAATTAGAAACTTTTATTATTGACTAAACTTTTAATATTGAATTTGAAAACTTCAACTATTAATTATATGGTGATTAGATGGTGATTATCATGAATTATATGTATGTTTCTTGTTTACTTGCATTGTCATGAATAGTATGTGGACGTAGATGATGAATGATGACAATTGATAATCAATGATAGATGATGATGAAATACGATGATCAATTTAATGTGTATAATGTAAAATTTAGTGCCTGAATATCTTGTGGGACTTTAATTATCTTGAAAATTATGTCGTGGGACTTTAATTGTATCTGTGGGGTTATACTGTCTATGAAAGTAGACTTACGGTTGATAGGTTAAGTAATAAGAATCTCTGTTGTACTATGATTTTTCAACGTGTTGAGGACTTCAAAGTGTATTTGGAATTTATGAATGACCTTTATCAGTCTAAAATAAAGATATCCAAGTCAATAATGCTAAGGTCTAGCAATCTGTCCTGTTATCTAGTTGGTAAAGCTCAGTCAAGTGCAAGTTACTCTGTCAGTGCTTCAAGCTGACTCAGTCCTAGTTGGTGATGAAAATTATCAGTGCTTCATGATGTACAAAGTGAAAGAATTTCATCAAGGAGATTTATAATTCTCTAAAAGTGGTATAAGACCATGTCAAGCTGTTGATTCATCAATGTCTTGTAGTTCTAAAAGGTGACATATTAAGAGGACCTTGTTTTATGCCTTAAGAAATGTTTTCACATCTTTGAGAAAAGCTCAAGGTCTGTCAAGACCCAAATGTCATGTTATATGTCATTATGTGGTCTATCATGGTGCTGAGACAAGAATGTATTGCTACTACAAGAAGATGTATTGTGTAATAGAGGTTATACTTCTGATTCATGCTCAAAGTTGGGAAAAATGAGTATCTACAAATGTTATAAAGTTGAGAAATCTCATATTGATGTTACCTTGTCATAAGATTTGTGCATAGTAAGGAAGAGTATAACACATTGTTTCTTAAAGGATTCTATTTCTTAGAGGTCAATGCAAGGTTTGTGGTGGCTCCGGGAATGCGTTGATTAATGAAAGTGTGAAAGATGATGTGATATGTGTAAGGTAATTGGAAAGCAGTCTCTTCCAAGACAAGAAGATTCATGGTGTATGGTCAAAGTTATCTAAGATGAGCTTTGTAACTTTGTTTGACCTGATGAGTGCAGTGGAAAAGTTTAAACAAAAAAAAAGATCTTAAGAAAATTGATGGAACCAAGAAGGGGAAATTAATTGATGTTCCCAAACTTGATGCAAATCAAGCAGGAGGGAAGAATTCTGATCAATGTACTTTAATATTAACGGAGGGTGACTCAGCCAAGGCTCTTGTGGTTTGAATCAGGGAAATGTGAATATTGAATTTGGTAGTATTGTGACATGTTTCGACATCACTTTCCAATTTAATTTTTTGTTATTTTAGTTATCCTTATCCTATCAGGTGGCAGGAATATCTATTTTTTGGGAAGCTACCACTCACAAACAAATGGAGAATAAAGAGATAGTAAATAGAAAAAAAATCCTTGGTCTACAGGAAGATAAAATATTATTAAAAATAAATTAATATAATTCTAAGAAATCAAGAAAGAATCATCACCGGTAAGAAATTAAACATAATTGCAAATATGCTAGGGTTTAGCTTACCTCTTGCGTATTAGATTAGATTTGTGAAATCATCAAGGGTAACGTCTTTAGATGTTTGTTTCACATGACATTGTAGATGGAGGGGTGAGTTGCTTGACATTGTCGGTCTGAGAAGTGCAAAGAACATCTTTAAATATATAGACCAACAATATCTTTAAAGGTCAAGTAAATATAAATATTATGTTGAAGAAGATACCTATTTAAAATTGAAATCATCAACGGTAATGTGCTAGATCGTGTCTTAAAACGTTCAACACAAAAAATTGATTAGTAGATAGATGGGTGAGTTGCACGACGTTGTCGGTCCAGAAGTAAAAGCTTCTCTGGACGGATGTCAACCCACGTTTTCGAAAAATAAAATTTTTTTATTTAACTAAATGTAAATACATACACCTGTAACATTTTTAATTATAACCAGAGCTGAAAAAATGAATAGTAACAAACAATAAGATTAAGGGGAAAAAGATACCTGCTTAAAGTTGAAATCATCATCACCGCCTTCAGTAACAATATAGATCTTTGTTTTAAAAAAATCCAACACGAGAAATGGATTAGTAGATAGATGGGTGAATTGCCTGACATTTTTAGTATATAGACCTGTAACATCTTTAATGATAAAGATAAAAGATAGATAAAGAAGATACCTACTTAAAGTTGAAACAATCCATTATCGGTAGCTTCATCAAAGTCGATGTTGTCTTTCGTAGAATGTGACGAAGAGCCAATTACACTCTCAAGGTTGGGAATATTTATACTTGTAGCTGTATTATTTACACCTCTTCTTTCGCAAAGGGAATTCCGGTCTTGCAATTGCTCTGTCAAAAATGAATAGTAAAAAACAATAAGATTAAGGGGAAAAAGATACCGCTTAAAGTTGAAATCATCACTTTGCCATTGGTAATGAGCTAGATCTGTGATTTAAAAAAATCCAACATGAGAAATGGATTAGTAGATAGATGGGTGAATCGCTTTGATATTTTTAGTATATAGACTGTAACATCTTAAATGATAAAGATAAAAGATAGATAAAGAAGATACCTACTTAAAGTTGAAACAATCCATTATCAATAAGCTTCATCAAAGTCGATGTTGTCTTACGTAGAATGTGACAAAGAGCCAATTACACTCTCAAGGTTGGGAATATTTGTACTTGTGTAGCTGTATTATTTACACCTCTTCTTTCGCAAAGGGAATTCCAAAGTCTTGTGCAATTGCTTTCATCAAACGGAAAGGTTTCGAGGGAGTATCGTGAAACGTAACACCTCATGCAACTTTCCGATTTTTATCCAACCTGTTTTCGTTTTGATTTTATAAATGACAATGCACGAAAACTCTTTCATCCTCCACTGACCCCAAAATCATTGTCTGGCATAATTCATATAGTCTGAAATACTCACTGATATCTTCTTGTAAGATAGAACTTTGATAGATTCCTCTCCACAGCCTTGTAATAGCACCACTTTCAGAAGGTTGATCTAAATTCTTATATTGGTTCCTCATTGTTGTTGCAAAATTGGTTGACTGAAACTTTAATAAATCGGCATTCAGTATACCTTTGATTTCCGTACCCTTGAGCTCTGACGTCTTAGTAAATTGTTCCATTATTGTACCCATTGATTTATGGAAATGCTTACTGACAAAGTCTGCACGGCCACCTTCTGTATTCCAAAAATTTGATTCATCACACCCATGGCTTCCAGAATTTTATCTTTACAGAAACGTTCCCTAATTTCTGATGACAAGGTTTCTGAAATTTTTTTAAGCTTTATTCTGGTTTCAACTATCACAGACTCAAACAAATTACGTGTTACAGGAACATCTTCTCGCTCCGATCCTGTAATATCTTGACGTCTTTGCAAAATGTGCATAGGTATTTCCTTCCCATTAACAGAGATGCATAGGTGATCGTGGATATTAAATCTCAAATAGGTGTTAGGATTTTTAAGATCTAATAAATCTCTCCAATTTTCAAAAACAGGTGCATCAAAACTATCACGGGAACAATACAATATATCAAGACTTTGACATACCATTTTCCTCATCCTTATAAAATCCACAATATAGATCAATCCGCCTGTGCATGCTTCATCAGTGTATTGATCTCCTTTAACATTGGAAGAATACCAACCAATGTAAGCAAAGTCTCCAAATCAGTTAAGCGGAACAACAGGTCCCTTGCCCTATCAACTTCATGACGGTATTTGTGCATGAAACCAACCAATGAAGGATACTCCTCACGAACTCTGCATGCTGGTTCATACAAAGAGATCCATCTAGTCTCCACATCCTTCAGAAGTTTTTTGCCGTCTGTAATTCCAATTGCAAATTTTTGGAACTCCAGAAAACGCTTTGGGCTGCTTGACATATAGGCATGGATTTCTCTTATTAGGTCTTCTAATTTAGCAACATTTTCATGGTTGCTTACCATTTTATACGCTAAATTCATTATGTGAGCCATGCAGTGAATTGGTAGCATATATGGGGCCACTGTTGTTTGTAATCTAACACAGAGCCCTGTTCAGTGACCCTGCATGACAGATGCACCATCTGCTCCAACGCATACCAACTTCGTAGCAATTTCATAATCAGTCATACCAGCAACATCTTTCAAATGAGAAACAACTATTTTGTATAGGTTTTCAGCATTGCAGTTTTCAACCATTTTCATAACACCCAACAGATGAGGTGTCCTTATATGATTTTCTAATGTATAGATGTGGATACATACCCATGCGGTGTTGTCGACTGCTGTCACTTCATCAATTGAAACAGAGATAAAGTTTGCTTTTTTTACATTCTCTTTCAAATCTTCCTTCTCTATCATCGAGAGGCATTTTGCCATTTCCCATCCACTACTCTCAGACCAATGAGACTGAGGTACATTCAGCATTCCGTTAAATTGATACAAAACTTTGAAATCAAGGAAATCTGACATCGCCCTTCCTTTTTTAAGTATTTGAAAAAGAGTAGAGAATTGTATGAATTTTGCATGTAGATTTGTTTCTTTCATCTTACCAATATGCGATGTGATTGTTCCTCCCTTTTCCAACAGATGTCTGTGTTTTTTTTGCTCTGCCTCATATTCATTGCGTATCGACATGCATGCACTCCTTTTCGATTTTCCACCTATGTGTTTTGATTTTTCGGCCATCCGCCCTATTATGATTAAATATTGTTTTCCACAATGTTTTTCTATTGTGTCCACTTGATTGCATTTTTGTTGCTTTCCCAATTTCCACGTACATATTGTACATGTACATTCACATGGGATTTCTTGAGAATTTGATGATTGTACGGAGTTCAATAAATGGAAATTTATTGCCCAATCAAACTTGTATGTCCCGCCAATGGTCCACATATTCTTGTTTGTTTTCAATGCTTTACTTTTTTGAGTAGAATTTTGAGCAATATCGCAATCACTGGTTTCCTCTTTCTTGGACCACAGTTTGATATTGATTTATGTCTTCCATTTTCTTTGAGTGTTTGTATCTGTGATATCTAGCTGCACTTCTAGTTGCACCCCAACAGGAACAATATCTTCAAGATCGGCATATTATCGTAGGTTTCATTTGTTTGATCTGTGATCGTGCGAGAATGCATGTCCACCTCAATAATGCCTTCCACACGGTCAGTATTCGATTCTTTTGGTGGCATCTATATGATTGGTATTTACATTATCGTATCGCAGAGTTTCCAAAATACTTGAAGAGTGATTTGAGATTTCTTACTTACTTTTAGGTTATTCGTATTCTTTGAGTGGCACCTTCCATTATTCTCAAAAGAGTCTGCGTCGTGCAAAAAAAGAACCAAGAAGCGACTGCATACGATCTCTCGAGGTCTTGTCGCGCGTGGAATCGCCGATGTCGCGCGTCAATACTACGCCAAGGTCGCGTGTCAAGCCTTCCTCTGTCGTGCGTCAAGCCTTCCTCTGTCACGCGTCACTTCTTAGCCCAAGTCGCGCGTCAGTATTTCTCTTGTCGCGCGTCAATACTGCTCTTGTCGCGCGTCAGTATATCTCTTGTCGTGCGTCATTACTGCATTTGTCGCGCGTCAACAATCACAGGATAACAGTAATATGAATCTCTGGTGCAAAGGGTATGCGAGTTCAAATTTCACAGTATTGGTAATTTGGTAAGCTACTTGAGGTATACTACCCGGCGAATCACATAGGTTTTTATAGGAGATGTTTTCAAATGAAGGCGAAGCCGACCCCCCAAAAAAAATATACTTTATATTTTAGGCGAACAGGACACCGACCCACTCCGAATAATTCGCCTTTTCAAATTTTCCTAAAATGAAATTTTCGCCATATTACGAATATTCGCCGCTAAAATTATCCCTGATTTCTTTTCTCGGTTTTGAGCTTTAGTTCTTTTTCTTCACCGATTTTCATTAGTTTTTTTAAGCATTTCCTTTCTTCATTTTCGTCTTGTTTCTTTCGTTTATAATTTGCAAAATCAAAATTATTTCGGCTTGCATATCTAGATTCCCATTTCTATTTCTAAAATTAGTAAATATTTCATTTGATTTCAAATCCACACTTTTTGATTTATCTCTTTGTGCAAAGTTGTCATTTTCTGGAAAGTTTTCTAGTTTCTTAAATAAAAATTTCTCTTCTACTAGTATCTATTTATCTGGATATATCTTTCGGGATTTGTTTGCGTGTTTGCTTAACCTTGTCTTGCAGAGCACTTTTCTTGTTCATGGGATTGTTCGAGGGGAAGAGCTCAGCAATGCGCTTTTTGAAGTCCACACACCTTGGAGAGCTAAATCTAAAGGTATTTCTTTTTTGCGGTGTTTTCTCCTTTTTAAGAACTTAAAAAGAACTTCCTTGTTTTTTTTATCACACTCAAACACTTCAGTTTCGGTGCTTAAAAAGAATTAATTGTATTGGGAAATAACTTGTTTGACTTGCCTTTATTGAAATCAAACCCTTCGGTTTTATTTCTTAAAAAAACTTTTTCTTTGTCATTTCTGTTGTATGTTCTTCATCTGGTTTTCTAAATAGGTTGGAAAATTGATCAAAATTGGTAGTGACACTATTTGATTTTTATTTTTCACCCTTGCACATAAAGCCAAAATCACTAGGTATAAAGCATTTAAACAAAACTCCTTCCCTGGCCTCACCTACTTGGAAGTGACATCCAAGAGGATGAGCCTACGCGTACTCGGGCCGCACTATAAATTCACGAAAGTTCGGTATATATTGGCAAAGCACCCAAATCCCTTATTACGGTGGTGTGTGAAGTGTGGGGGTAGGCCCTATATCAAGCCACGTACGGTCTTTTATGAAGTGCCTTCGGGACTCCACACCAAAACATTCCCCAAACTATTCTTAGTTTGGCTATCTAAGTATTTCTGTTCTAAAAGCCTTCCCAAACATTTTCTTTCTTAAAAGCATGAAAATTTAAAATAGATAATCACCTACGCTACTTGAATTTTCGTGCATTAGTTAGGTGAATCTTTTTTCTATAATTTTTCTTATTTATGACGGTCATCACCCGGTCAAAATCTAGAAAAATGACTCAACTAGCCTCTTCTTCATCCGAGATCACCACTAATGTGGATGTTTTGGCACCACTCGGGTCTTCTTCGGGACCGTTGTTAGTTGGTTCCCCATCTTGGTCATATAATCCTTTCTATCATCCTAAAGTGATCCCATCACGCTAGCTTCCCCCAGTCCTTCAGAGGTGTCATTTGCTTCTGATATAGAGTATGTTCCTCGCGGAGATCCTGAATTTCAGGCACTCCTTGACCACAACCCAGTAGCCCTTATGGACTACCTAGTGCATAAGTCTATTCAAATATCTAATCAGGGACCACCGATCTAACACGTTTACGATTATTCTCATGAACCATCCCAAGATTTTATAGAGCAATTAGCATGTTTTTTCTTGCCTCGGACCATGAAAGAAGGTGGCACATATATGCCTCCTTTTTCTCTTCCTCCGACCATGTCATTGGTTCTCAAATGACCCTACCTATCCCTAGTGTCGTGGCTACCTCGGCTACTCCACAGCCTACTATTAAGAGGCCCTCTTCTTTAGCTATGATGAGTGTGTCCACGCTCCCACAAATTGTTGTTAATTCTTCTATGCCATCTATTGCGTCTCAGGGTCAAAATCTCTGTGCGAACCAACCCCCTCCTACGAGTCATTCGGTTCCTCCTTCTCGTCCTATAGCTGGTATTTCTTCTAATGATCTAGTGATAATGACCTTTACCCATCCTTTGGCATCGACACCCCTGATAACTAATCTGGAAGTCAAAAGCCTCATTTAGAGTTTGTTCCCCACCATATACAATCAAATCAACATCCACATTCCTCAATCCATTCCGATTCAGTTGGTAAGTGTAGGAACCCACCAATCACAGGCTCCATCTTTCATTCAACCTCCTTTCTCTCAACCACTTGTCATCTCATGTCTGTTTATACGCAGGCTCCTTCACTACAAATACCTCACTAGATGTCACCCAGAACACCTGGTTATTCCTCTTATCATCCTGTTAATTAGTAAATGAATCCCCCATTAACACCTCAACAAAATCTACCATTTACTTCTTATGCGGGACATACCAACATCCCCCTCCTCAATCGGATGTTGTCAGACTTCTTTTTGAGAAAATTACGAGACCTAGAAGCCTCCACCAAAGGGGCTCATCCTTCATACTCTTTTGAAGAAGTATGTAATGAACCGATTCATCCATCAGTGGCTTTTAAGCCTTATCCTCCCCAATGGGAACTTCCTAAGTTCTCAAAATTTCATAGTCGGGAGGATCCTCAACAACACCTACGAGCATTCAAGCATGCTTGCTACCTTATAGTCCAGGATCAGGAGCTTATGCTCTGTACCTTTCCTATGTCTTTAGTAGGGCCCGCTTTAGACTGGTACAATAACATACCCCAACATTCTTTGTTTTCTTTCTCTCAATTAGCTCAGATGTTTGTTGAAAACTTCTCAATAAACATCGCACATAAGATCTTGATTACAGATCTTTATAACATTCGTCAATTCGATGACAAGTCTATTGCAGACTTTTTTCACTCGTTGGAGAGGGATAATAAATCAATTGTCTTTCTCCCTCCCTCAATCTCAATAGATTGAGTTGTTTACTTGATCTTGCGCTAATCATATTTCTTCCACTTTAAGGATTCAAACCTTTCATACATTTGAAGAAGCCTTTACGATGGCACGCAAACTTGAGTCCCATGCCGTTGAACAAGGGAAGCTAAAAATTTATTCTAAGTCTAAACCATATATTTCTCGGTTTACAAATTCAAATTCTTCCACTTCTAACAAAGATAATAATCAAGGGTCCACCAATGCTATCATATTAAAAACATCACGAGATGATAACAATTCTAATCAAACACCTCGAAGAGACTCTTCATCCTCTCGAAAAGGACCCTCGTCATCTCGATCTTTTACTTCGTTGGGGGAATCATATGATTCTATCTTAGAAATTTTTTTTGAAGTTAAAATGATAAAACTTACCCCTATTAGAAATTTTGATGAGATCCAAGAACGACCATTCTGGTATCATGAAAATTACTTTAGTTTTTATCATAGAAGCAAAGGCCATGACATTGAACGATGTCAGACCTTCAAAAACCTCATCCAAAAATTCATTGATAAAGGTGAGCTCATTCTGGATAACCGAAATGCTCCCCCAAATCAGGTGCTTGATGTTTTTAAATAGCCTTTTCAAAATCAATTCCCGAACAATGACGCTTCAGGGTTTCAAAAACAAAACACTCATACTATCAGCTTCATTTCTACTAATGGTTCTTCCTCTAATTCGAATCATCCACAAAAATGTCCACCGAGTCGAACTCTCCTCCGCTCCTTAAAATTCTTAGATCCTGCCATCCTCAGATGGTCCATCTTTGATTCTTCCTTTATTAGAAATAGAGTCATCTCCCTCTACCTCACCATCGATCTTCCACCTATACCTGAGATAGTGTCATCTTCATCTATCTCGACATCAAATATTCTTTCGATGCTTGAGTCATTTTCATCCCTTCAAATTTCCACTACGGATACTTCTACTTCTGTCACTTCCATTTTCACCACGACCATGCCTTTGGTTAATGTGCCCATAGTTATTCCAACTTATATACCTTCGAAAGCTTCCTCATTATTAACTTGTCCCGTCACTTTTTCTACAATAATTACACCCACAATTCGCATCCAAAGTACCTTCCTCACAAGAGGCTGCCTCTTCATTACCTATATCTCCCACCATCATTGCTTCCTTGCCTATTAAGTAAACACCTAAAGAGTTATCATCAACACCTATACTTCTAACACCTGGACTCAAACATAAACAATTGGAGTTTAAACCTAAGGTTACATCATCAGTGTCATCTCCTTTACTTCCTCCAAAATAGTTACAATCACCTTATGTGGTCGAAGTTATCACCATCGCTGAAAAGGGAAAACCAATATTTCAGACCATCAAGACTCTTGGTGCTTTCCCTTAAAAATTACTCTTTGCGCCTAATAAAAGATTGGATTTATCCACTGAAAAGGCATCTTCTTCCACAACACCATCTTCATCAGTGACTCATAAAGTGGATTTACCTATTGGAAAGGGGTCACCTATTTTATCAGAACCATCATCTTCATCACCAAAAGATAAGGCACCCTTTGTGCCTCATATCAGATCTATTTTGGAAGCTCCTCCCCCATCTAAATCAGTCTTATTTAAATCGTCATATGTTTCAGCCAAACAACCTTCTTCATCTCCAAAGACTAAAACACTTGTCACGTCTTCATCATCTTCAAAATCTTTCTTAGGAGCTCCTCCTTGACCAAAATCAATCTTGCCTCACTTGCTTCTATCTCAAGCACCTAAGGTTGCTTTTCCCAATGTCCAAAAAAGCAAAACAATCCCTAAAAAGACTATCAAACCAGATATGTAGATTCTCTTACCTCGGTAGTCTGCTAATGCTAAAGAGGTGCTTTCGTCATCTCTGTCTCATCTTTGTCTACCAGATTCTATATTGAAATCCTTCGCCAACTTATCTAATCTTCATCTATATCTCTTCCTTAGATCAAACCCTATAATCCCAAAGGAGTAAAACCTTCCTGGTTTAACTCTTATTTGATTTTTGCTTACCATCGCACTCTAGGTCATGACATCGAGGGATGTAAAACCCTTCAATCTGTCATTAACAGCCTCTTGGAAGAAAGTGATCTTCTGCTGGAAGAGGAGGAACACGTGTCTCCTATCATCCCAACTACATTCGAGCTCGAACGGTCTACTCGGACCTCTAATTCCATTAATTCCACTGGATGATCTTCCACCTTCTCAAATCGACACAATTCATATCACCACTAGAGCGCAACAAAGATGATAATCCATCATCTTCTACTGACCTCTTGACCACAGGTCATCATTTCTACAACCCCGAAGGAGTTCCTCCTTCCTCATTAGCCCCGAGACCTCGGATCTCTATTCATGCTTCACCTCGGACTTAGATTCCCATGTCAATTGAGGAGATTGTTATGAAACAACTCACACATGCCGCAATCAAAGTGTCTCTTTTTGACCTCATTCGGTCATCTCCCTAGCATCACAGGCTCTTATTGATAATATATGCCATATCACAAGTAAATTCAGATGAGCCCAGTCTTTTGAGATGGTTGTTGGATTGAATAGACCATCAACCACCATTTCCTTTGAGGATTCTGAAATTCCTCCCCTTTCATTTGAGGATTTAGAGGCTCCTCTCTTTATCACAGTTCAAATCAATAACACTACATTAAAACGCATTATGATCGATAATGGTGTTGCGCTCAATGTCATTTCCTCCCACACATTCGAGTAACTTAAGTTACTAAAGAACGTAGTGTCACCACCACCTTTCGCCCTTCAATCATTTAACGATCGGTGACAATTACTTTAGGATCGTGGTCCTACCCATTTGGGTAGGAAAGAAACTAATTCATGATTTTTTTACATTGTTGAAGGGAAATTCCACTACAATATGATCCTTAGACGCTCTTGGATTTGCACAATGCACCTTTGCGTCCCATCAACCCTCCATTGATGCATAAAATATCGTATGAGGGAAAAATCTATACTCATCTAGGAGATCCTTTCCCTTCAAAGACAATGTGATATGGCCACATGGTATGCCCCTCCAAAGGAGAACGCTTGTTCTCCCGACGAGGCTTCATCCTCTTCCGTACTGTGACAAAATTACCAAATTTACAAAATCTAGAAGAAACATTGCAACATTTTTCGTTAGGAGAGCTTCCTCTTCTTTCTTTTGATGCCCATCTCAAATCTAATTAAACATCTATCCTAAGTTTATTATACCCCATTGTATTTTACCCATGGATAATTAAATGTTAACTATTTAATTATACTTTTTACATGTATCTTAACCACTTATCTACCCCATATCAATTCCTAACATCCCATATCAATCCTATCCATCTATCTGCCCTATTTCTCCTCTCCCCAAACCGTGCAGTGGGATATTTCCCATATTTGGGTCGAAAGGATAATACTCATATCTTTCCAATTCATCCTTTTTGGCCATTTTAGGAATTTGTTCCCTGATCGACGCCGACTGGTACTCGGTCGACGCTGATTTTTCAGAATGGCACCGATTATACCTCGATCGGTGCCGATTATAAATACAGGGACATAATTTAGTTCTGGTTAGACAGAAAGCTTAAGCCTTGAGCCTTCGAATAGTCAATCGGAAGAAGAGAGAATTTTTTCCAAATCAATCCCTGAGAGGTGTACCGTTACTCTACCCTTGCAACATCGACATTGTGAGGATTCCTAGACCTCTTGGTGACTCTGTTCTTACATCTAGCTAAGGTGAAACTCTGTCTACCTCTTTGCAACCCCTGCAAGTGTTCACGATCTAGTCCTCATCAATCATCCATCAAGCTTTCTATAACTTTCCTCTGGTTGACGCCGACCCATTCCAGTCGACACAGATTTACTCTAATCAGCGCCGCTTAAAGAAATCGATCTTTGAACACAAACGGTCGATGCCGATCAACTGTAGATAGGTGCAAGTACGGGTAACACAAGTCTAGCATTGTTTTCACAATTTCGTGTTCGTTTATATTTTTTCTGCTTTGTTTACATTCTGTCTTTTATTTTTAATTGGAAAATCTAAACATTTACCTACATCTTTTATCATGTATGCTTATTTCCTTAATTTAAAACGTGGACTGACATCTGCCAAGGAATCTTATCGCTTCTCAGACCCACTTTTTGGGCAATCCACCCAAATATCTTTTAACATTGTCTTTTTCTGCCAAGGATTTGCACATATAGGTTTTTCGAATCTACTTTACAGGATTGCTCATGTGCGCACATCTTGTCTACATTGGCTTTCCTCCCATCTCGCATCTTAAGATCCTGTCTTAACTATCGTGTATCGATTTCAGTTGAGTTTTTTAGGACTTTTGTGTTTAGTTTGGTGCATTAACTTGGACAGTAACAATTGCATAAATTCTTGATCTACACAAGCACCCTTAACCCATCCATAAACCAATAACACAATAACCCATTCCTTCCTAACATACCTCTAACCTATCCAAGCACACAATACGACTCATACCCTCACCTACAGTCTCTTTACCACCAATACCTCCAATCCCTTCAACTATTGCTTCACTACCCACCACATTTCAGTCATTGTCCCTCACACCCCAAGTATGACCTGCATCATCTACCTTCATAGCACCCCCGTTATCCCCATGGGTAACTCACCCTCTTCCTCCATCTTCTTTCCCTTCTAGAACTCATACACCCACATCAACTTTACCCAAGAAGGTGCAACCCAAACACAAAACCCCACTACCCCACAACAAGGTCATCAAAACAACCCCACACCCTCCTACCCATCCATCTACTATACCCCTACCCAAACGAACCCGATCGATACCTCAAACCACACCGATACCTAAACCCATCACCTAACCCATTCCTATTCTTCCAAAAACAACCACACCTACACCCAAACCCACATTCACTTCCCATTGTGATCCACTAACAGGGTCCTATGCCAAAATTTTAACCAACCTCCTTGAGACTTCTGTTATCACATTACTGCCACTTTGACCTTATAACCCCCTCAAACCCAAACCAAAATGGTTTGATGATACTAAAATTTTTGCATACCATCGTGTGCCAGGGCATGATGTGGAGAACTACAAGTCCTTGAAAACCATCCTTATCTAATTGTTTCCACCAAAAACAAACTTTGTTGATGATGACCTTCTTGATGAGTATCCTGCTTCACCAACACCCATTCCCACACTACCCACTCAACAACCACAACCTCCACCCTCATAGCTCCCAGAACCACACACAAAATTTGAAATTAACATGGTTCACATCAAAGAACTTTCCATGCCACCACCCAAATGTCGTTGTGCCCAACTGACCTCATAGGGATTTTCTCCTCCAATAGGTTTTTTCCTTCATGTCGTTATACCACTTACCCTACACCTTCTCCATTTGAAAAATTCCCTCAAATTAACATGGTACATGTCACTACATGTGCGCAGAAGGGTAAAGAAAAGGTAGCTGACCCACCAACCAATCCTATACCCAACATACCATCGTATCCACACCTAAGATAACTATTTACGGCCCCGCATACCCCATTTCTAATGGTGTCGGACATCGCACCATGCTCAAATAATTACACCAATATCCCCTCAAAATGTCCTTATATGACCTCATCCAAACCTTAGAATCCCATTGTCAAGCCCTCATGGAGGTTCTTCAATCTATTGAGGTTTTACACAATGACCCTACACTGTAGCCTCCATTGTCACACTCCATCATGTAGCCTCTCTCACCAAATTACCACCTTCATCCTCACCTAACCTTGTTCACCAAGTGGCCTCCCTTATCTTCTCAAAGGAAGAGATCACGCCATACCAAAATGATGACTCGGACCCACCCTCTTCATCTCTATCCACATTGATGACATACTGGTACGTTGTGTGATGATTGATGGAGGCGCTAGCATTAACATCATTTCATCCCATGCATTTTATGAAATGCGCATACCTAACAATTACATGCATAAACATCCAGTCATGTTGCATTCATTCAACGATGCAACTAGGCACCGTCATCCTTCACATTCACATGGGCCCCCACTGCTTCGAATTGTTTTTTTTTTGGAGGGGAAATTCCAATATAACTTGTTGCTTGGTAGACCTTGGATCCATGTCATTTTTGTTCCTTCCACTTTGCATTGTTGTGTAAATTTTGAACACAAAGGACACACTTATTCCATTCCAGCTGACCCATCACCTTTCAAAACATGCAACATGCTTTACCGATCCAATGATGTGCTCATACCTATCAAGCCATCTACCTCTGCAACCAATACCGCTTCACCTACACCTCTACCTACTAGTACGGCCCCGCTGCGTTCACCACACATACCTCCTCTATCCCTACTACTCTGCTATAACCTCCACGGCTGACCCATTAGCTACTCAATCCATTAACTCCACCTCCACCTCGACCTCTGACACGTCATCCATACCAGCTAGCCACATACCAACCATTGATCCCTTGGAAGGTGTTTTTCAACGCCTCACGCTGGGGATTACCGCCTATATAGTTTCAACACATTCCTTACTCGCATGAGTATGAAAGCCTTCACCAACACCCTCGCTATGATAACTATATAGGATAACACCTCCTTTATGGTCCTCCTTATCTTCATACTAGTCTCACCTATGGGGGACTTGATACTACCACTTACTCACCTGAACCACCATCACAACCCCACCCATTTTCCGACTGACTTCCAATCACTTACCAATCGCCATTTTTACACACACTACACTACATTTGTGCGTGGAAGGGTTTTGGTTTTGGCTTTTACGAGCAAAGCCGCCATACCATTATTCCATGTACCACCCGCAAACATAATGACCGTAGTGGTATCGGCTTCCCCAAACCTCCTACCAAATAGACCGCATTGAACTCATTGCAAACCCTAGCCCTTCTCCACCTTCATCACCACCCTCTCCGACGGATTCGATGGATCCTGAATCTATCCCTCCTAACTTTTTTCTTCATAGACACCATTTCCTTAGGGCCTTTGACTTATCAACGCGAAGGCGAGGCCCCTTCCACTCTCCCATTCTTGTATCCTGAGATAATCAGCTATGACACACCTACCATTAACATCGTTCAATGTTAGGATGATGAATCCATACTCACCTACCTTGGTGTAGAATATTCATATATTCATCAATCGTTACCCTCTGAGATGCAAACCATGTTGAATGAATCGACTATCAAGATCAACATTCATACTGGGACGACCCGCACATCCTAAAGATTGGACAATATTTAGATGTCTTTGAGAAGGAAGCCATAACTTCTTTTCTCCGATATCAAAACCACACTTTTTCTTGGTCTTACGTAGACATGCCAGTATTGACCCCACCATAGTGGTCCACAATATCGTGAATCGCACGATGCCAAACCTATCAAACAAAAGCTAAGGAAAATGCACCCTCGTATTGCTCTTCTCGTCAAATAAGAACTTCAACACCTTCTTTCCATTTCCTTCATCTTACCCATTGATTATCCTCATTGGATTTCTAATATTGTCCCTGTTACTAAAGCAATAGGGGACCCGCATTTGCACTTACTTCGAGACCTCAACCTCGCTTTGCCCGAAAGACAATTTTTCCTTGCCGGTATTGATCAACTTGTTGACCTCACTACTAGTCACGAGATGCTTTCACTCATGGATGATTTCTTAGGCTATAACAAAAATTTCTTGCCCTATAAGATCATCACAACACCACATTCATCACCCCTTGGGGAACCTTTTGCTATCGAGTCATGCCTTTTGGCCTTAAAAAAGCTGGTGTTACATATCAACATGTTATGACTTACATCTTCCATGATATCATGTATCGCATATTATAAGATTATGTGGATGACATCTTGGCCAAATCTAAATGTCGCGCTGAACACCTCACCATCCTCAAAACCATCTTTGATCGCCTCATTAAATATTACGTCTACCTTCAACCTAAAAAGTACATCTTCACAGTTCTCTTAGGAAAGCTCCTGGGATTTTTTGTTTCCCTCGTGGTATAGAAGTTGACCCACTAAAGTCAAGGCCATTTTGGAAATGCCTCCACCCACTAACCTTAAACAACTCCGTAGCCTGCAAGGTAAATTGTAGTCCATTCGCCATTTCATTTCACAATTATCTGATCAGTGTCAACCATTTCATCATCTACTTAGGAAGGATGTCTCCTTTAAATGGGATGATGATTGTCACAAAGCTTTTGAGGCCCTAAAACAATACCTTCTCCAACCACCCATACTCATTCCACCTAAATACGATCAACCTTTTTACCTATACATATCAGCTACCGATCATTCCTTGGGAGCCATGCTCGCTCATTGCGATGAACAACACAGGGAGTAGGTGGTTTATTACATAAGCCGTACTATTTTGGACTATGAAACCTAATACAACCATCCAGAAAATCTTTGCTTAGCCTTAGTTTTCATTTCCACCAAACTCTGCCATTACCTACTCAACCACAAAACCTATGTTTTGACCAACACCGACCCTTTACACTTCATGTACACCAAACCGTATCAAAATTAGCGTGCCGCGCAATGTCTTATGCTTCTAGTTGATCTTGACCTTGAATTCATTTACCAAAAGTCCCTTAAGGGCCAGGCTATCACCGACCAACTGGCTGATGCACCTATTTCGAGGACCAACCCTCTAATTTTGACTTTCCCGATGAATCCATTGCTACCCTTTCCCTGGATGAACCCCCTTACCAAATGACACTGTTCTTCAATGGTTCCAAGTGTCAGCGTGGGGGCGGGGCTGGTGTTATCCTCATTCCTCTAGATGGTGAACCCATGCCTTTGTCTTTCAAACTAGACTTTGAATGCACCAACAATATTGTTGAGTACGAAGCGCTCATACTAGGTCTCCAGGCTACCTATGCCCTAGATGTCAAATCAATCCACATCTTTAGTGATTCACAATTGGTTGTAAACCAAGTCAATGGTATGTACCAATGTCATAACGAGATACTCCAAAATTATAAACATCATGTAGACATACTTTTGACCACCTTTGATCGTTACACCCTTCAAACCATCCCACGTTCAACCAACAAATTTGTAGATACCATGGCCTGCTTAGCTTCCCAAATACCCACTTCCCCTGTCGATTCCAAAATATTTGTCACCATACAATGCCTCCATTCACCTTCTTATTTACCTCACGATGTTTACTCAATCAAAAATGACACCCCTAACCCAAGTGACCTTTGGTATAAACAATACGCCTGACTACCTTTCCCTCTCCACCTTACCTCTTGATCTCACCCGTAACGGTCAACGTGCCTTCCTTAAAAGGGTCTCTGGTTTCGTTATCATGGGGGGACTCCTCTATAAGCACGGCTTTGATGGTATTCTCTTACAATTCCCCACAAGTCCTAAAAATCCTTATACCATTAAGGAGGTTCATGATGGCATATGTGGAGGTCACTTCAGTAGCCTTGTTGTTGCTAAGCGTATTCTTCACCTAGGCTATTACTGGCCGACCCTTAACCATGATTTTTGTGACTATGTCAAATGTTGTGTGAAATGTCAACAACATTCCAACCTTCATCATACTGACAAAGTCATGCCCTACAGGTCACTCGTGACCTTTGGCCCTTCTCTCAATGGGGTTTGGATCTTGTTGGAGAAATCAATCCTTATAATTCCCAACGTCATCAATGGATCATAACCGCTATTCGAATACTACACAAAATGAGTGGAAGTCATACCACTCATCTCCACGAAAGCTAAGAAAATATGTGATTTCATTAACCATCACATCATTTGTCGCTTTGGTGTCCCTCATCGCCTCATCACTGACAATGGAAAACAATTCAAAAACAAAACACTGCAAAAACTTTGCGATGCCTTCGGCATTTAACTTAGTTTCTCGTCACCTTATTACCCACAAACTAATGGCCAAGCTGAATCCATTAACAAAACCCTCAACAAAATTCTCATGAAAGTGGTTGAAGATACTGGCAGGGATCATCATAGGCATATTCCTTTTGCCCTATAGGCATACCACACTAGTATTCGTACTTCCACTGCGGCCACACCCTTTTCACTGGTCTATGGTATAGAGGTTGTTCTACCTCTCGAAGTCCAGATTCCCTCACTCTGCATTTATCTCCATAACATGCTTACTGATGATGACTTTCGTCAGGACCGCTTAGCACAACTAGATTTATTAGACGAACGTCGTCTTAACGCTCTAGATAACCTTCAATTTTACCAACAACGTATCAAATGTGCTTATGAAAAACGTGTTCATGAACAAACATTCCAAGTCGGTGACTTCAATAAATTCAACATGTAACCAAAGTAGAAAAAGTAAATAGGTAAAATTTGATCCCGATTGGCTTGGACCATACATTGTAACTCATACCTATGGATCGGGTGCCTATCATTTATCTTCGCTTGAGGGTAAACCCGAACCTGAGCCCCTTCACGCATTGCATCTTCGACCATTCTATTGATGACTCGTTGTCCTACCTCACCCTTTGTCTCTCTCCTGTTTGTCCCTTGAGCGCTATTCACTCCATACACCACCCTAATGATTAAACAAGAATCATGTGAGTACCCGTCATTTTTATCTTCTCTTGAATATGTGTACCACAACACTGCACATAGCATGATTCTCATGGATAATTTTCGTCTACCTTTAGATGAGATCCCATGGTCATTCCACCTCACCTTTTGAACAAGAGTCATATCCTTCACCTTGGTCTTGTCCATGATTTCAAAGACCTCCAATGGGACCAAACTCCTTGAGTCAAACTTCTAATAAAAAATATGACTCCCTCAAAAGGACATCTTCCTCTCAACCAAATTGCTACTATAAATAGACTGCTCCCTCGAAGGAAAGCTATGTGAAGCTTTCAAAAAAAGAGAGAGAAACTGAAGCTTCCCACATCAATCAGTCTATCAAAACAAAAATGATTTTTAGTCATGGACTTTCCCATTGTGACCTCGGACCTCTTGCCCAAAAGACCTATCACTCCAAACATATAAAATTAACTACCTTTCACCCACCTTACCATTTCCACTCTCATTTCCTAAATCACCTCAAGGGACATCTTGGAATTTCGACATTTGGTGATCCTGTGACTACTTTCACCGTAGAATAGTTAATCGTGCAATGCCTTTCGGATCTTGTGTTCATCACCCCCTTCAAGGTATGATCTACTCGGTATGATCCTACCCAATCAAGTGGCTTTATTTCCCCCCTCTTATCTTTTAACCATCTTTGTTTACATTTTGATTACCTTATACAGGACTTGGTCCTCACTGCTTACCTTTGGGGTAATCCTCCCCTTTCACCATAATCACCTTCACCTGCATCATTTTACCTATAATCTACCCACACCTATTAAAACTAAACCCACAACATGCCCAAAAACCTACCAGCTCATTCTCATATTTTTCCCTAGCTCATGAGAGAACTACATCTGCCTGAGGTCCCCTTTTCGCCAGGACTATATAGGGAGCACTCTGAGGGCATGGGGCCCTTGGAGGTTAGCTCGGCCACTCTCTACCCTAAACAATTCCTCAACCATGCATCACTCACCATTTACCCCACATTTCACTTAGTTCCTCTTTTCTAACAAAATTGGAAATTAAGCCACATACATAACAAGTTGTTTACCATTTTATACATTTGTTACACCTACCATCTCTCTATGATCACTATGCATAGATTATACAACATTTCACATATGACCCATAGTATCATTCATTACAAACCATAATGAATCATTCCTATAACCTGACTCGATCCATGCCTAAACCAACCTAACTCATACATGCCTATAACCTGACTCGATCCATGCTTAAACCAACCTAACTCATCCATGCCTAAAAACTGACTCGATCCATGCCTAAACTAACCTAAATCAATCCATGTCTATAACCTAACTCGATCCATGCCTAAACCAACCTGACTTGATCCATGCCTAACCTAACTCTATCATGCCTTACTCACCTACTTTCCATCCATATCAAAGTAACAAATCCATATCTCATCTAACGCAAGCCATAAAACCAATATCTCATAAACATAATAACACATCATAAAACACCATGAATCTCATCATATAAATCAATCAATGTGTATCTCAAAATACAGGCCTATCTCATCATGGCCATCATCTCTAAAATGTCGACGTAGGTCGATATACAATACAAAATGTCATCGGCACGCAAGCCGGTCTCATATATACAAAATGAATGAATGAATAAATACAAAAATCTTTGGCACATAGGTCGGTATATGCTCACAATATATAACAAAATCACTCATGCATCCTCACTGTCTTGCACGCAAGCCAGTATGTGATAAAAAATACAACTATCTTCAGCACGCAGGCTGGCATATATATCAAAAATAACCACTACTATACATCAAAAATCAGGGTGGTTGAATATCAGACATCTCATCAGATGTCCTCCATCTTTGTGTCCCCTACACCCTCGACCTCATATGCCCCTACTTTGGAACATCACCTCGGACTAGTCTCCATGTGCTTTGGTGGCCTCGCCCTGATCAGGCCTCAGAGCTCATTGCCCTCCTATGCTCTCCACACTATGTGTGTGGGATCTCGTCCTCTCACTGGATGCTCTGTTGTGCCTGTGCAGAAATGTGTCTGTGCCACTAAAATATCATGTGCGCTCTCGTTAGGGTGTACATGCCGATTTGACGGGTTTTAAAATGTAGTGAAGTTATAGTATGAAATGACATCTGCGCCCAGGTTAGTGCATCTACACACTGGTTAGGGTGTATGCACCGGGGTTAGCTTGTATGTGCCAAGGTTGATAAATGGAGAACAAAGTTTTAATAGTGCACCTGTGCCACCAGAGAGGCGTGTGCGCCACAAAAAACGTGCCTGCGCTCCTTAAAATGTGCCTATACCACACCTGCAACCAAAATACGATAAAAAACACAAGAAAACTCACAATATCTCAAATTTTGACAAGTTAGTTTTAAAATGACAACAACCCACTAAAATGTTGGCTATGAACAAGAAGTTACACCTATCAAATTAGCAAAATTCCAAGAAAAATGGACATTAATTACTACATGTGCATATCAAAAGTTAGCCAAAACCATGAAACTTAAACTAAAATTCTAGGGGACTAAGGGTGCCACTGGGCATGCCAAATGTGTGCATGTGTACTTTGCTTAAGCTAAAATAAATGAAGAAATAATTACCACCTAAATAGTTCTATAATCTAGCTAAGATAAAGCCTAAGCACTAAACATCAAGATCTATACTAAACATCATAACTTTGAAACATAAGATCAAAACTAGCATGCTATTCAAAATCTCTACTCTCCTAGATTACCAACAAAATGAATGGACCTATTTAGCTCCAATGGCAATCAAAAATTTCTTGTTTGATCCTTAAAGAATGCAAGAATAGGAAGCTTAGCTCTTAACAATGGTGACCTCTCAAGAAAACAAAAGGCAAGCTCTTAGTCTATTTTGCTATATGCTTTGCATTTGCTTTCTTAAGAAGTTTAGGTGTAGGTATAAAGGTAGAAGGAGGGCTCCTTATATAGCCCAATGGATAAAGGAAACACTTCATCCCTTTGCATGTGGGATAAAGGTAAAACATGATTAGGAATGGATAAGGTTGCTTTATAAAAGGTAACCTTACTTTACAAGAGTTTAATTTATAATTAGCAAGTCATGGGAGTTGGGGGTGTTTTAATTAATCAAAGGTGATTAACTAATAGGTAGATGTAAGCTTATAGAAGCTAATTCGACGAATATTAGTATGATTTAGGCTATTAGAAAGGGATTAAATCAATTAAATATTGATTTATTGGTTAAATGGAAGGAGAGCTAATTAATTAATAATAATTAATCGGTTTAGATAGAAGGGGTGATTTATTAATGAAAGATCGTTAATTAGGGTATTAGTTAGATAGGCGACTTAATCAATTAGTGTATTGTAATTAATTAATGACAATAAGAGGGAATATGAGTGCTTTTGATGATATGTCGTCGATTTGTGAGAAAGGAGATAATTAGTGCAATTTAAGTATTTAAATTGCTTGGGCATAATTATGGGTGTCTACAATCGGGAATTAAATCTATCTTTAGCATTAAGGTAGATTTATTTGATGTAATTGCATGGCTAAAGTGCCCTAAGTTTAAATACGCCTTTATAAGCATGAAAGCTAGGGTTTAGAAGAGGGATGAAGAAAAGAGAAGGATCAAATTAGATCTTGGATTCTCCGAGATTGAGAGGATGAAGATGAAGAAGAAGAAGAAAAAAAGGAACATGTTACATGAAGACAGAGACTCCATGGAGAGGAGCTAGACAGAAGGAAATAGCAGGCTACTATATTTCCTTTGTATATTTATAGTCTCATGTAATGGCTTGCATAGTATGCAAAGCACTTAGGGTTTCTTCTTGTAGATCCACATGTTGGTGAGATCTTGTATTATAGATCTATGTAGATCTAGTCTTGTATTGTAGATCCATGAGATCATATTGTATTGTTGATCCATATAGATCTAGATATTGTAGAGGCCTTGTTTGTAGATTCATAATACATTGAGAGCTAGGCTGCACAATGGAAGATGCAGGGGGTAGCTTCAGGTATGTGAGATCTGGTTATGTTTGAGAGGAACATTTGTAGTGCACTCGGGTATATCTAGTTAGAGATATGGAGAAGACACAAGTGGTGGTATGGAGGCACGGTTCGGTGTATTCGGGAAGATCCAGTTGGAGATCTGGGAGGAGGAGATACTCTTGTAGAGATATATGTACTCTTGTACAGAAGATTTAGTTTGTAATCTCTTGTTATATTATATATATGAGATATCTATCTTTGGTGGATGTAGCCTACATAGGGCGAACCATGGTACATGCTTGTTATGTGTGTGTACTTTTGTGTGATTTGGATTATTCTATTTTATACTTCCACTGTTGTAGATTTTGTGGGTAAATTGTTTAGATCATGTGTGCATGATTTTGTTTATTATTAAATCATAGCACTATTCCGTTGTCCCCCAAAATCCCAACAGATCTCTTCACACTCTCAAGAGGCATTTATAGGTTGGAGGAACATCAAACTTTCCTCTCTACACTTGTTCGGCCAGTGGCGTGAGATAGCCCAAAAAACTCACACTTCATCGACATTTACAAGATCCTTTCTACACCCTTTTTCTCATCATGGATTAGGTGCACATGTTCATTTTTATTTTTATACTTTCTTTACATGCTTTTTACATATATACATGCGTTTTTACACATTATACATGCATATTTGACTACTTGATCATCTTCTCTTTTGCAGGTCCATCCATATGGGAAGAAGCAAGCAGTCAACATCACATACATAATGGTACATCACACACATGATACTAACCATGTAGGTACATCACATACATTGGCATCTACACATGCGTTTCTACCCTAGGTTCACTCTCATCACTTTTTAAACTTTTGCATCTTTAGTCTCCACACTCCATCTTTTTGTTATTCCACACTTTGTCTAGTCCCTCGGCATGTTTTCTACATCACTCTACATGGATATTAGGTATGCATCTCTATCTACTTTATGTTACTGATATTTCCACTCACCAACATAAAGTGGGGTAAATGTAGACACAAAATCACACACTTTGGATAATTATTTAGTCCTAGTTTCATACTACTATTCATATGGTTCTTGAGTGAAAAAGAGTACTAATTAGCCCATGTCTTTGGCCATTTTACTTTACTTTCTATCGTTACTCTCTATCTTTTACCCACACTTACCTAGTCTGTATTTGCATATTGTGTTTTGCTTATTGCTCATTGGGGTGGCCGGGCATCCTAGCTCCCTCTAGGGTGCCTGATCCTCTTTGCACTTTACTCTCACTTTTTGGGCACTTCCTACCCATTTGAGATTTATATCTTTTTGGTGGTCATCCTTTTCAGGTTTAAATATGAAATTAGAACAAGACAAACATAAAAATATAAAGTTATGAGACCATAATGAAGGACCAAACACTAAGCACTTACTATCATCACCTAAGGTTGCATCCATCCAAGGCATTTAGAGCTCTATTTGCATCCATCTAGCTCCATCGCAAGGGACAAAGACTAGTTCATCATCGCATCACACTTCATAGGAAAGGATTTTATTCTATTGCATGCACCATTTACTTATATTCTACATCTAGTTATTGTTCACTACTCACAAAGTCTGACTAACACAAGAACGTCTAAGGCATGATTTCCAAACACACACTTAGAACTACATTGGGTCTAAGATGTAATGCAACACTCGTTAGTATTTCCACTATTGTGGTAAGCGAGGATAGTCTAACCCCTTCATATGTATCTTTTTTTTTTCAGGTTTTGATGTTTTTACGGGGTTTTACAAGTATTTCCTTCATCTCTCGATTTGCAACGACATCGATGAATTTCAGCGACATTCACTCAACAAGAAGTGAACATAGGAGAACATCTAAGCGACACCTCGGGGAGGTTTATAGAGATTTTTCACGGGCAAGGGCACCTAGATCACGGACCATGGCGACCGAGTTTTCCCATCCTTTTTTCAAAGTTCCTGAGTCTAGCTAGATAGCTCACATCTACATTTTCTCGGGATCATGTGTGATAGCTTCATCCTCCTATTCATCTGGTCTCCACTACGACACAGTCCCATGACATCATTGAATCATCTAAGGCTTTCCTAACCCTCTTTACACATTAGGGTTTTACATTTCATTGCTTAGATTTTCTTGGGTCTATTTACTTCATTTTATTGTCATTTATTTATTGCTTCTATAACATTAGATTAAACTACTATATTTCCATTTTAATTTAATCATACACAAAATCACGCACTTTGGGTATCTATATAGTCTTGATCATAGACTACAACTCATATGATTCCTAAGAAATAAATGTACTAATTAAACCATTTCTTTGGCCATATTTGCTTACTTTCTATTGCCGCTTTTGGGCTTACACACCTTCTTTCCCAATATGACCTCGACCCTTTAGTTTCTCTGAGTCTAGACACCAATTCCCGGTCAAAGTTACCAACGCTAGGCACTCTCATCCCCTCACGGGTCCCCGACCTCTTTGTACTTTGCTCACATCTTTTAGGTCCTTTCTATCCATTTGGGCATCTTATCTTTTTGGTAGTCGACCTTTTTGAGGTTAATTATGAAATTCAAGAAAAGGAATCATATAAATATAAAGTTATGTGACCATAATAAAGGACCAAGCACTAAACATTAGCTATCACCACCTAAGGTTACATCCAAAGGCTATTCAAGAGCATTTAAGCATCCATTCAAGGGCAAGGGACTGCATTCTTCTACATACACTTCATAGGAGGGGAAGTTCATTCTATTCCATGCACACATCTACTTACATCTTCTACATCTAGCTATTGCTTGCTATCAAGTGTGACATGCATAAGATCCACCTAGGGCATGATTACGCACACACACACACATAGAACTACATTAGATATTAAATTTAGTACAAAACATAGTCGTAAGATCACTTGTTTGACAGTTGAGGACAATACGACTTCTCATTTGCATTCTTTTCTTTTTGGGATTTGATATGCTTTTAAGGGTTTTGCATATCATTTATTTATTGCAGGTTATCAATGATATCACCAATCATCGTGCAACCTACTAGAAACTAAGAAAAGGACAAGGAACATCTCGCGACCCTCCAAAAGATATTTTTTGAGGTTTTAGGTAGACATAGGTGCTTAAAACTAGTCTACAACATCCGCAGTGCCCCTGAACCATCTTGGGCACCTATGTCCTTGTAAATTGTGCGTTTACACAATTTTCCAGGCCTCTTTGTGATGCTTCTCCCTCTCTGTTCATCATCCTGTCACTGTAACACATCCAAGGATTAATTGTGAAACAACTAAGTCCTTTTATCTCCTCTTTACAACTAGGGTTTCATTATTTCCTAGCTTAATTTTCTTGGGTCATATTTATTTCATTGCATACATGTTTATTACAATTACTACATGCTTAGATTAGGCATAATTTTATTCATAAATAAGCATTTTGCTTAATCATTTGGTGAAGCCGCATCTAAATACTCTTGGATCCTTCTTTTTCTTCTATCATAGCTCATAAGGTCTCTCAAGTCTCTTTGCTTCAATTGCTTCAAATGCACACATCTTGTAAAGACGCTCTTCAAAAATGCTAGAAACTATGTATCTCCCTATTAACATGTTACCTTGACAAGTTAGTGCCATCTTCGATCATCTCTCCGATGACTCTATTAGTTCTAATGTCAATCAATCAATTTGCAAGTCTATTCAAGATTTACATTCTTTATTTCAAGATAAATTTTAGGCTATGGAATCCATGATTACATCTTTAAAATCTGAAATCCAACATCTTCTCAAGCTCATGCTAGTTCTTCTCCTCATCCCCACTCTATGTCTTTTACATGTGCTAATATCAATGAGCCTCAAGTATAGTCATTCACATGGAGCTTCTCATGTTTGATCTCAATGCTAAGCAACATGACATTCTTACTAAGCTCCTTAGTCCGCTTTGTATATATAGTATGCATATTCTTTAATTATATATTTTTAGAGTCTTATCTATTGTTAGAGTCTTTTACCTTTCTTTACATTTGTAAAAGTTAATGCACATTTTTAATTAGTATTTTACTTATTATTTTGAAATTATTATTTTACATATATATTATTTTTGAATTATATATCTATATTTAAAATATTACGTTTGTATAATATTTTATATTTCACATTATTATTTTATTGATGTATAACTATTTTTATAATTTATTATGTTATTTCCATCTCTAATATAGATTTTAAATTTTATATTGTTTTTCTAGTTATTTATAATGAATTATAAAGATAAAAGTATTATCTAAGGAAATGTTATTTTTATTAAAAAAATTGATTATATTAATTAGAAATTAAAAAATAAATTGGCTTTCTCTATTATATTATGAGTCCACTTTAAATTCGAGCCCATAATTGCACACTTATTTGTTTATCGAGAAGGTTTTAGTCTTGCTTGGTATAGAATATATTATTTATAGGATTTTAACATAGACCAATTTTATTATAAATATAAATCTACACAAAAATACTAACCTGGTTGTAATTTTTTGATTTGGAGTGGCCTTTCTTAAACAAAATTTTAATCTTCTATGTTGTTGGAATGTTGCATTTCATTTGCTCATTTCAGATTTAGTTTTCTCTTTTGTATTCATTGGTCTAAGTTAGGTTCATGTCGGTGCATGTTCCTTTTGGCATTCAACTTTCAACTTGTTTCCTTTATGTCCCTTGTGACTTTTATCCATCTTGACCTTTCTTATCTATATATTTATCATTTTTTAATCTTGATTGCCTGTTTTCTCTCTCTTTGTTTTGTTTATTCCTCTTTATTTTTGCCTTGTCCATTTGACTATTACAATTACATTTCATCATGAAAATTTACTCTCATTTGAGCGTCACTTTAAAAATATTTTTTCTAAAAGAAGTCAATAAAAATCATAATATATTGGCCATACATTGGATTTTTGAGCCCATTTTCTAGAAATACTTTCTCAACCTTGAACTATTGGTTCAACTAAATTGATGTCATTTCTCACCAATAAGTAAAAATTTCACTGAGAGAGTGCAATGAAATTATTAATCAATGTGGTATGTAAAAATCCAAGGTAAGAGCCTTAAGATTGATATCTCTCAATATTTTCTAGATAGAGTTATTTAATACATTTACATTAGTTTTAAATTGATAAAATAAGAAATTAGTAACTTGGGTTAGAACATCTAACGTAATTAAGATGTAAAGTAGGTGTGTGAATGTCTACACCAATACCCTTACTACCTCTGCTTCCCTTCCCTTAAGAGAAACTTAGGGAAGATATACAAAAAGTGAGTCTCAAACATAGAAATGGGTCACAACTAGAGCTAATGAGGTAAAAAAGTACACCATATACCAAAGGATTGCTTACAAACAATGAGATACACCTAAAGGATCTATCCAAAATACAACAAAACAACATAAGCTCCTAAAGGTGCCATAGAAATATGGAAAATACAACCCAAGAAAATAGTACATGACACACAACACTACCCCTCCCTAAGGAAAAGTAGTACATGGAGAAATTCGATATAAACAAATATAGTTGGATTCCTTTTCTATAGACACCTAAATTTGGTATCTGACACTTTGTTAAATGTCAACTTTGGAATACTCTGACACATTTTGGAAATTCACATATTCCACTCTTGACCACACTTTCCCTTATTAGTTTACCATCTATTATCCGAGCCACTTTTCTCACGAGTTATACTCATTTAAGATCATTTGTAGCGTCCACACATGTGGGACCCAAACACAAGACCAAAATATACCAGGATAAAATTTTTGACTCTCATTACTTGTTACAAGACAACACATGGGTTTACTCACAAAACTCCACATCACATGTGACACCAGCACAAACATGAACCCACTCATACAACATGCAAGCTATGCAAATAACAAGATAACACAAGACGTAATTCAATGTCACACATTTATAATGAATGGGTACAAAACCATGACCTAACCATAAATTGCACATCATCCATGGGCACCTTCCACATTACCACATTTTGTAGGTTACATCTTTATTATATTCATATTTCATTATTTAACCTTAATGATTTAGGGAGTACTTAACATGAAAGCACACATTTTCCTTTTTGGAGACCACATTCCTTTTGGTTCGTTTATCACTTAGCTTATACTGGTTCCATCCAATTTAGTTTGTTTGTCTTATTGTGAATACATTATATAACCTGATTGATTATTAGAAGTTTCTTAACATTTATACATTAAGTTTTGATTCCCAAAATTAGAAACTATGCTTTCTCAAAAAAATTATTTTCAAGAGGGTCAAATCACATCTACCTTCACAACACAAGAAAGATTTATTAAGATGAAATAATCTCCATGGTACTTATAATTCATAGCTTGACATCACAAGGGTACATTCTCAAAACAAAATCAAGTTACAAACTCCTTTACGAAAAGAGTCTTAGTGGTGTATAATTGCATATACCAATAATCTCTACGATCCCAAACACTCTATTATATTTTCCCTTCTAATGGTGTTTAGTTTCTAGGACAACCATAAGATTACATACTAGATATTTCGACTCAAATGTCCCGAAAGTGACATTATGCCTAACATTTAAGCATCTTCCACACTTTTGTACCCACAAGAAAACTCTCTACTAGGTTCCTAAGGAGGAACACACAAATTCTTACGCTTCCCTGAGGACTCTAGGACTATGAAGAAAACTTAGATCTAAACATAACTCAAGGCTTACCAAAAAGGACCCTCTGTCGCCTTATAGAAAATGTCCTAGCAGAGTTGGTCCATTACAATTCCCATAGGTGGTTTCACATATCTAGAAGTAAGCAAACATATTCCTACGGTAACAAGGATTTGAGATCTTATCTCCTCTTGTGAAGTTAAACTACTATAGTCCACAAATGTTGGGATGCATTTTGAGATGCACATGGGTCAAACGAGTCCCATGTTTGGGAAGGGAGATCACAAAGTCAAAATACGTGTTCCCATAAGGAACAACTCATCCCCTCATGCAAAACAAGGAAATACTTACTAATTGGTTAAACCAAAAGGTGGTTTCCATGTTTTCTTTGTTCCTAAGATCCACATTCGAGGAACCCAATTTGATAGAGAAAATATCAACCACGTTCATTTCTTAGCCCTCTATGTTTAACCTCAAGACTACTTTACAATTCCATAGCTTAGATCATACATCCAACAAGTCTCAAGAGTGACCTCAAACCTTAATTTAAAGTATCCCACATAAATTCAACATGCATGAATATAATTCCTAAAAGGAATCCCCTTTTACTATAAAAAAATATTTAACCATTACCACTCCTATAGGATGGTTTCGTGATAATGTTGACAAGTAGACAAGATTCAACATGAAACCTGAATATGTTCTTTTATTACCTCAAAACTAAGGGGTGTCGAAGAGTGTTAAGGAAACTAGGCTCACCCTTTAATTTTCAGTTATCTAACTAATGTGCTCACACACAAGGGGGTGTCAAACAAGGATCTTACTCTAAGGTTGTCCTTTTTGCCTTGGTTTTTCTATGAATTCCAAAGTAATTAGAAAAACACAAAGGAGTTCATTCATGAATAACCCACAAAAGCACGCTATGAAAGATCATTTCATTTCTAGATAAAAAGTACATCTACAACATTAGCAAGATATAAACCTATAAATAAATCACTCCTAAATTAGAATTCTCATTTCCTCAAGATACCAATATGTTTCAATTTCTTACTCATCACAAAATAATCAATAAATAACATTTCTGATCATAACAATAGTGTTGATTTATCCATTTAATATTACATGTATTTCAAACATAATCCCGTCATTACAAAATCACAAATAAAGATGCCATTTTCTTCTCGTCTTGTGTACTTGCAGCCACCACATGGTCAAAACAACTATTGGCATGACATTTAACTACTATCAAGCATGTTTTACGTTATCATTTTATTTCAATAATAACAAAATAATACCTAACACACTTTTAAGGAAAGTAAGAATGCAATTGCCATTTCATTTTAATTCCAAAGCCAAAAGACAAGGATAAAGAGGAGGGAAAAAACTCAATTTCTTTTAACATTCATTATATTTTCAAACAAGCGTCAAAGAGGTTTCTTATAGTCATGTATTTATGTTTACAAGGTTTCTTAGTCGTCATTTTTCTTGAATAAGGCCATATGATAGTTTTCACCAATCAGTCACACGTTTCCAAAAATGTCAAATTTAGATAAGTTTCTCAAAGGTGTTTGAAAACCATATCCAAGACTCAAATGTAAAAGAGAACAAATTTCTACCTATTCCCTTATATATAGGGAAACACTCAGAGCTCATGGAACCCCTAATTGGCGAACTTGATTAACATGGCATTCATCTTTCCAGAGCTACGGCCGTAAATACGCCTAAGTGGCCTTATTGCCCAATGACCGGGGCCTACAAAACTATAAAGAAAACTAGCTAGTGGGATGTTTTTCTCCAAACTGAGGGTTTGTAGTGATTTTATCATAGAAATACTAAATGTATGCGAAGTCTAAAATCTATGTCTACACCCAATGAAAACCAAATTACATTTTTTTGGCTTTCACCAGTTGTTTAAAGCTATGAAATAGCCCGTTGGGATCCTATACACATTACGAAACAAGGTCAAATAGACATATGAGGCATAGCCCATGGTTCGATTGAACACTCCAAATGACAAGATACATGGCCAAAGCTTTCTTTTCTCATTTCGGGATTTACAGTGATGTTTTGCACCTCATTGAAAACAAGTTTTATTTAGATTTTACAAGGTCGTAAAGGACTAGTTTTGACTAACATTCAAGTTTAAATCTACTAATTGCATGGATTCCATAATCGGTACTGATATCAATTTTTACAACCATCTTACGAGGTAAAAGAGTATTGTTTATGTTCATGGTTATTTATCCAGTTGTGTACAAAATAAAGAAAAAAATTACTAATAGATAACATGTCCCGTTTAATTCACCTAAACAATTGTTTTTCTTTATAATGAATTAAAAATCCATTTAAATTAAGAAAACAAGAGATGTTAAAATCATGCAAGAGAGGGTAAGATGACCATGCCGATAATAAATGAAACATGGAAAATGAGGCTCTAGGTGTTCTACGTTCTTTCTATAAGTATTTTATTGAAAGCTCTAAATCCTTTACAACATACTTGTTCTATGCATACCCACAGTCATAACTATTTGATAACCCACATCTAACAAAAGTATGTTTTCAAAAATTCCTTGAAACCTTCAAACTTAACCTCACGTAATAACTTTTACATAGGTGTTTGAGAGAACATATGTTGCAACATTTTTAGGATCCAACTCTACTACAAATACCCCAAAGCATTTATACGCAAGGTCTACATGCACCAAGAAAACACTTCTACAAAACCACAATAGGTTTAACTAGCATCTTAATAATAATCTTTATGGATTCCTCAAGATAGACAACACGGGAAAGAAAGTCAACCATGCACACATACAAGTCAATTACAAGTGCAATATGATAAGGTTTTCTCATGTTCTTGGGTGTGCACAAGAGTTACATGATTTAAGGAGAATTTGATTTGTATCAATCATCCATTAGCTCGCTAGTTGTATAATTTGTGGGATTCCTAACTAACATCAATTCAATTGAAAGATCTGATTATGTGGATGACAATTATCTTTATGAATAAACAGATTATCTACTCTAACAAGAGTAAACTAGAAATTGCCACTAGGTGAAGAACTCAAGAACATGAGTGTTCCAACTCTACTAATCTCCAAAAAAATTAGTTGAGCATTGTAAAAAAGGATGCCACTCACGGTTAATGAGATAAATCTTATTAAGACTCTGCGCATATAATTGTTATTTCAAAGCTGCAACTCCAGTTACATTGTTGTTCTCATGTAATTTTGTTAAGTTAATTATTAGATAACTATTGCAAATAACAAGTTCCTCTTACAGAGGAACTAAAATCTGCTTGTTATCAAAAGGCATTTGTATTAGGATTAAAGGGGTTTGTTTTGTTGGTGAAAAAAGAAAATAATTGTATTACACCATTTATAAATAAAGTGCATGGTTCTGAGTTCAATCTTCTCTGGTGTAATTTCAAGTCTGAAATCGGATCAGAGGGAAGGAGCAAGGGCCACTCCTCCCCAATGTGAAGGGAATTATTATATACTTATTTAATTTTCTAGATTATTTAGCAATTGTTCACTTTCAAAGTAGTTAAGCATTTAGGACCCTTTTTAGATATTATAATATTTTTCAAGTATTTACATTTATCATTATGTTTCAGTATTTTAACTCTTTTAATTCATAGATCTAGAAGTCTTTATTTTATTTCCTAAACATTGCTCAGATAGAACTAGTTTTTAGGTGTAATATTTGGTTAAATCTTCTAGTTAATTTAAACACATACTGTAAAAGCAGTCTCAACCATTCTTTGTTGCAAATAGCCTCGAACACCACCTCATTATTGACAATTATTGAGAGATCAAAGTATGAGTATCAATGACACTCGTCACTTCCCAAGGATAGATGGAAATACAAATGAACCGTTTGGAATCCCAAACATTTGTAATTATTGAGTTTCATAAGTTTGGTGTCATCGGGGATAGGGATCGCCAAGATATCATAGACTCATGGTTGCGCAACCGTAGGGGTGATTTTGCAACCATCGGTCTCTGTCTCAAAGGCACTTTCACAACCATCGCTCTATGAAGAGCGGAAGTTACATAACCATCAAGGTGATTGCGTAACTGTTACATAAAATATCTTGACAATAACTATAATGTCCTTCGATGTCATTGAAAGGTGTATAGATCACCCTCAACCCTGACTAAACCATCTCTTGAATAAAAATTATGTTAATAATATGTACTGAAAGTATCAAATATGGATAATACATACAATTGGGTTTTTCTAGATCTATTTTTGTATCATATTCCTTGTATTCCTCCTCTGTATAGCTTTTTGCAAGCTGATTTTAACTGTGTTCCACTTCTTCCTTTGCAAAAAACTCAAGTTCCACACTTGGGGCCTTATTCTTATCTTCATCCTCAAGCCAAAAATATGATAACTCAAATGTGTTACTTTCATCAAATGTAACTCTAATTGATATTTATCCCGATCGATTTGTCTCTCTTATTTATGAGTAGATCATTTTGCATGGTTAGAACATTCTCATTTTCTAAATCAAAATTATGCAAATTAGTAGCTGTGATTGAATCATTTTCTCTACTAAAACTGATTTAAGAAGGGTCTGAGACACTAGTAAAGGGCTACTCCTTAATCAAAGATGATATAGGCTCAAGAATGTTGATATGGTCATTAGAAACACTCATATAATCCTAAAAAACACACTCCTTACTAGTAAAAATATTGAGTATGGTGTTCATCAAGCACATGAATGTTAGTAGCATGTTTCTCTAACTATAAGTCATAACGAACCATCTATACAATCCATCATTTGTTTTGAATGTTGTCTTCCAAATGTCTTTAGGATCTACTCTTACCTAATGGTTTCTTGAATTTAGGTCAATCTTGGTGAATTAATGTTCACCTCAAGAGTGATCCATGTCATTAATGCATGAAGGTGGATACTATTGTATTATTAAGTGTGTGTGAAATTTGATGCATAAACAACATTAATCATCTTTCTTTTATGTGAGTATTATTGAGATTCCCCATTTACCTATGAATTTCACAACCCAAAGTTAACCATCCAAAGGCTAGTAATATTTTTTTGAAATTCTAGTGAATAGTTGAAAGAGATCAAACCGGTATTATTATTCCAAATAAATTAACTTACTAAGGATGAATCGAATAGGCTATAGTATTACTTGCACTACAATTATATTGTTTGCATGATTAAAGCTATCCGGTATTTATTATAACATCCACCACCAAGCGAATAAATGAAACATAGACACATTATATTGTGCAATTAGGTTAATCTAACTAGTGATGTATAAAATCAAATCAAGAGTCACTTATATTGTGCAATTAGGTTAATCTAACTAGTGAAACCAAATTAATTTTATTCTAAATTGATAAAATTAATCAAGGGAATAAGATATCTAAACCATGCTACTATATGCCATTGTTGTCAAATAATTTTGGTCAAAAAATGATTGCACTAATTAATGTTGCTAATAAAATTAACATCACCATCTTGTGCTAATAGGACCCTTATGTTTAGTGCAAAATTTCTAAGGCATTGTAAAAGTTATATTTATTTATACTAGGTCAATAAACAATAGTAGGGAGTGTAGAACAAATTACCATTGCTTTATAACATCGCTAAGTATAACCTCATTATTCCCACAAAGGGAAGGATCCCATATAAAATAGGAATTAGATAACTATAGACTCGGTCAATTAGAGTGCAAGATATTCCAAGACAGTTAACTACATTGTGATATGTAAGGAAATCGTAGAATCATTTTTATACCTTTCAGAACTAGGTATACTTCAATTTTCCCGGTCATTAAAATTCCATTTAGTAAGGTATGAACATTCATTTAACGGTAGTCTAATACAAGGAAACTTTTAATTTATTTGAATATTAATTGTATTTACTCAATTCCCACTAGCCCAATACAAAAAGTCAATAACATATACCCTAAGGGGGAAAGTAGCATTTCCTAGGCTTATATTTGAGCCCTTGGATTAACACCATCCCCACCATTAATCTTCGTAAATGCCCTAATTCCTTACTTTTACTTTCTTATTATAATTTCATTTCATTTTTCCTCTTTCATTTTTTCTCTTTTGTTAGTTTTTAGGTAATGGTGGAGGCATTCATGGATACCAAAATCTCTATCTATAAATTTTATTCATCTTGTTTTTATTTGTTTTAGAATACCCTCACTAGGGTTTACAAAGGAAGAGTGTATATATTATTCATTTTATTAGAACACCCTCACTAGGGTTTATAGGGTAAGAGTGTTATATTCTCCACACACTGTGTGTGTGTGTGTGTGTATAAGTGCTAATATTCCCAAAGGAATGACCTTGATAAATCCAAAACCGTGTGTGAAATATGTACAAAGTGTGTGTATGTTTCAATGTGATGATAGGATGGAAAATGCCTCACATAATGGGTGAGGACACGGGGTTGTGGATAGGGAAGTTAGGGGGTGTATTGTCATGCCCCAACATATTTCTAGGGATGTGTGGATTAAATAGAGCTTAGGGTTTGGGAAAGGGGTCGTGCCTAAGTTGCAAACCCTATTTTTTTTTTTGCTTATGATCCCTAGGGAGAAGGCCCTAGCCTCAAAAAAAGCTTCCCACACCAGTCCATGATATATACAATCATCAATGGACTCACAAGAAAAGTGTAAGGCACTTTATCATGCATCAAAATACAAAAAGATATATATCTACATACTACAAAATACTGGATATCCTCTTTACAAAAAAACCTGAAACTAGAACCCAACAACCATATCCGACCGAAAAAACCCCACCAAGCTACAATAGCAGATACCACTATGACTCACACCTCTATGTCCAAAGAAAATGAATTCTCAACTAGAATTTCTAGCTCGGATTTGCTCGAGGCTACGAAGAGGAGGGAGAGTGATCCACGCAACATTCGGGCATCACCACTTTGGCCTTTTCAAGAAGCCGAAAGCCTTGATTCTCAGCGACCGCCTCCAAACCATGTGAGAGGGTATGAATCCCACAAGCCATTGCATGAATGTGATACTACATACTCACCAAAATTTCCTCCAAATCCTTTAGCTCCTTATGCAGGATGAATTAGCTCGATGAGTTCAAGATTATGTTCACAATGCTCAAACCTTGAGCCACATCAAAGACATTTCACCTCCCCATAGATTGGTTGGGGTCTAACATGAGCTTCCTTAGTTTGTTGTAGATGACCACCTCTGCTTCTTATGTGTCTACACTCTCCGCCACCATCCAAACTTTCTCCAGCCAACCACGCATTGCCACATTATTAATTATTCATCTCAACCATTCAAAAAGGACTCCTCCAAAGATTCAACACTCTGGGCTCGATGTTTATTTCGACTAGACCCCTCCATCATACATTCCCCGATTCCATGAGACCAAGGCAAAGCATAGCTTAGCAAAACGGGAAGTAAAACCAATAGACATGGTAAAATAAAATCTTAAGGGATGTACATCCCTCACACTAGCCCTCCTTTAATACTCTCACCACCACCCAAACCAATAAATGCTACACATGCGCCGGAGCACCGAAATCTCTGCCCAAATATTTCACTTCAATTGGCATCACACTATGGGTAGAGGAAATGAATAGAAGGTGTCCTTTATAATCATTAGCAATCACCAACCGACGCCATTCATGCGTCCCCTGCTAAAAGAGCCTGAATATCATTAGGGAAGCCCACCTCCCAAGAAAGGGAGGTTAAATGAAGATTATCCCATAAACCAACCCCTCTATTAGCTAAATAATCTACCACCTTATTTCCATCTCTCAAAGTATGAGAGAAATTCACTTCTGAAAAGGAAGGCAAAATAGACTTGATATTCAAGCAAATGGATTTCAATTGCCACGCCTTAGGGGGCCTTCCTTGAACCATATTTATTATAGCCAAAGAGTCCCCTTCAATCCATATTCAAAGCCAATTCCCGTGTGTTGCTTCCAATAATCCAAAGAGAAGATCCATACCTTCCGTAAAGTTATTATAAGAAACTCCACAGTCTAAAGCTATAACCAAAAGAGGTTGGCAGTCTACACTCCTAAACACACATCCACACCCTGCATTACTAGGATTACCTTTTGAGGCACCATCAAAATTTAACTTAATCCACCCCTCTAGAGGAGGCTTCCATGTAACCACCTTTTTTCCCTTACTCCACTCATCAGGAGAAGTTGTGGCCCCTCTATCTACCTTGTTATTATTTTATATAATATATATAAATGAAAAATCCTAACAATAGAATGTATGATGTTATTATGTACACATTTATGTGTATGCATGTGCATGCATGCATGTGTGTACTCTCAATATGGTGAGATCAAAACCAAATATCATCATTTTTTCTTCATTTGTATTCTTGTACAGGTCCCTACATATACATATACACATTTATGTGAATATTAATTGTAATTTTGAATATATATAACTATTCTTATATTCCTTTCAAAAAAATTACCATAACATTAAACTAAAGATTTATATAAGGAAACAAAAAGGTTTTTCCAAGTTGACTCCTAAAAGTAAGTAAGTAAGTAAGTGTGTGTGTGTGTGTGTGTGTGTGTGTGTGTGTGTGTGTGTGTGTGTGTGTGTGTGTGTGTGTGTGTGTGTGTGTGTGTGTGTGTGTGTGTGTGTGTGTGTGTGTGTGTGTGTGTGTGTGTGTGTGTGTGTGTGTCACGGTTTTAATTACATTGCATTAGTTCATCAATATTTTAGACAAAAATATCTCCTTGGTCCTTCTACAGGCTCCTATGTCTTAAAAGAAATAATATCCTACTCTAAGCCGCCATAAGTATGCAAATCAAGTTCATGCGAGAGATAACTATAAGTTTTAAAATGAGCTCTTACACCCTACCTTTATAATGATAACAATCACTTTCCTAGAAGAAAATATTTAACTTGGAAATCAATTTCAATAAACTCCCTATTCTAACAAGTTTCAAAATTCCTTATTACACAATGAAATTCAATGTTTTCCTTCTCCCTTAGCTTTTACCAATGAACAATAAATATAAAAATATTTGAGACAACTAAACATCTCTTCCACATACACATTTAAATCCATAGTCCATAGTTAAAAATTATTCCAATGAGTTAAAAGTTCCAACCAATCACAATGTATTTCTTTTATAACCAAGGCACAAGATTTCCTTCAAAATGATAATCAAATAAATTCTTTATCCCTCCAACATAATACAAATCTCCTCTTCAACACAAGCTTATAAGAGGAGGACAGATATACCTTCGTATCATTACACCTTTAAAATTATAGGAACACCAAGTGGTCATATTCAAACCTATACACCTCAACAAGTTTTGTAAAATGAATAACAATGAGATTCTGCAATATAATACAAAAACATTTACATATCCCTTTCTCTTACAATTTTACAAGAAGTCTTAAACTAAAATGCAAGTGGAAAAGCCTCCCTAAAAATAGAATAACATGTAAAATTTTAGAATGAATCCTCAATAGTTTCTCCCCAAGGAATGTTAGCTCTAAATCCATTAAAAATAGCCAAAAACCACAAGAGGAAGATGTTTGGTTGTCTATCCAACCTATAAACATCATTACATGCCACTTCCCAATAAGGAGAACATGTTATCTTCCCTCCAATCCCATGGGAGAGAGAGAGGAAGCATTCCTCCAATAATATGCATGATGGAATGAAAAGGAAACAACATACGTACACTTAAGCAACAAAGATAAAATCCAATGCTATACACAAGAAGCTCTGAAGAGTATACATCGAATTGTAGAGAGATCAAAGATACAAAAACAAATAAATGATAATGATATTCAATATTCTCCCATTAAATTTCATATTAAAATCATCCAAATATATAGGAAATAGCCATTCTAAAATATATAGGTAGATATAACAAATGACTTACTAAATTACTAACTTTACATTTACCTATATAATAATTACATACGTAATTACTATTCACCCACACATTCAAATGGAGAACTAACATATGACTTCCTAATAGCTTCATGCCTCTCAAGAGGGGATGAGGGGGTAGAAAGACCCTCTTACCATAGAACCAAACGAGTTTAACAAAATTTCCAAGTATCCTCAAACCACCAATGACCTCAATATCACTCCATCACCCTTATTTCTCCTTGCCTCCTAATTTTCAAGATATTTAAAAACTTGGAGGTTTCCTTATAAAGGATGGGAGATGGTTTACAAGCCATGCGGAACTCCATCTCCCACTCCAACCCTATGGAGGGAGAAAATTAGGAATACCAACAAATTTTTCCCATAAAACCTTGTGGGAGCAAGAGAAAATTTCTCCCTCTTCCCCAACACTCAAAAATCCACAGCCGGAAGTGGGTGGATAGAGAAAACAAGAAGGAATAAAACTACTAAAAACATTCATCTTATTTCTCCAAGCACTCAAACACACGCAATAAAACATTTAAATTTCAATGTAAAACAAACAAAGCTAAGAGATGTGAGGCCTACCTCACAATAAAATGATGATCACACCAAAAATTAATCCATTCTCCATAATCTTCATGCTCCTCCAATATCCCTCAAAATATCTCAATGAAAATAAACCAAGAAGTCCCAACCCCTCCAAAATGGAGGGTTAAGTAAGGAGGAGCTAAAATATTCCAACCTATGGGATGGTGACATGTGTCACCCATCCCCTTCTCAAATCCATGTCACCCCATGTCCTTATCAAGCATAAGAAAAGATTCTTAATGGAGGATAATCTCACAAAATAAATAATTAAATAAATAAAAACCCTCTCCTAATTCCAAAGTGACTCATAAAAGAAAATCATAAATGAATCTAGGGATAAGAGAGATTCAAATGGGAGGAAAAATTCCTTTTGAACCTTGGAAAGAGTCCCCTACCCATATGTAGGGTCCAAGGGGTCCCTTTTTGTATAAAAGTGACTCTTAACAAGTAAAGCACCCCTTGAAAATTCCACTTTTAGCCCAAATTCGGGATTTGAGAAAAGTGACACACTAAGAGAATTGATGGTGCCCACCTAGTTCATGATTAGGTGGCCCAAACCTCCTTAAACCAAGATAAAACTAATTAATCCATCCCTAAATTCTAATCCAAATATGTACAAATAACTCAAACAAAAGATTTAAACAAGTGATAAGGGTAATTAATAATAAATTAATTCATATGGGGACCAACTAACTAAAGTATTTGTTATCCATTTTTACTCCCGTGGTAAAAATGGGCAATTGAGAAAATTGGACCCATGAAGTTGTGAGCTTCATGGTTGAATCTAGAGAAAAACAGGCAATTTCTATGTTTTGGAGCACTTGTAATTGATTTTGGAGCATTTAGGGGTATTTTAGATGCATTTCCCCTCTTCTAGGCTCAATACTTAACCATATCAGGTTAGACATGGACAAGGAGAAAAAAAGGCTTTTGGGGACATAATACTACGATTTCCCTAACTCCCCAATTCTCTACCTAGCTCAAGGACTTAGTGAAATTTGAGAAAAATGATTTTGGAGGGTTTTATAGTGTATTGCAGATCACAAGGGGTTGGATGGAACATGTACCCAAGAAAAACTAGTTCCCCACACTTGGTTTTGGCCAGCATTGCATTGGTTGGAGGATGGATGGTGTTGTGCGGGGATTTCGGACCCTAACAACCCACATGGAACAGAGCGGGGAAAAGTTATTTGCATGAGCCACAAGCCCACAATGTGAAAGAGGAGGGTTGAGTTGCATGTATTACGGGATAATCGGAGACTTTAGGCATGGAAGGACCAGAAGGATCAGGTCGTGAGGGGCATTGATGCCCATAAGTAGCCGAGCACCCACAGTTCAAAGGGGCGAGTTGGAAGGAGCTAGACGAGCTACTGAGCTCGCCGAGGAGTTGGAGTTTAGGTGATGAGTGTATTGTGGGTTGTGTGGGGATTCTGGGCCTAGAGGGACTAAGAGGAGTGGGTCATGAGGGGCTTCGGTATCCACAAATTATGATGGGTACAAAGTGTAAAGAGAGCGAGACAGGAGATGGCTTGGCGAGCTAGCTGAGCTGAGTTGTGTTGAATGTGGATATTGCAGGGAATGCGGGCACTGAAGACACAAAAAACCATGTAGCCCAAGTTCCCCAAACCTATGAAAAACCTGCAAGATAAAGCAAGAAAAACCAAAAAAAATGGCAAAGTATGCAGACTGTGGGGAGATAAAAGGAACACATGCCCAAAATTTTGAATTTTGAGCAAAATAGAGACCCCCAACCTCCATGGCTATAACTCGAGCTCCGAACTCCTTTTTTTATAAAATTTATATGGATGGATTCATTTTTTGATGTACTTTCTCATGGAAACAAGAAATCAGAGAAATTATGGGGTAGGTGAGAGAAAAATGTGAAAAAAATTCCCATTTCCTAATGACCACTACTAGATAGTTCCAGGACCATTAAATGAAGACATGGGTGCAAATGTATTCCTCCATAAGGAAAAAGTACATGAAGGGATGGGTTTTGTAGGGTTCTCCATGCTTTTCATGTTATTCAATTCTCCTTGTTGATGGTTAATTGTTGATGGTTGATTGTAAATTTCAATTTCCCTCTCTCTCTCTCTCTCTCTCTCTCTCTCTCTCTCTCTTCATTCTTCCATATATTGTAAAGAGAGTTCATTTTGTAAAGTTCTTGGATAGTTTGGAATGTTTCTCTCTCTTCTTCTCAACTGCTGGGTGGATTTAGAACTCCAAGCCTCCATTTTTAGTATTTTAATGGTGAATCATGCCTTTTTTCTACAATGATGTATTGTGTAAATTTATGGAGCAATAAAATTAGTGTCTTGTGATTATTTCTTTATCATAGTTTGGTTTTCATTGATTTCTCTTGCCTTTCTTCATGCTTGTAGGTATTCTATGCATTTTATTGTTCTCATTGCAAATTCAAATGATGTTGTGATTATGGAAATGGTGTGTTGAATTTTGTGTGGTCTGTGGTGCTTTGTCCACCCTCTCTATTCTCATTTTCCCTTCATTTTCATGAATTTTGAATTGGCCAACATCCCCCTTTTTCTTGGTGTTATCACCTCTTTAGTGTAGGATTTCTTCATTTTCATTCTTTTTTCTTCTCTCTAGTCCCTTGGAAATCATAGGATAGGATTATATAGTTGTGTTTCTTACATTAGGAGTAGTTGTAGCACAGATTAAGTAGAGGAACCATCCTTTTATAGAAGTCCATATCAAGTAGCAAGTCCCACAACTTGAGAGATGGTCCAATGTTACCCAATTACACTGATAGCTCATGCACACACACATGAAAAATTAGAGGGTGTTGTAATTTGGTGATAATAATTTTGGCACACTTGGTGGGACGAGATTGAAGAGATTTACATCTTCATTTCAACAAGTTGGTGTGTCTTGTTGGAATCTTAGCCTTTAGAGGCACATTTTAATCACATATGGCGATTCCACTTATCCAAGCAACCCATTTTCTAAGTTGCAGACCTTTCTTTCCACCCATTTCCATCCAATTTTCTTTTCTATACCTTTCATTTTCCTTCCTTCCATGAAGTTGTGTAATCATGAATTCATTTCCATTATGGGATTCCCATTTGCAGTAGTAGCAATTTTATTCAAATCCACCTCCACAGTTTCAAAATCCTCTTCCATATCAGTTTTATGAACCCCATCATGAACAATCTCTTACGTACCCAACCCAAATTGAGTCAAGTGGTTATTTTCCTAACCAAATTTCCATCAAGAACATGGTTATGCAGGTGATGGTGTAAATTATATGGAGGATACTTATTTGGAGAGGAAAATCTGAATAATGGAGGCAAGTATGGTGCAAACATGGGCTACATCTCAATTGAAGGCATTCAGAATTGGTTTTAGGTCCCTTGTCCATGGGTTGGACCTATGCCAAGACATTACAACACTCTACGAGAAGATGGATTTCATAGTTGATATGTTTCCACAAATTGTAAAGTGGATTGAGAAGTTGGAGGCTTATGAAGCTAGTGTTAGGAAACCTTGTCAATGGGAAAATCATACACTATCACCTCACAGCCTTCCCATTTCCCTTCCACAATATATGCCATTTCAACCTAATTTTCATGGTCCTATATTTTTAAATGCTGCCCCCATTGTGGATTCCATTTCTCCATCCTCTTCCCTTTCCCCTTCCAAAACTCCATCCCCTGCACAAGAAGATTCTAAACTTTCCGCTTCACCTCAACAATTGAAGAAATTAGTTGAGACCCAACCCATCCCTCCTCTTGTATTCCCAAACCCATTTTGGGAGAAAGATAGTCAAAAAATCAGTCAATGAAGGAAGAAAACTGAGGAGCTTGCAAGAAACTTGAAAGAGTGGGCTGCAAGATTCAATATCACTCAAATTAAACTAATGACTAATCCTTCAATAGAGGTTGGAGTGGAAGAACAAGTGGTTGAAGCTGATATTGCAAGATAAGAAGAACTGAGTCAAGATGAATATTATCAACAATCCATTTGCTCCGAGTGTAGTGTACATTCTATAACTATCTTCTCACAAGTTGTTGATCCATCACCAGTTTTAGAATCAATCCAAGAGGAAGAATCAGCTTCAAATCCACAAGAAGAGGAGCACGTGGGGAAGACTAATTCAGATTCAAAGACCTTGAATGAAGATGACATCATTGAGAGCTTCTTTCTTTTATTTGTAGAGTTTGATTTAGTGGATGAACCCGTGATGGAGGAGGATATCCAAGATGACCTTGCTGCCCATAACAATCCTTAAGAACAAAATATAAAGGATTTGTATTCTCTCGATTTTATGTTGGATGAGGAGATCCAAGATCAAGATGAGTTTGGTCTTCAAGTGGAGGAGGAGAAAAACCCCAAGTGATCAGCAAGCTCCAACAAGTTGTAATGATTCATCAAGAACTCCATTAGATGTTACAACCCAAATTGAGGAGTTTCATGTTGAAGAAGAGAAAGGGAACAAAGATGAAAACCATGATAAATCATTCATCAATGTAGAGGATCATTTGTTTATAGATGAAGAACTAGATCTAAATCAACATGCAAACAGTTACTTTTCTAGGAAAGTATGCAAGATGACTTCATTATTGAAGTTGGGATTTGGAGCAATGGGCAAACTTCAAGGATCAGACCATGCCCAAATAAATACTTGGCTTCATTTAGAGAAAATCAAAGTTGCAACTATTAATGTTCACTCCCGAGCATGAGGATGAGCTTAAAACCAAGGATTGGCAGCAATACCTCTCAAAACCAAATGCAGAGCAACTAAAAGACGTATTTTTCTTGTTTTTAGATGAGACCTTGGTGAATAGAGTGGAAAATCAGCTTGTAGTCAATTTTTCACTCATGCACAAGACCATGTCCATTGCCAAATTAGTTACATGGTCCAAATTTTTGAGGAAGGGAAACTACTTCTCCTTACTAGTTGCGGGATTCGTTTGAGTTTTCCATTCCTTTGGTTAGAGTAGAGTAGTTTGGTTTTTTTTTAGTAGAATAAGTACTTGTGCACACTCTGCATACTTCCACTTAGAGAATTTATGATCTTTCTCTTTGTACATAGTTCTTTCTTCATTGTTTCTCTTGCAAAGTTCATTAGAAGTGGCAATGTCCATGGGGAAATCAGTTTAACAGTAGTTTCAAGTGCATTCCAAATCAGCATGTGTTCCACTAAGAACTACATGTTTTACACTTGCCAAGAAACCATTAGTTTTAGTCCTTCATACTTGGCAAAGAAATCAGATTTTGGGGCAGATTCATCCTTGTCTCAAAAGATTAGTTTGCAGAGGAGAAGAGAAAAGAGAGTTCAAGATTCAAAAAAAATTCCACTCGATCTAAATTTAAATATTTTCTTATAAAAATTTGGAAAATTTGAGTAATAGGATCCACTTCAGGTTCAATATTGTTTAATTGGGTCAAGGACATATTTTTAGAGTTTAGATAAGTTTTCAGTATATCAAGGCTAACTCCATGCCCAATAGACACTTCAAGGCCACTCGTCAACTCATCTAGCAGGAAGATGTCCTTGTGAGTCACCAAATTTTTATCCATTTTTACCCCTGGTAAAAATGGACAGCTTGAGAAAATTGGACCTAGGCGGTTGATAGCTTCATTGTTGATTATGGAGAAAAACAAGTAATTTCTATGTTTTAGAGCACTTGCAATTGATTTGGGAGCATTTGGGGTTCTTTTGGATGTATTTCCCCTCTTCTAGGCTCAATACTTAGCCATTTCAGGTTAGAAATGGATAAAAGGAGAAAAAATGGCTTTTGGGGACATAATACTATGTTTTCCCTAACTCCCCAACTCTCTACCTAGCTCGGGGACTTAGTGAAATTTGAGAAAAATGAGTTTGGATGGTTTTATAGTGTATTTCAGGTCATAAGGGGTTGGATGGAACACGTACAGTGGGGAAAAATAGTTCCCCACACTTGGTTTTGGCCCACATTGGATTGGTTGGAGGATGGATAGTGTTGTGCGGGGATTTTGGAGCCCGATGACCCACATGAAACGGTGTGGGGTGAGGACAAGTTCTCTGCATGAGCCACAAGCCCATAATGTGAAGGAATAAGGTCAGGTTGCATATATTATAGAGGAATCAAGGAATTCATTCCCGGAGGGATCGGGTCGTGAGGGCGTTGGTTCCCGTAAGGAGTCGAGATCAAAGGGGCGAGTTGGATGGAGCTTGATGAACTATCCGAGCTTTCCGAGGAGTTGGAGTTTGGGTGGTGAGTGTATTGTGGACCATCCAAGGGTTACGGGCTTGAAGGGTATGAGAGGAATGGGTAATGAGGGGCCGGTGCCCGCAAAGGCCGACAGGGACAAAGTGTAAAGAGAGCAAGGTGGGAGATGGCTTGGAGAGCTCGGCCGAGCCAAGTTGCGTTGAATGTGGATATTAGAGGGAATGCGTGCACCGATGACACACAAGACCTTGTATCCCAAGTTCCCAAACCTCTGAAAAAGCCACAATAAAAAGAAAGTAAAAAGCAAAAAAATGGCTAAGTATGTAGACTATGGGGAGATAAAAGGAACACAAGGCCAAAATTTTGGATTTTGAGCAAAATAGAGACCCCCAATCCGCATGGCTATAACTAGAACTCTAGATCTCCATTTTTATAAAATTTATATGGATGGATTCGTTTTTTGATTTACTTTCTCATAGAAACAAGAAATTATAGAAATGATGGGGGTTAGGTTAGAGAAAAATTTAAAAAACTTCCCTAGTTCCTAATGACCAATTCTAGGTAGTTCCAGAGCATTAAATGAAGACATGGGTGCAAATTTCTTCCTCCACAAGGAAAATTATGTGAAGGGATGGGTTTTATAGCATTCTCCATGCTTTTTTCAAGTCATTTAATGCTCCTTGTTTGTGGTTGAATGCAAATTTTGAGTTCTCTCTCTCTCTCTCTCTCTCTCTCTCTCTCTCTCTCTCTCTCTCTCTCTCTCTCTCTCTCTCTCTCTCTCTTCATTCTTCCACACATTGTAAAGAGAGATCATTTTGTAAAGTTGTTGGACACTTTGGAATGTTACTCTCTCTTCTTCTCAGCTACTGGGTCCATTTATAACTCCAAGCCTCCATTTTTATCTTTGTAATGGTGAATCATGCCTCTTTCCTCTACAATGATGTATTGTGCAAATTTATGGATCAATAAAATCAATGTCTTGTGATTATTTCTCTATCCTAGCTTGGTTTCCATTGCTTTCTCTTGTCTTTCTTCATGCTTGTAGGTATTCTATGCATTTCATTGTTCTCATTACAAACTCAAATGATGTTTTGCTTATGTAAATGGTGTGTTGAGTGTTGTGTGGTTTGTGGTGCTTTGTCCACTCTCTCTATTCTCATTTTCCCTTCATTTTCATGCATTTTGAAGTGGCCAACATCCCCCTTTTTCTTGGTGTTATCACCTCTTTAGTGTAGGCTTTCTTCATTTTCATGTTTTCTCCTTCTCTTTGGTCCCTTGGAAATCATAGGATAGGATTAGATAGTTGTGTTTCTTGCATTAGGAGTAGTTTTAGAATAGTATTAGGTAGAGGAACCAACCTTCTTTGGAGTTAACATTACGATAAAATCGAGATTATTCAAATCAAATAGCTATGATAATATCAATTCCGATGTCCCAAAAAATAATAACACTTGGAGTTAATGTCATCAAAGGGATAGAAATTGGTGGGCACTATAGAGAAGATCTACCCATGATCTTTACTTGATCAAGAAACTCTTAGATTTTGTGTTGAACTTCATTCCTCCCAAATGGAAGTACGGGGTGTTGTACTATTCACCCCACCATGTGTGTGTGTGTGTGTGTGTATATATATATATATATATATAATATGACCAAACTATACCATCTAAATGCGTCTCCTGTATATTTTATTCATGATCTTCACAAGTTTCTTGTTCATCATTTTCAAATGTTGTCCACAATAGCTCAGTACATATCAACCTATTTCAAGAGTTTTTAATTGATGGGGTGTCATGAATAGGTTTACAGTTTCAAGGTGGGGTTGAATCACTCATCCAAAAATATCACTTGACTCGGTCGATAAAGCAAAACTCTCTTAAGCTTTACCACACAATGGGTGGGAAGGCCTTTTGGTTCTTTAGAAATGCCTTTTTATTTCTACAATAACTTGTCATGACACTATTAATTTGAGCATAACATTAGATGACATGTTGATAATGTACACTTTCTTAGTTTCATGGATGTTAATGGTAAAACCATGATGGTCTAGGAGTATCCCCGCACTGAATCAATCATATGGTCTGAAATTGTGATGGAACCACCCACTCAATGCAGACCAAGTCGAGATATTTCCAACACACTTTGGATATGGTAAAGAAGACTTCGTATGTAGAAATTATGGTCCGTTAAAGTTTGACATCAAGAAGAAAAAATAAAAAAACAAGTTGCACATTGATGATGTGGCCCAATCAAAGCATGACATGGGATGTTGAAAAGTGTAAATGTATAATTTTGTAAAAATATTATTTGGGTCTACTTTTTCTTAAGAGTGAGACCCTACTACCTTATTATTCACATTCCATTACAAGTGATGTTACATATATGCCACATTGGAGGAGACCAATTCATAGCACATGTGGGATATAACCCAATTCCTAGTTAAAAATCCAACCAACTCATACTTACCACCACCGAGGTCATGACCAAGTTTAACATTGCCACCAAGTTCAACATTTCCACAAGGGCCAAGCTCATGGCCAAGCCAACAACACATTCAATGGCCAATCCACCTAACAACATAACACTCGATCAATTTAGATGGTTAGTCGAGTGCTAAGATAGGCAATCTCTTCAAACGAAAAACTAATTTGGAGGTATAACCAGAGCTTCTTAGAGATTGTGTAAGGACTAATTTGTATACCAAAGATATTTTTTGATGTAATTACTATTCTATAAGTATTTTTACGTCATTAATTTATCGATTCAAGATATTTTCTAGGCTCGGAGTTGTATCCCAACAAGGGTGAAATCTATTATATATTTGGTTTGCATCAATTATCTATTTTTATTTCAGGTATATTGTTTATCAATTTATAATAGGCCAGGGGAATATGTGTTAATTCTTCCTTTGGGATGTTCATCTCACTTTAGAGATGTTTTATACTAATTATTGATGCTTTTCCCATGATAAGAAGGATGTTTGTTTCTTGATTCCATCTTGCACTCACTCTCACAATCATTATGCGAGGACTGGTCATTATTCATAAAAACAATATTCTCATTAATATTGACAAAAGAATTCTTCCAATTACCTTTCCTAGGTTGTTTTTGTAGAACTAGTGGTTTGGGCCATGAATTTTCCTTACTTCAATTGTATTGGAGCATTCTCCAACTTCTTCTTTGTCACTACCATATCCCAAACATGCATGACAAGGTATTTCCTCAACTTGTATGGGATTATTCATTCCTTGGTCACTAATGTCAATAAGTTTTATTGAAATATGTACTTTCACTATATGTGCAATTGTTTGTATGCATGTTTTATAAAAGCCCAAATTTAGGCAATTTTTGTAAATGGAATTGTGATTACAATTAATATATGTTGCATTTGATTGTAAGACCCCAAGTAGGGAAAATTGTACAAGTGGTGACTTGTTATAACACCACTTAGTATGAAATGGGTTTTTCTTCCCTTGTTGAGATGATTGAACAACAAGGAGAATGTAAACAACATCTTAGAGTGGGAGAGTTTTATTCTATCCTAAAAACAATATAGAGGCTAGGATAATCCTCCAAAATGAAGATCCCAAGGCTACAAAAATGTCACTAGGTAGAGATGCAGGGGAGTCATGAACTCTCTGTTCACCACGTTTTTGCATGTTCTAGTTTGGGGTATTGTTGGTTCGAAAATCTGTGGCTTGGGCAAATTTATGGATAGATGAGTCAATAGTGTGCAGGGCATAGCCCCTCTTTGAGTCAGCAAAGTGAAACTGGTTTATTGCTATTCTACCAGTAGGAATTTGTGCAAGTCTCACAATATTCTGCCTTCGGGGGTTTGGGATCTCATCCCAGTAGGGTTATTTCCGACTGTGGAAAGAAAGGAATGGAAGAGAGGATGAAGAAAGATCAGATCCGAAGAAAGAAAAGAAATGAATTCCAAAGCAGAAAGGTCAGAGGGTTTATGTTTTGGGATTGGTAGTAAACAGAGCCAAACCTACTTACATAAACGAACAAAGCAATACTGATGAATAAATGACAATAAAACAGAAGTAGATCCAACAGAATAAACACATAGATCTGACGTAAGAAAGATCTAATGCAAATAACACATGTATTCAACACAAAGTCTAAATATTGTATTAATATTTCCTTTTGTTACAAAAATCTCAAAGTCTTTTCTTCTCACTTCTATTTTTCATCTGAAAAGTATCCACACCCAAATACAACAAGTATTTGAGTATTTATAGAAGAAGAAGAAGAAGAAGAAGGAAGGCAAAAAGGAACCAACCACCTATTTACAAAATATCTACAAAAATATCTCAAAGTCATGTTGAATTTTAACAACTTGATGGATGACATCATCCCATGGTGCAACATGGATGATGTCATCATTCGTGCCAACATGCTTTAGACATTTACAAAAAGAAAGTCGAAGAAGAGAGAGAAATTATTCATCGTCGTCATCCCGCGGCTGAAAGGGGATATCCTGCTTTTGCTGCTCGGGTGACGAGATGTGAAATTGGGCACGGTATTCCATAAACTTGCTGATCATGGGCTCTAATTGATCCTGGGAAGGATCCTTGTGTCGCTCACTGATAGCCTCGCAAGTCTCCCACTCATCTGTGAGCTTCTCTGGAAGTTTGGAATATTCATTCTCTACTTCTATTAAGAACACGATGAAGTCCCGACAGGCCAGCAGGTTATTGATGGATTCTACGTCAAAAGTGACCCCTGGCCCCAGCCCTTGCGAAATGATATCCTTGAAGATCTGGATGGTTTCGTCAACCTTCTTTAAGGAGAAAGAAGGAGTAAGCAACCCTGGAGACATCCTTAGAACAATTTGTTCCATCTGATGCATTGCATCTAGGGCTTCTTCCTTTACCTTATCAATCTTTTCGAGGACAAATTCCAGTTGATCCATCCGGTAATCCAGAGTGGAAAGGATTTTATTGAGACGGCCCTAGGGACCGAAAATGCGTTGAACTTGACTAGATCTTCAATTTGAACAGTCAAACATTCTTTGAAAGGTCTCATGTTGCAACCTAGCATGGTCCAGCTCTTCTGATATGGGTCCTGCTAACGCCTGGAGTTCCTTGTTTGCCTTGTTGATGTTTAAATACAAATCGGTGAACTTGGCGATTACTCGTTCACTGTCCTTAAGGATTTGGCTCCTCCAGGTGGAAACTACCATACCCTGCTCACCGATCTTTGCATATTCATTAATTTTATCCTGACTCAGAGGCTCAGGAGTTTTGGTGGTAGTTGTGGGAGGTGCACTGCCCATCTTCTGTAAGGCATGGAGCAGATGTTTATTTTGCTCTTTCAGTAGCCTTTTCTCTTCTTTTGCTTCTTGAAGCTTCTTGCAGAGGGCGTCAACTACAGATAGGGCCTCTCCCTGAAGGCTTTCAGAAGACGTCCCCATTGTGACTTGAGTCACTATGTAATCTATCGGAGACAGATCCTTTTTATCCTTCAGAGGATTGGGGTATGCGATCTCCATTACCCTCTCTCCCAAAGCACTCTGAGAGAAGCGTGTGATGGGCTTCTGCTTCTTTGCCCCTTTTGATGGGATTACGGAGAAGTCCATCGGAGTGATGGGAACTTTGCTTTTTTGACTCAGGTGCTGGGAGATCCAGGATGGACTTATGGGAGAAGGACCAGAAACAGAGAAGGGGGTAGCTGCAGTAGTAGAAGGGAAAAACGTGGAGACACTTGGAGGTGGCATCGAGAGGGAGGCCAAGGAAGTGCTCACGGGAGGAAGAGATACTATAGGAGATGAAGACATAGGAAGGGAGGGGAGCTCAGAGATGAGGGAAGAAATGGAGGGGGACAGGTCCGCGAGAGAAGAGAAGATGGACGAAGAAGCAGGAGGAACAGTAGAAGAAGGGGGAGAGGACATGACCAAAGGAATGGTCATTTGAGTCACTCGAGGAGGGGAAGGAGGAGAAGGAGAAGGAACAGAAGGGACCTCAGTTGTTATAGCAGTGGCGACATCCTAAGTGGATGGGCCTATTGGAACATCTTCCGCCACTTCTTCCTCTGAGCTTTTCAGGATTTCAACCCGTTCTTGTGAAGTGGAAGGAGGGCTTTCTGGAGCTTCCTCTTGGGTGGAGCTGGATTCACCCTCTTTATCTTTACCCTTGCCTTTTGGCTACTGTTTTGATTGAGGAGGTGCATTACCCAACGGAGAGGTTGTGAAATCGACCCCGAGGTAGATGAGTCCATTCATTCGGCACCAATGCTCTGTTCTGCGCAGAGTTTCCTTGACTCTCTCCTTAATTATCTGAGGCGCTTTGGTTCTATCAATCAACGCAAAAGGCCAATCGTCCCCACCCGTGTCAAGATACACTTGATCCACTTCTTGCTCAGTAGTTTGGTAGCCTTTTGGGATGATGGCTACCCCGTACTGGATGATTTCTGCTAAGGCCAAGCGAGAATGATCCTTCCTCCTGAGCTCAACCTCATGATATATGTCAATGTAGATATCTTCGATCTGAGGGATGTGGATCGGGTCGAGCTTAGCCCTAGGTAGAAAATTTCTTGGGTCGAAGGTGGGCCTTGTTGGGAAGTCATGTTTCAGATTCAGCAGCTCCAGTTCTGCAAACATATCTTTTGCCTTGTGGTGAGTGAGACACGTATACCTACCCACTGTGAGGGGGAAAGGAGTTCCACCCTTCTTTCTCTTGAGACACTTCTCATGGTAGGTGATTAGCTGCCTCGACAGCTCCAACAGGATTAACTTGGGACCAACATACCTTGGTAGTTTAGTTGGTTCCCCAAGAAGTTAGCCACCCTTAGATAAGTGAATGTGGGGAATTGAGTGAACAGGGCCCCCCATTTCTCTGTGGCTGCCACGATGCTCTTGATCGTGCGACCATGAGTCATATTCGGCCTCAAGAGGCAGATGATGCCATAGAAGAAGGCATCGTTGATCTTTGTAAATTGGGGGATGCTATTTTCCAGCTTCAGTTCTGGATAATATTCATAGATTTTAACCTGGGGCCAAACCCCGCACCGCATCAGAGCTGGATAATCTCTTTCTGAAGCTGCAGCGTAAACAACGTAGGAATTCATGTAGAACTTCCCTGTTGTGGCAAGTTGTTGTAGCTACTCTGATATCGTGCTGCTTATGATTTCTGCCCACTCAAAGCGTTGATCGGGCACATTTTTGTTCATTGTTTCCAAATACCGCAAGCATCCATTTGTGAAAATAATGGGCGTCAGGAAGCCCAAAGACTCTGCTCAGGAATGTAATGGTGTCGCTGAGTTCCTCTGAGAAGTCACTGCGATGAATGACCTATGGCCACCGAGTCACCACCTTTTTATTTTTCAGATATACCTCGTTCATCAGCTGCATGCACTGATCTTCATTTTCGTCCCAGGATTTGATGCAGTCTTCCTAGCTGACGGCCACAAAGTGCCGGTGGTGAGGGATGCCGAGCATTATTTCAAAATGGTGGGTAGTGAGGTTGATTATAACCTCGCCCTTCTCATTATGGACACATCTTGTGTCTTTGTTGTAGCATCGGGCTACCACCATCATAAATTCATTATTAACTTCGCTTGACCGAGCGGGATTCTCTCCAAAGCAAAATGCAGTGGCACGCCTATCAATTTGTTCATCCATGGACTTTTTGTGACCCTCGGGTTCGGGACCGAAATCTTCCATGTCAATGTGACCCAGTTCTGAGTCTCTGATATCTAGGTCACACTCTGCCTGGGACTCGGGCATTCTGACCCTCTGATACTTATACTTCATTTCTTCTTCTGTGAGCTTGGCCTTGCCTTTAGATTTGATAGGTTTCTTGCTTGATGTTGACATATGTTCTTCTGAACTTAGTTGCTGATCTGCAAGAATAAGAAGTGAAACCCAACGCAAGAAATTCATGTCAGCCATTTGATTTTCCATTGAAATGCTGACAGAAGAAAGAGTTAGTGATTTTAAGGCCTCAGGGCGCATGGCGCATGAATACTGCAGGTTACAGAGCTAAATAGTAAGGCACACGGGAAAGGGCTACTGCAGGGGATAAATCAGTGCCAAAGGACGCATGGCGCATGGATATTGCAGATTGCATTCTTTGTTGTTGTAAACACAAGTGCGCCTGCGCCATGTGGATGCATTTTGTAAAGGGCGCATATAATTTTCATGTTGCACGAGAACTTCGGTGCGCCAAAGGAGCATCTAAGGTTTGTGTAACATATGCTTTTTGTGTGCTAAAGAGAACTTGGCGCGGCGTATGGAAGGTCTGCATGACATGATGTTGTTGTAGTGAGGGATGCGCCTGTGTCATTTTACAAATTTGCACTTGGCGCGGATAATTTCTATGTTGCATACATGCAGGGTGCGCCAAAGGGCACAGGTTTTAACGATGCAACAAATGAGTTTGGCGTGCCATAAGGGGGTGCGAGTTAATCATTTGCAACAAACTAAGGAAGTGTGCCTTGAGGGCGTAACTTTTCATTATGTAGCAGGCAGGGAAAGTGTGCCATTGGCGCGGATTTTCTTTGTGTAACGGGGGCGACAGATGCGCCATTGGCAACTGTTCTTCATGTTGTAGGGTGTGCCAATGCACCAAAGGAGAAGAAAAATACAGTTTCTTTTTAAGCTTTGATTCTTTCTCTGAGGGGTTTTACATATGGTTTAGCTCCTTCTGCAGGGTACCTTGGGGTGATGAAGAAGCTACAAAATGAGAGTTCCAAGCTATTTTTCAGATGAGTTTCCTCTACCAGCAGATCTGGAAAGAGGGGGAAGAACATGTGGAAGAATGGAAAAGACAAAGAAAAGGGGGGGAAAGTTCATGATTTCATAGTCTTTCCAATCCAATTCTTACCAACAAGTAGCCAAAAACCACAAACACAAAGTGCACAAAAGAAAGAAGACCTCTTACTTGGATAAATAGTGGAGAAATGTGCAAACGGGTCCACGAAAAGATTCGAAAGTGACAGGGTTGGTGCGCTGACAGGTACAGAGAAAAATAATCACGTGATTTGTGTTTGGTGACAATGACAGTGCAGACGCGCCTATTTATAGGTGAGGTGATAATAAATGCGCCACCAACTTTTTCAAGTGGCGCACCAAAAGTGCTATCGACACAAGAATACATGTGCCCTTGGTGCACCGAAACACTTGCCAACACGAAGTTATGTGTGCCTTTGGTGCACCGGAAGTGGTGTTGACAGAGGAATATGTGCGCCCATGGCACACCAAAAAGGGGTGCAACAAAAGTGTTGTTGACATGAAGGCGCATGCGCCTTGGCACATGAAAGGAAGACTCAACATAGTGAGGTGCACCAAAATGCCTGTTGACACAAGAATACATGCGCCAAAGGCTTTAAAGGGGGCACATCAAAATTTGATGTTGCATGGTCATTATGTGCGCCCGACCAAAAAGACCAAAAATGGCTAAGTTCGGAAAACTAGATTTCCCGGGAAGGGATTTTGCAACATTCCGAATGCAAGGGATCCTTGACGAGGGACTAGAACAAAATTTTGGTATGGTTATCAGTAAAATTACCCTTGCCAATTTTACGGGATAACAGCTGGCTCTTTCTGGGGACTATCTCTAAGCGAACCTCAGGGGTAGAGAATCCCAGATCTCATGTGCCTATCCATTGGGTAACAGATTCAAAAACAAGGGAGACCAGAAAGGGAAACACACAACCAACAAAAGCAAACACATGACAAAAACAAACACACAACTGAAGTAAACTGTACAAAGGAGAGAGCAAGCTCTACTTCCTGAAGATTTTCAGATGCTGCCCGCTATAAGGAAGCGGGAGTTCGGTTCCATCCAGATATGAGAGATAGAAACTATTCTCTCCATTGAGTTGCTTGATCTTGAAGGGCCCTCTCCACAGGGAATCAAACTTTCCGTGCATGCCCTTTGGCTCTCTTCATTTGTCCCACAAAAGGACGAGGTCTCTCACCTGGAAATTTCTTTGCTTAGCTTTTTTATCGAACAATATTTTGACTTGATTCTGATGCTTGGTGATCTTGTCGACCACCCTTACTCTTTTTTCTTCGAGCTCTGCTAGATACAAGATCCTCCTTTCGAGGGAATTTTGAAAAGTTTCATCTTCGATTGCCAGTTCCAAACGCAGAGCAGGGATTTCAGTGGAAATGGGAGCTCGGCATCAGTGCCATATAACACTTGAAAAGGTAACATACCGAGAGATCTCTTGGGAGTAATGAGATTTTCCCACAAGTCATCGTATAAGGAATTCTGCCACGTTCGTTGATTCTCATCCACCAGCTTTCGTATGATGGTCACCAAGTTTTTGTTATTGGATTCCGCTTGACCATTTCCCTGAGGGTAATAATCTGAGGTGTGAGCTAAAGTTATCCCATATTCGTAGCAAAAACTAATAACTTCCCGTGAAGAGAAGTTAGAAGCATTATCAGCAATAATCTTGTTTGGAACGCCAAACCTGACAATGATGTTTTCTTTGATGAAACTACAAACAACTTCAGAAGTGGCATGTTTGACAGGTATGGCTTCTACCCACTTGGTGAAGTAATCTATTACTGTTAGGACATAACTATGTCCAGCACTCGATTGGGGATTGAGTGCGCCGATAAAATCAATTCCCCACTGCTGAATGGTTTGTCAACAATGACCGGCCTGAGGGGAAAAGCAGCTAACTTGGGCTTGCCGACGAACTGCTGGCAAGGTTCACACTTTGCTACCCAAGTGGTGTATCTTGGAAAAGCGTCAGCCAATAGTACCTGGCCGGATGATCTTGTGTGCTATCATAGAAGAGGAGAAATGGCCTCCACAGGCTGAATTATGAAAACTTTCAAGTAACTTCACCTACTGTGGCTTGTCGACACATCGCAAGAAGACACCATCTATCCCGCGTTTGTATAAACCGTCATCCCAGATGACATATTTGGCTGCTCTGAGCTTTATAGTGCGCTTCTCCTTTACAGTTAGGTGAGTTGGGCATTCACCGTAGGTGAGGAAGAAAGAAATATCGGAATACCACTCATCGCTGGTTGCGATAAATAGGACCAGAGGCAGAGAATCGGGTTTCTCCAACCGGCTTTGTGCTTCATTGGTACAATCATCCTTTTCTCCGAAATTTCGACCCTTGGTTTTCAGCCATAAGTTGACACAAGCCTTTGCCTCTTACCAACTTGGTTGGTTTTATATCTAGGTCATACTCCTGGACCTTTGCAATCCAATTTCCTCACAAGCTTCCTAACTCCTATTGAGTTAAAATTGATTTGACTGCCGTGTCAGGGACCAACACCACTGTATGAGAATTTAAAATGTAATACCTGAAATTTTTGACCGCTTTGACAACGGCGAAGGCATGCTTTTCCAATTGAGACATTTTTAATTCGTGAGGCTTGAGGGGAGAGCTCATGAACGTAATTGGGGATTCAACATCCTCATAATTATTTTGCATCAAGATGGCAGATACAGTATGCTCAGACGTATAGCTATACATGATAAAATCCTTGGAGAAGTCAGGACATACAGGATCGGTGCATGAGCGATAGAGGCTTTTATTTCTTCGAATGACCTTTTCCCTTCCTCATTCCATCGGAAAGTTGGTGACCCTTTCATCATGTCTAATATATGACGAGTCTTTTTAGCAAAGTCGGGAACAAAACGCCTAAGAAAGTTCACCTTTCCGAAGAAAGAATGAATGTTGGTCTTGCTTGTAGGCAAGGTGAGGCTCTGAATAGCCTTAACTCTTTCGGTATCTATCTTCATTTCTTCTTTGCTAACAACATGCCCCAGCAACTTTCCTTCTGTGACTCCAAAAATAGATTTTTTTGGGTTCAGGGAAATCCCATGCTCTCGGCATCTAGCCAATACTTGTTCCAAATGATCACAATGATCACTTCGTTGTTTAGAGAACACAGTTAGGTCATCCAGATAAATGACAATGACCTTCCCCATCATACCTTTGAATGCAAGGTCCATGGCCCGCTGAAAAGTGGCGCCAGCATTGGTCAGACCAAAAGGCATCCTACTATAGGAAAACATGCCCCAGGGAGTAGTGAATGTTGTTTTAAATTGATCTTTAGGCGAGACTTCAATCTGATTATAGCCTGAAAAACCATCAAGCATGGACAGCATTTCTGATCCAGTTACCGCTTGTGGAACTTGATCCATTATGGGAAGTGGGTAGTTGTCTTTTAAGGAAGCCTGATTCAAATTTTGAAAATCTACGCATATGCGTATTTCACCGTTTTTCTTGCACACTGGCACAATGTTTGCCACCCAAGTACTGTGATGGATAGGAAAAATGATTCTCGCATCCAAGCATTTTCTAAATTTCAGCTTGAATAGTACCTGAGATCTTAGGGTTATAATGCCTCTACTTTTGGCGAAAGGCTTTGACGTCTTCTTTCAACGGGATGTCATGTTGGACGTCCTTTGGCTTAAAATACTTTAGATCGGCATAGGACCATGCCAATACATCCATGTATTTCTTCAGCAATTTGACAAACTTCCGCTTCTCTTTAGGCGTGCAACATTTTCCAATGTTCACGAATTGCGGATGCTCTACCGAACCTAAATTAACCGGCTCGGTTTCTGGGGATGTGCCAGCATCATCTCACCTTTTCTTTTTTACAAAATAGTCATGCCTGTCGAACAACCGTTCCAAAGAAACCAGGCCCTTTGGAATTTTATTTCCTTTGAGCTGACATATGCCGTCGTTCCCTTCGGATTCATCCTTTTGATCGGTGACTGATTCGCGGCACATAGAAGTGGATCCTTCAAAATGCAATTCCTTGAAATTTTCCGCCTTTTCTAGAAAGGCAATGAGTTGATTGTCATCGTTGAATACTTGCCAATGCTGAGAATTATCTGGCACGCTTGGGTGGAAAACCATCTCAATGGTGTATTTGTCTATTTTCAAACCTGGGTGCGGGAGCATGAGGGATGCTGAAATGGCCAATGAATCGGCCATGTCATTCTAAGCTCTTGGAATGGATTCTATTGAAAATGCGTCAAAATCCTCGATGTTGTCCCACACCACATTACGGTAGTGCCTGAGCCTCTCATTCTTCACTTGATATATCCTCTTAACCGATTCACGACTAGCTCTGCATCACCTTACACTTTCAGATTTTTATTCCTCTCTCTCTTGTGGCCTACATGCCGAGTGAGAGATTCATACTCAGCAGTGTTATTTGTGTTAAAAAATTGCAACTTGAAAGAGAGAGGAATAATCTCCCCTTCGGGAGATATTAGCACGGCCCTGGCGCCACATCCACTGGTTGCGCAGCTGCCATCAAACTGCAAGGTCTAGACCTTGTTAAGATCTTCTTCTTGGACGAGAACAACCATTTTGTCAGACTCGGTAGACAAGAAATAGTTCCCCATCCCTGATGATTCAAAAATAATTTGAGCTTTGGGGTCCTCAGAGTTAGTAACCAAGTATTTCTTTTGTGATTCTGGCTCCAAAGTCTGCATTACACCTTTGACGGGGATTCTAGCCTTGGACCAGTCCATATGAATCTCCCCACCAACTTCGCTACAAAAACTTCTTCCTAGCAGAATTCCATAGGCTGCTGGAATGTCGGCAATGAGGACGGTCATTTTTACTCTTTTCTCTGGGAATGTCGCGAATGCGAATTGCGCGTCTTTGATTTGACCAACCAACAGAACCTACTTGGTTTAAGGAATAACATCTACCAAAAGGCTTGGTAAGAGTGAGGCCCAAAGCATGGCGACTTTTCGGCATGACGTTATCGAAGCCCCAAAATCAATTATGCGATTACTTAACTTGTGGCCATTGATTAGGAGGAGAGATAGAAAGTTCTATCTTGCTCGATGTAGATGTTGAAGCAACATTTATGTGGGATGTAGGAGGAGTGGAAAGGATTCCTTTTAAGGAAGCACAGGGAGTTATGACATGACTTGACTTTGAATATACTTAGTCAACCTTACAAGTTGTTCGGGGTTTGGTGAAGATACTCGGCTTGAGAGATTTGGATCTTAGTATTTTTAGCATGATCTATGATATCAAATGCGGCCAAAGGTTGCGCTGGTGAAGGAATGAGTCCCTCACTTCGTGATGGTAGGGTAGGATTACTGGTCTTGATAGGAATATGAGAGGAAGGCTGATTTGGGGGAGAGATGCGGGGAAAAGATTTCCTTGTAAAAGACTTAACAGGGTGTTGAGTAGGAAGAGGATTACCTCTTTTAGCGATAGTTGGAGGCACGTTTGACACGGCCTTCTCCTTCTGCACATGGGCAATGACCTCTGCTTCTTTTCCTTGTGAGTGGGTAAAAACAGCATATGATTGTCTGCTCACACATCCTTGTGTACCCTCTTCTTCATCAGATTCCTCCTCGTCAAATTCCATATACCCGATAGTAGAGTCGCCAGTCGGCTCACCGACGTCTTGATCATCTTCACCTTGAGACGAAGGTTCTTCGTAATCTTGTTCCTCTTCTTCAATTTTGGCTAAGGCGTTAACCGGAGGAGCCTCAAGTGCCAACCGCGGAGTAGTTGCGAGGCAAGCGCGGCCTTTGAGGAACATTGTTGGAAGTGAAATTCCTCCATGGGACATCCCGGTATGAGGAACTAGGGAAGCTTGAGCTAACTGCTTCTTTAATGCAAGCAAGTCATTCGCCATCTTTTGAAATGCCGGATCAGATGAAGTAGTGGGTGAAGGGCCCAAAGATTTAAGCTTAGATGATTCCCTTTTCAATTCGCCAGATATTATCAAATTATCTTCAATTCGGATGGCAGCGGCCTGGGTGAGAATCAAGGTAGCCACTTGTTCTTGCAGGAGCAAGAAACTTACTTTCGAACTCATAGCGTTCACGAAGAAACACTTCTGATTTTCCGGTGTTGGAAGCATGGCAACAGGGACACGGTTGATTAATGCATTGAACCTGGCGATAAAATCGCGCATGGTCTCATTGGCCTCCTTCTTCAGGTGAGTGATCTGTGATAATAATGCAAATGCATCTTCTGAAGGCTTGTACCTATCTTCAAAAGCATCCTACAAGGTGGCCCAACTGGTAATAGATCGGCGGTAAATGCTGAAACCATTCTCTGGGCCCTTGTAAAGTTTCCAAGAAAAGGTGAACCGACACATCTTCATGAGTTACATCCAGGATACTGCATGACATGATGAATGTAGATATGTGTGAATCCATGGTTTGGTTTCCGCTCCTGTCGAATTTGGGAAAATTCTTTCGGTTTCCATGTGGGAGCGCGTGAACAAGATGTGGCAAAGCCAAGGGACCCATAGCATTTCCCCATGGTACCGCCATCTAGACAGCTAGAAAAAGAACACGGGCTGGAAACACAGTTCCACTGAGCAGCAAGGCGCTATAAAGGGATGTGGAGGCTCCTTGTGAAAATTGGTTCTTTCGTGGAGGTGAGGCACTTCTGGCTGACCGATCAGCTGAACTTAGTGATGAAAAGTGCATCGGTGTTATACTGAAGTTGTGCCTTTGAAGTAGATCAAAAGTAGGATCAACTTCTCCACGAGCTCTCCTGCTATGAGTAAATGGTTCACCCGCCAGCGTACCTTCCAGATCTGCGATGTTGTGGAGCAGATTTAAAATTTCTTTTTGGTTGTACTTGCTGATTTTCTGGTTTTTCTGACAAAAACCAGCAGCATGTACTTTTCTGAATATTAAAATTATCCCCTTCTGAAAACCGATTGCGGTTTAATGACAAAGAACAATGAGGATAAAATGACAGTGAAGATTAGTAAGCTGATTTTCAGATCTAAAGTTAACTTTTTCAAAGAGTTTGAAAATTTTGGTAAACAGTCAAAAACTCAGATCTACGGAAAAATACATATTTTTATAAAAACTCAGTGAACTAAAGGTCTCCAACTAGGCCAGATCTATGGATCTCAGAAGAAAATTTTCGATTTAGAGCACTTTTGCAAAATTTTGGATTTTTAACAAAAAGTTAAAGTTTGCAAACAGGTAGTGATTTTTCAGATTTTTACTGATTTTCTATCATACCACCATCATAGATCTGATAGATCTATTCGATCCCCAGTAGAGTCGCCAAAAACTGTTGGTTCAAAAATCTGTCGCTTGGGCAGATTTATGGATAGACGAGTCAACAGTGTGCAGGGCATAGCCCCTCTTTGAGTCAGCAAAGTGAAACTGGTTTATTGCTATTCTACCAGCAGGAATCTATGCAAGTCTCACAATATTCTACCTTCGGGGGTTTGGGATCTCATCCCAGTAGGGTTATTTCCGACTGCGGAAAGAAAGGAATGGAAGAGAGGATGAAGAAAGATCAGATCCGAAGAAAGAAAAGAAATGAATTCCAAAGTAGAAAGGTCAGAGGGTTTATGTTTTGGGATTGGTAGTAAACAGAGCCAAACCTACTTGCATAAACAAACAAAGCAATACTGATGAATAAATGACAATAAAACAAAAGTAGATCCAACAGAATAAACACAAAGATCTGACATAAGAAAATACCTAATGCAAATAACACATGTATTGACACAAAGTCTAAATATTGTATTAATATTTTCTTTTACAAAAAGCTCAAAGTCTTTTCTTCTCACTTCTATTTTTCATCTGAAAAGTATCCACACCCAAATACAACAAGTATTTGAGTATTTATAGAAGAAGAAGAAGAAGAAGGAAGGCAAAAAGGAACCAACCACCTATTTACAAAATATCTACAAAAATATCTCAAAGTCATGTTGACTTTTAACAACTTGATGGATGACATCATCCCATGGTGCAACATGGATGATGTCATCATTCGTGCCAACATGCTTTAGACATTTACAAAAAGAAAGTCGAAGAAGAGAGAAATTATTCATCGTCGTCGTCCCGCGGCTGAAAGGGGATATCCTACTTTTGCTTTGCTCGGGTGATGAGATGTGAAATTGGGCACGGTATTCCATAAACTTGCTGATCATGGGCTCTATTGATCCTGGGAAGGATCCTTGTGTCGCTCACTGATAGCCTCGCAAGTCTCCCGCTCGTCTGTGAGCTTTCTTGGGAGTTTGGAATATTCATTCTCTACTTCTATTAAGAACCCGATGAAGTCGACAGCCAGCGGGTTATTGATGGATTCTACGTCAAAAGTGACCTCGGCTCCCTTGCTGCGAAACGATCTCCTTGAAGATCTGGATGGTTTCGTCAACCTTCCTTAAGGTGAAAGGAGTAAGCAACCCTGGAGACATCCTTAGAACAATTTGTTCCATCTGATGCATTGTGTCCAGGGCTTCTTCCTTTACCTTATCAATCTTTTCGAGGAAAAATTCCAGTTGATCCATCCGGTAATCCAGAGTGGAAAGGATTTTATTGAGGGCCCTGGGGTGACCGAAAACACCGAACTTGACCAGATCTTCGACTGAACAGTCGAACATTCTTTGAAAGGTCTCATGCTGCAGCCTAGCATGGTCTAGCTCTTCTGATATGGATCATGCTAATGCCTGGAGTTCCTTGTTTTCCTTGTTGATGTTTAAATACAAATCGGTGAACTTGGCCATTACTCGTTCACTGCCCTTAAGGATTTGGCTCCTCCAGTAAAGCGCCACCATACCCTGCTCGCCGATCTTTACATATTCATTAATTTTATCGACTTAGAGGCTCGGGAGTTTGGCGGTGATTGTGGGAGGTGCACCTTTGCCCATCTTACGTAAGTGCATGGAGCGAGATGTTTATTTTACTCTTTCGGTAGCTTTTTCTCTTCTTTTTCTTCTTGAAGCTTCTTGCAGAGAGGGTGTCAACTACGAGATAGGGCCTCTCCTGAAGGCTTTGAGAAGCGTCCCCATTATGACTTGAGTCGCCATGTCATCTATCGGAGACATATCCTTTTTATCCTTCAGAGGATTGGGGTATGCGATCTCCATTACCCTCTCTCCCGAAGCACTCTGAGAGAAGCGTGTGATGGGCTTCTGCTTCTTTGCCCCTTTTGACGGGATTACGGAGAAGTCCATCGGAGCGATGGGAACTTTCCTTTTCTCCGACTCGAGTCTTTGGGAGATCCAGGCTGGACTTATGGGAGAAGGACCAGAAACAGAGAAGGGGGCAGCTGCAGTAGTAGAAGGGAAAAACGTGGAGACACTTGGAGGCGGCATCGAGAGGGAGGCCGAGGAAGTGCTCACGGGAGGAAGAGATACTGCAGGAGAGGAAGACATAGGAAGGGAGGGGATCTCAGAGATGAGGGAAGAAATGGAGGGGGACAAGTCCGCGAGAGAAGAGAAGATGGACGAAGAAGCAAGAGGAATAGTAGAAGAAGGGGGAGAGGACACGACCAAAGGAATGGTCACTTGAGTCACTCGAGGAGGGGAAGGAGGAGAAGGAGAAGGAACAGAAGGGACCTCAGTTGTTATAGCAGTGGCGACATCCTGAGTGGATGGGCCTATTGGAACATCTTCCGCCACTTCTTCCTCTGAGATTTTCGGGATTTCAACCCGTTCTTGTGAAGCGGAAGGAGGGATTTCTAGAGCTTCCTCTTGGGTGGAGCTGGATTCACCCTCTTTATCTTTACCCTTGCCTTTTGGCTGTTGTTTTGATCGAGGAGGTGCATTACCCAATGGAGAGGTTGTGAAATCGACCCGAGGTAGATGAGTCCGTTCATTCGGCACCAATGCTCTGTTCTGCGCAGAGTTTCCTTGACTCTCTCCTCAATTGTCTGAGGCACTTTGGTTCTATCAATCAACGCAAAAGGCCAATCGTCCCCACCCGTGTCAAGATACACTTGATCCACTTCTTGCTCAGTAGTTTGGTAGCCTTTTGGGATGATGGCTACCCGTACTGGATGATTTCTGCTAAGGCCAAGCGAGAATGATCCTTCCTCCTGAGCTCAACCTCATGATATATGTCAATGTAGATATCTTCGATCTGACGGATGTGGATCGGGTCGAGCTTAGCCCTAGGTAGACAATTTCTCGGGTCGAAGGTGGGCCTTGTTGGGAAGTCATGTTTCAGATTCAAGTAGCTCCAATTCTGCAAACATATCTTTTGCCTTGTGGTGAGTGAGACACGTATACCTACCCACTGTGAGGGGGAAAGGAGTTCCACCCTTCTTTCTCTTGAGACACTTCTCATGGTAGGTGATTAGCTGCCTCGACAGCTCCAACAGGATTAATTTGGGACCAGCATACCTTGGTAGTTTAGTTGGTTCCCCCAAGAAGTTAGCCACCCTTAGATAAGTGAATGTGGGGAATTGAGTGAACAAGGCCCCCCATTTCTCTGTGGTTGCCACGATGCTCTTGATCATGTGACCATGAGTCATATTCGGCCTCAAGAGGTAGATGATGCCATAGAAGAAGGCATCGTTGATCTTTGTAAATTGGGGGATGTTATTTTCCAGCTTCAGTTCTGGATAATATTCATAGATTTTAACCTGGGGCCAAACCCCGCACCGCATCAGAGCTGGATAATCTCTTTCTGAAGCTGCAGCGTAAACAACATAGGAATTCATGTAGAACTTCCCTGTTGTGGCAAGTTGTTGTAGCTGCTCTGATATTGTGCTGCTTATGATTTCTACCCACTCAAAGCGTTGATCGGGCACATTTTTGTTCATTGTTTCCAAATACCGCAGCATCCATTTGTGAAAATAATGGGCGTCAGGAAGCCCAAAGACTCTACTCAGGAATGTAATGGTGTCATTGAGTTCCTCTGAGAAGTCACTGTGATGAATGACCTGTGGCCACCGAGTCACCACCTTTTTATTTTTCAGATATACCTCGTTCATCAGCTGCATGCACTGATCTTCATTGTCGTCCCAGGCTTTGATGCAGTCTTCCTGGATGGCCACAAAGTGCCGGTGGTGAGGGATGCCAAGCATTATTTCAAAATGGTGGGCAGTGAGGTTGATTATAACCTCGCCCTTCTCATTGTGGACACATCTTGTGTCTTTGTTGTAGCATCGGGCAACTACCATCATAAATTCATTATTAACTGCACTGACTGGGATTCCTCCAGCAAAATGCAGGGCACTGCCTATCAATTTGTCCATCCATGGACTTCTTGTGACCCTCTGGGTTCTGGACCAGAAATCTTCCATGTCAATATGACCCAGTTCTGAGTCTCTGATATCTAGGTCACACTCTGCCTGGGACTCGGGCATTCTGACCCTCTGATACTTATACTTCATTTCTTCTTCGTGAGCTTGGCCTTGCCTTTAGATTTGATAGGTTTCTTGTTTGATGTTGAAATATGTTTTTCTAAACTTTGTTGCTGATCCGAAAGAATAAGAAGTGAAACCCAACGCAAAAAATTCATGTCGGTCATTTTATTTTCCATTGAAATCTTGTGAAGAAGAAAGAGTTAGTGATTTTAATGCCTCAGGGCGTAGGGCACATGAATACTGCAGGTTTCAGAGCTAAATAGTAAGGCACACGGGAAAGAGCTGCTGCAGGGGATAAATCAGTGCCAAATGACGCATGGTGCATGGATATTGCATATTGCATTCTTTGTTGTTGTAAACACAAGTGCGCCTGCACCATGTGGATGCATTTTGTAAAGGGCGCATATAATTTTCATGTTGCACGGAACTTCGGTGTGCCAAAGGCGCATCTAAGGTTTGTGTAACATATGCTTTTTGTGCACTAAAGAGAACTTGGTGCGGCGCATGGAAGGTCTGCATGACATGATGTTGTTGTAGTGAGGGATGTGCCTGTGCCGTTTTACAAATTTGCACTTGGCGCGGATAATTTCTATGTTGCATACATGCAGGGTGCGCCAAAGGGCGCAGGTTTTATCGATGCAACAAATGAGTTTGGCGCACCAAGAGGGCGCGAGGAAAGCGTTTGCAACAAACTAAGGAAGTGCACCTTGAGGGCGCAGCTTTTCATTATGTAGCAGGCAGGGAAAGTGTGCCATTGGTGCGGCTTTTCTTTGTGTAACGGGGGTGACAGATGCGCCATTGGCACAACTGTTCTTCATGTTGCAAGGTGTGCCAATGCGCAAAGGAGAAGAAAAATACAGTTTCTTTTTAAGATTTGATTCTTTCTCTTAGGGGTTTTACATATGGTTTAGCTCCTTCTGCAGGGTACCTTGGGGTGATGAAGAAGCTACAAAATGAGAGTTCCAAGCTATTTTTCAGGACAGAGTTTCCTCTACCAGCAGATCTAGAAAGAGGAGGAAGAACATGTGGAAGAATGGAAAAGATAGCAAAAGGGGGGGGAAGTTCATGATTTCATAGTCTTTCCTATCCAATTCTTACCAACAAGTAGCCAAAAACCACAAACACAAAGTGCACAAAAGAAAGAAGACCTCTTACCAGGATAAATAGTGGAGAAATGTGCAAATGGGTCCACGAAAAGATTCAAAAGCGATAGGGCTGGTGCGCTGACAGGTACAGAGAAAAATAATCACGTGATTTGTGTTTGGTGACAATGACAGTGCAGATGCGCCTATTATAGGTGAGGTGATAATAAATGCGCCACCAACTATTTCAAGTGGCGCACCAAAAGTGCTGTCGACACAAGAATACATGCACACTTGGTGCACAAAAACACTTGCCAACACAAAGTTATGTGCGCCTTTGGTGCACCGGAAGTGGTGTTGACAGAGGAATATGTGCGCCCTTGGCACCAAAAAGGGGCACAACAAAAGTGTTGTTGACATGAAGGCGCATGCGCCTTGGCGCATGCAAGGAAGACTCAACATAGTGAGGCACACCAAAACGCTGTTGACACAAGAATACATGCGCCAAAGGCTTTAAAGGGGGTGCATCAAAATTTGATGTTGCATAGTCATTATATGCGCCCGACCAAAAAGACCAAAAATGGCTAAGTTCAGAAAACTAGATTTCCGGGAAGGGATTTTGCAACGTTCTGAATGCAAGGGATCCCTAACGAGGGACCGGAACAAAATTTTGGTATGGTTATCTGTAAAATTTCCCTTGCCAATTTTACGGGATAACAAGTATTTAGTCTCCAAGAGCTAAGAAATTGAGTGATCTCATGCATGTTAGTGTATTTTGTGTATGCCCCCTATTGGCGTAAATGGATCCTATTTTGGTAAAATGAGCCTATGTAGGTCATTGGTTTTGCATTGAAACCAAAAAATTTGGATGGGAGATTAGAACTATTTTTCAAAATCAAACTCTAAATAAAGATAATGTAGAAGATATATCTTATAAATATTATATTTATGCATTCATAGCACAAGACTTCACTACCCAAGCTGCATTGTATACTCATCATCAATACATTTCCGAGAGCCAATAATTACATAAACTATTGAACTCAATCACCCGCTAATGTTTATCTTTAGTTTCCCTTTAGGGTTTATCCCATCAAAGTTTCCTAACCTGGATCAACCTTGAAGCTTACCCATTCACCCTTATCCCCTTATTGGTGGTTTTATCAAGATACAACCCCCTTATTAGAGAAAATAAAAACAAGTTTATTGTCTATTATTGCACGAGTAGCAAGTTGAAGACCAAGAGTCCATTGCAGAGACCTCCTAGAGATAGTACAAATAACTTGCGGTCAATATTGGGAGAGATAGGCCCATATTGAGAAAGATAGCCTTGTATTGGGATATATATCCTCTTACTAGGAGAGATATCCTCCTATGATAATGGATCAAGGTGAGAAGTTAAAGTTCCTTATGTTGATTATTTTTCTCCTAAATTACTTGAAGAGTTGTAGGTAGAGGTTATGTTTGATATAGGAGAGAAGAAATCTAGAAAAGGATTCGTACCTTCCATTATTTTCGAGAATGGAACAAAATTTCGATGGTCCAAAAAAATTTCAGTGGGGAGGATTGATTTGGGAGGATCTCCACACCAAATTAATCATACAATCTGAAATCATGATGGAATTTCCTACACAATGTAGATCTCTGTGAGAGTTTTCTAACGTACTTCGAATGGGGTCAAACGAACTTCCTATGAAGAATTTATGGTTTTTTGAAGTTCTACGCCAACAAGCAAAAATAAAAAACATGTTGCACATTAATAATGTGGCCCAATTAGGGAATGACATGTGGATCAATGGGTGTTGGCAAGTTGTAGTGTACGATTTGGAAAAAAGGATTTTTGAGTTTTGGCCTCCAATCTTCGATGGTCAAGTGCGGGGCTATTTATTGGTTAGGGGCCTATACCGGTGGGGTACACTTTTCGTGAGGAGGGGACTTGTCACCTTATTATTCACATTCAATGACAAGTGATGTTTCATATAAACCACATTAGAGACTAATTCATACTACATGTGGGATATATCCCAATGCTATTTAAAGGTTCCAACCAAGAAACAACTAACTCATATTTTCCACCATTGAAGTTGTGACCAAGTTCAACATTTCCACATAGGTTGAGTTCATGGTTGATTCAACAATACATTCATCAACCGATCCAGCTCACAACATACTAACCAATTGAGTCATATGGCAATCCCAACATCGAGCTAGGAGAGCTTTTAAAACAAAACAATGCTAAGTGTGGTCTTGCCATGAGTTATCGCCAACCCAAAATCCTATCCTTATCCAAATAGGAGATGGCTACCCTCCACTCAATTTCCACCCATGTATGGTGCACCCCCATAAACACATGCATCATGACCATTCTTTGTGGATGAGGTGGCAAGGGAAGGACGGTCGCGCAGAGTTCTGTCAGTGCCAGAAAATTTTCTTCCGAGGAGCTGCTAAATCTTCATCAAATCATCCATAGGGGTAGTCGCTTCTCGCATTAAATGGTATCTCTTTAAATTCTCTGTCTGTTGTCGTATATTTACACATATGCATAGGAATTATTTCAATTTTTTTATGGTTTTTAAAAGCTATCAGCTGGAAAACTTGAAAAAGTGATAAGATTTTTTATTTTATGAAACATTTTAATATATGTTACTTAGTAAGAAGTGCATTACACAAAACAAATTCAATTTATTATTAGTTTATAATGAATTTATCTTTGGCTGCACTATTTTAAGTTAATATATACCTTGTTTCTATTTTTTTGATAATTTATTTATATGTAATGGTTTTATATAATATTAATTATAATTATTATAGAATTATTTTTTATTAATTATATGTTTGAAATATATAATTTATCATATTTATTGTATTTTTCGATAGATCTATTGGTAAATAATTGTGCATAAGGAAAACTATTGGTTTCTAGAAATAGCATGCGTGAGACTAAGTATCTCCTCTATTATAATGGGGAGCTACCCTTTATTGAATAACTAAAAATGCATGAGAAGGAAATATTTACACTAATATATTCTTGGGGGTGTTGGGATTTCATCCCAAGTGTGTTTCTTCCAGGATTAGTAATATGGGAGAAAGGTAATAAGATGAAGAATATAATATGATGATATGGGAATAAAATAAGATGAAACACTTGTGATTTTAGATATGAAAATGAAAATCCTTATTTTAATCACAAAAATATTAGTTAACAATGAGGATCATGTACTAATTTAAAATACTAGAATGATAAGAGTTGGTTATTAATTGAAAATAAGAACAAATTATAATGAACAAATACAAAACCACAACACAAAATATGAACATCTATCTCTATTATTTTACTTTTAAAATATGTTGAATACAAATTTTACACACTATTTTTTTCCATAATTTCTTTTAAAAAATATCCCTTACAATACCCTGTGATGACATAATTATAAGAATACAACACCTATAATGAAGGATACATGCAACCTAGAAAATGTTAAAATTTCTAAAAATAGAGACTTGCAAGTCAATTTTTAATTGAATTACACGTTGAAAAAATCAATATGTATCCAAATTATAAATTTAAAAATTCAATTAACACTTTTCTCAAATCATGTAAACTGAAAAAGTCAATTTACACATGTCAAGTAAAAATTTAGAATTTATGATTACAAAACTTCATGGAAATATATAGCCAAAATAACTTGTTAGATATTAATAATCCTCTTTGTAAAGTTTCTTGACATCATCATCTTGCATGAGGATTGTTTCAGGTTAGGAATCCTTAACCTTTATCTATAAGTGTTGAAACAATTGAACATATATTTGATTCTCTCTTCTTCAGATCCTTGTGAGTATTTAGTGCATATCTCACTCTACATACATATGCCAATCATCCTTTTTGGAAGCCACTACAACTTCTTCAAATCCTTGCTGAATTTATCAAAAGCATTCAAGTATTTGACGAACCTATCAATCAAATCAAGACCAAAGGATAATTTAGGAGAAAATCTCATTCTACTAGTTGCCTAAATTGATCAAAGATTGTTTTAGTAGGAATAGGTGCCATGTCTTTTTCATAGAAGATGCAAGAGATTAAAAATTACTTCGGTAATATCATTTCAAGCATTTAGCCTATGATTATTTTCTCTCTCATCTTGAAGATGTATTCTTAAAAAAATATGATACAGAAGATGGGTGCATCATGAATCTCAAAACTCTTTTCATACTCCTCTTACTTCATTAATACCTCCTTGATAGGGACATTAAGCTTAATATTTTGAAAATCTTCAAGTTTAGGAAAATATGCATTCTACATATTGGATTCCTCCTCAAGTTTCTCCTTAATGGAACCAATAGATTCTAATTCTATCTCAATTTTGGAGTACACAAAGATTGTGACTTTAATGGTATCCTTTCCTTATGAGATGAGCCTAGTGAGAACATACACTAGTAGTGTGATCCATGTTGCCAATTCTCTCCACCCTTATCATAGTTTTTGATTCTATGAATGTAAGTGAGGGGGAGATGATTGGATAGGTTGACTTATTTTCTATATGAATGCAAAAACTTATCAATTGTAATCCTTAGTTTCCTTGTCCTTGTCCATTTTTTGAAATGGGTGGCAAGGGCGACCTACAAATATTGCTTCACTCCTTCCCTTATGACCTTCTTAGGTGGAATTTAGAAATATGATAGTATAAATATGTTATCTCATCTTCATTCTTACCTATGAAGGAACTAACACTTCAACATGATTTTCACATCCCTTATCCATTATGATTCTAGAAATTATTTTTGGTTTCATTTTTGTTATAGAAGAGGGCTATCTTGATTATAAAACTGAAATAAATATCCTCTAGAAGGACTATTTTATTCCTTCTCTTTGAGGACACACTACTAAACCAATTAGGAAATTGCAGATCTCCTTGATTTCAAAATCTCTCTTTAGATTTTCTACATTAATGGAATGTATGCCATGGATAGGTGTGTCTTGAATTCAAGGTGAGATCTAGAAAGGAAGGTCATTAATCATCAATAATCGGGAGTGTACTCTTAAGCATCATTCACTATGATGTGATCCCCTCAATAGGATACCTAAGCATTTTGATTGGATTGTTATGATATGAATGAGAAAGAAAACAGAGTATATAGCTCCACTCAAGATTGAATATCAATGTAGGTTGAAAATAGTGAAGAATATTGTACAAGGGAGAAAGGGAAAAGATAAGGTAAGTTATCTACTAAAGGTGATGATATACATACAAGCACAAACATCAAAGAAGCAATAAGAGACCCTAGAGAAATGTTTGCATAACTAGAGAGAAGTGTAAATGATCATTAATTGTCTTGAATGGGTAGTATTCTTGAGATCAATCATGCATATTTTTGGAGAAATGCTAAGGTAAGCTTGTTCTTGAGTCACATGATAGACTACATCATTGAGTATATAGATTTGATCAAATGAGAATCAATCAAGTATAAAGGTACAAGAAAAAAGAGTTGGTACATCATAATATCTCGAAAGTACATTAGCTCAACAATATGTGTATCAAACCCCTTTTCTCATTCAAATGATAGTAAAAAATGGAGTATGGGGCTTATATTGAATTCTACTAGAATGTGGGAGGATGATGGATTTAAATGTATTCTAGATCTGATTTGGAACATTGTGCACGTGATAGGCATGACTAGGAATAAGTATGAATTTTGAATTTTTAGGGTTTCTACATGACTCTATAAATTGTTTAGGGTCTCGTAATAGTGTTAAGGGTGTCATATCAATGTTTAGGATGTCACATTAGTGAATAGTGTGTCCTAAGTGTATTATTGGCGGTGACACATTAGTAATTTATGTCATATCAATATTTCAGTGTTTAGGGTATCGTATTAGTTTTTAAGATATCATTTGATTGTTTACGGTGTCATATTAGTGTTAATTTTCCTAATTATGTTATTTAGGATAAATCCTAAATTATAAACCCTAAATCTTAAGTCATAAACCCTAAAGAACCATAAGCCCTAAAAGTACCCTAAACCTAAACCTTGAACCTTATGAACCTTTAGAAAATAATAATAGTTTTCATTATTATTATTATTAATTAATATATTTGAAAATGTAAGAAAAGGTGGCAATTTGATGTCATATCTATTACCTAAGACTTTGTAAATAGGAATAGATCTATGTTCTTGATATACACAAGGATATCATGAAACTTTATCTTAAGTACAAATATATCGAACAATTGTTTGGAAGCATGCTTTTGAAACGAATGACGTGGTAAAATATTTTATTTAGTAAATAGACACTAAATAATAGTGTGAACTAGTTTATTATTATGGTATTATTGTATTCACGTATTTGTTAATAAATGATAAAGGATTCGGTAATTTCTACAATTTGTGTGTATTAATCACTGGTATGAGACTAGTTAATTATGTTGATATTATGTTCGTATTGGTTAGTTGTAATTTCATTTCTCTTAGCTGTGTTACATTAAATAGAATAGGAAAAGTTTGATTTCCTAGATGCATTATAGTTGTAAAAATTGTGAATGTGGAGATCATTTTTGTGTGTGTATATATATATTGTATTAGTTGTTAAATATTGGTAATTGGAATGTTGTGAATGTTTGATGAAAGTTGAAGCTATATAAATTATGTGATATCATACTTTGACTCTCAATTTTGCATATGGGGGAAAGTGCCCTTGCAAAGACAGAATCGTGTGTGTCTTTGAAGGGCTTGCCCCTTAGGATGCCACATCGATATGCCCAACTATCGTTGCGTGATGAAGGGGCTTGCCCCTTAGGATTCCACATTGATAGTTGGGTGGTGTATTGTGCTGAGAAGAGGTTTTTAAAGTCACTCGATGACCCTCCACTTAGAAATGCACCCTCCCATAATATCGCAACCATCCCTTTTGTTATGGATGGTTGTGATATTATGGGAGGGAGCATCTTGAGTGAAGGATAGCCGTTGGCATTTATTGATACTTGAATTTGTCATGCATATTAGCTTTCTGATGTTGTGATTATTTAATCATAGTGGATGATGTATATTTGATTTTTCATATATCGTACTAACATTAATTATATATTTTTATATGCATGTGTGTTGTTGTATTTAGTTTCTCTTCTGTCTGGAGAAAATGAATACATGCAGCTATATTCATCCAAATCCCATCGGAATAACATTGACTACTCCCAAATTTCAGAGGGAGGAAACTTTCAAGAGGTCCACATTTTTGGTCTACATAGACCACCATCACCAAAATAAACCGTCAAAAAGAAATTACAAACATGGTTAAAGCTCGACTCAATTTGTCAGAAACTTTAATGATTTATTTTTCTAAGTTCCACACTATAGATTCTCATTCATGTGGATACAATTTAGCTTATGACATGATGGAGGAGGCCCAGAAGTATGAGCCTCCCCATAAGCTAAGGAAGATGGGAGTTCCGGTCATAAAACCAACGATAGATCCAAAAATTGTGCAAAAAAGATTGCACATGGAAGGAGCTCCAAGTTTGTTGCTAAAAACAAAACAAAAATAGATACTGCTTTTTATAGGAGTGTACTAAAAACTTATGACATGTTTGGAAAAAACCTATATAAATATTTATTTTTTGTCGAATGTTGATTCACACGAGCTTAAATATATTTTATTTTGTTGTTCGAATATATTTTTATTCACACGAGCTTAAATATTAAATATGTTTTGCATTGGATTAAATATGTTTTCCATAGTATGAAAATGTGTTTCTACGGATTATATTTTTAAAATTACTAATGTTTATATATTTTAGAGAAAGTTTAGATTATTAAAATTCATTTATGTTATAATTATATTTAGGTACCAAATGCGTATTGGTAACGATTTTCTAAAATCTTCACAACCCCAAAAATGAAATGTCTTTAGGCTTATTTGAAACCAATCAGTGAAGTCTAGTTAAAAAAGGAAAAATTAACAAGGTCTAAAAATATTTAAATATTCATGTCAAATTCACTAAGTATGGGTTATGATCATTTGTCCTATTTAAGATTGTATTGGTGCAAATATCATTTCCAATCGTTTATGGTATTCATATGGCCCCCTTTGATTATTTATTTATTTATTAATTATCTTGTGTAGTTCTAAGTCTTTGCTAGGTCAATGCACTTGACAAGGAATTTAAGTCCAAAAGGTTTTGGTAAACTACATGTTTATGAGAAAAGAGTCCCGTTCTCTTCGAAATTTATCCATGTGACCCTTGGTCTACCTTATTCTCATTTTTTGATAGTCATATATCAGTTTGTTTATTTGTGTGTCAATAGTGTTCTAATATGAGTTCAACTCATCTAGAGATGCACATGTACCCTACTTAATCTACATAATATAGAAAATCAATATTGTTTGAAAATGTGTTAATTCTAGAGAATTCAAGTACTCATTGAAGTATGTAATTTTAATACTAGATATACATTACAATGGTTTTGTAGTGAATAAACTATAACAATTATTGGAATGTCATTCACATTACTATATGTTATTGATGGAATTGTTAAATATCAAGAAAGATTAGTATATTTGATAAAATGAAAACCCAAAACATAATATTATAAACATTGACTCCACATCAACTACTTGTCATGTGAAGAAGGGTTGAGTTTTTCCAAAGTGATGAAAAATAGGTCGTATATTCTGCCACGTTGAAAAACACACGGTGTTTTTCAACACTTTGAAAAACGTGATCTCGTTCTCCAAAAGGGAAACCCCTGGTGCTTTTCCTTCTTGTTGTAAAAATTGAATCCACATCAACTACTTTTCAGGTGGAGAAGGTTTAATTTTTCCAAAGCGATGAGAAACAGGTCGTGTATTCCACCACGTTGAAAAATGCACGGTGTTTTTAAGCACTTTGAAAAATGTGATTCCGCTCTTCAAAAGGTGCAACCCCCGATGCTTTCCCTTCTTGTTGTAAATATTGACTCCACATTAGGTACTTGTCATGTGGAGAAGGGTTGAATTTTTCCAAAGAGATGAGAAACAGGTCATGTATTCTGCCATGTTGAAAAACACATGGTGTTTTTCAGCACTTTGAAAAACGTGATTCCGTTCTCCAAAAGGTGCAACCCCCGGTGCTTTTCCTTCTTCTTTGTAAACATTGACTCCACATTAAGTACTTGTCAGGTGGAGAAGGGTTGAATTTTTCCAAAGTGATGAAAAACATGGTGTGTATTCCGCCACGTTGAAAAATGCACGGTGTTTTTAGCCCTTTGAAAAACTCGATCCTGTTCTCCAAAAGGTACAACCCCTAGTGCTTTTCCTTCTTGTTGTAAAAATTGACTCCACATAAACTACTTGTTAGGTGGAGAAGGGTTGATTTTTTCCAAAGCGATGAAAAATAGGTCATGTATTCCACCACGTTGAAAAATGCACGATGTTTTTCAACACTTTGAAAAACATGATCCCATTCTCCAAAAGGTGCAACCCACGGTGATTTTCCTTCTTTTTGTAAACATTGACTCCACATAAACTAATTTTCAAGTGGAGAAGGGTTGAATTTTTCCAAAGCGATGAAAAAAGGTCATATATTCCGCCACATTGAAAAACACACGGTGTTTTTCAACACTTTGAAAAATGTGATCCCGTTCTCCAAAATGGGCAACCCCGGTGCTTTTACTTCTTGTTGTAAACATTGAATCCACATTAAGTACTTTTCAGGGTGAATTTTTCCAAAGTGATGAAAAATAGGTCGTGTATTTGCCACGTTGAAAACTACACGGTGTTTTTCAGCATTTTGAAAAACATGATCCCATTCTCCAAAAGACGCAACCCCCGGTGCTTTTCCTTCTTGTTGTAAACATTGAGTCCACATCAAGTACTTGTCAAGTGGAGATGGGTTTAATTTTTCCAAAGTGATGAAAAACAAGTCGTGTATTCGACCACATTGAAAAATGCATGGTGTTTTTCAGTACTTTAAAAAACGTGATCCTGTTCTCCAAAAGGGCAACCCCCGGTGATTTTACTTCTTGTTGTAAACATTACCTCCACATAAAATACTTTTCAGGTCGAGATGGGTTGAATTTTTTCAAATTAATGAAAAATAGGACGTGTATTCCGCCACGTTGAAAAACGCACGATATTTTTCAACACTTTGAAAAATGCGATCCAATTCTCCAAAAGGTGAAACCCTCGATGATTTTCCTTCTTGTTGTAAACATTGACTCCACATCAACTACTTTTCAGGTGGATATGGGTTGAATTTTTCCAAAGCGATGAAAACAGGTTGTGTATTTCGCCATGTTGAAAAATGCTCGATATGTTTTAGCACTTTGAAAAACACGATCCCGTTCTCCAAAAGGTGCAACCCCTGGTGATTTTCCTTCTTGTTGTAAACATTGACTCCACATCAACTACTTTTCAGGTGGAGAAGGGTTGAATTTTTCCAAAGCAATGAAAAATAGGTCGTGTATTTCGCCACGTTGAAAAACACAGTGTTTTTTAACACTTTGAAAAATGTGATCCCATTGTCCAAAATGGGCAACCCCCGGTGCTTTTCCTTCTTGTTGTAAACATTAAATCCACATCAAGTACTTTTCAGGTGGAGAAGGGTTGAATATTTCCAAAGTGATGAAAAACAAGTCATGTATTCCACCACGTTGAAAACCGCATGGTGTTTTTCAGCACTTTGAAAAACGTGATCCCGTTTTCCAAAAGGCGCAACCGGTGGTTCTTTTCCTTCTTGTTGTAAACATTGAGTCCACATCAAGTACTTGTCAGGTGGAGATGGGTTTAATTTTTCCAAAGTGATGAAAAATAAGTCGTGTATTCTGCCACGTTGAAAAACACACGGTGTTTTTTAGCACTTTGAAAAACGTGATCCTGTTCTCCAAAAGGGGCAACCCTTGGAGATTTTCCTTCTTGTTGTAAACATTGACTCCACATAAACTACTTTTTAGGTCGAGATGGGTTTAATTTTTCAAAGTGATGAAAAACAGGTGATGTATTCCGCCACGTTGAAAAATGCATGGTGTTTTTCAGCACTTTGAAAAACGTGATCCTGTTCTCCAAAAGGTGAAAACCTCGATGAATTTCCTTATTGTTGTAAACATGACTCCACATCACTACTTTTCAGGTGGAAATGGGTTGAATTTTTCCAAAGTGATGAAAAATAGGTGTGTATTCCACCATGTTGAAAAATGCATCGATGTTTTTCAGCACTTTGAAAAACACGATCCCTTTCTCCAAAAGGTGCAACCCCGGTGCTTTTCCTTCTTGTTGTAAACATTGAATCCACATCAAATACTTGTTAGGTGGAGAAGGGTTGAATTTTTCCAAAGAAATGAAAAATAAGGTCGTGTATTCCGCCACGTTGAAAAATGCACGGTGTTTTTCAACACTTTAAAAAACGCGATCCCATTCTCCAAAAGGAGCAACCCCCAATGATTTTCATTTTTGTTGTAAACATTGACTCCACATAAACTAATTTTCAGGTGGAGATGGGTTGAATTTTTCCAAAGCGATGAAAAATAGGTCGTGTATTCCGCCACGTTGAAAAACGCACGGTGTTTTTCAGCACTTTGAAAAACAAGATCCTGTTCTCCAAAAGGTGCAACCCCCAGTGCTTTTCATTCTTATTGTAAACATTGACTCCACATAAACTACTTTTCAGGTGGAGAAGGGTTGAATTTTTCCAAAGCGATGAAAAACAAGGTCGTTTATTCTGCCACATTGAAAAACGCATGGTGTTTTTCAACACTTTGAAAAATGTGATCCCGTTCTCCAAAAGGTGCAACCCTTAGTGATTTTTCTTCTTGTTGTAAACATTGACTCCACATAAACTACTTATCATGTGGAAATGAGTTGAATTTTTCTAAAGCAATGAAAAACAGGTCGTGTATTTTGCCACGTTGAAAAACGCATGGTATTTTTCAGCACTTTGAAAAACATGATCCCATTCTCCAAAAGGTTCAACCCCTAATTCTTTTCCTTCTTATTGAAAAAATTGAATCCACATCAACTACTTGTCAGGTGGAGAAGGGTTAAAGTTTTCCAAAGTGATGAGAAACAGTTCGTGTATTCCGCCACGTTGAAAAACGCACAGTATTTTTCAACACTTTGAAACACGTGATTTCGTTCTTCAAAAGGTGCAACCCCCAATGCTTTTCCTTATTTTTGTAAACATTGAATCCACATCAAGTAATTTTCAGGTGGAGAAGGGTTGAAATTTTCAAAAGAGATGAATAACATGGTGTGTATTCTGCCACGTTACAAAACGCACGGTGTTTTTCAGCACTTTGAAAAACTTTTCAATCCCGTTCTCCAAAAGGCGTAACCCTCGAGTGCTTTTCCTTATTTTTGTAAACATTGACTCTACATCAAGTATTTGTCAAGTGGAGAAGGGTTTAATTTTTCCAAAGTGATGAAAAACAGGTCGTGTATTCCACCACGTTGAAAAACACACGATGTTTTTTAGCACTTTGAAAAATGTGATCCCGTTCTCCAAAAGGCACAACCCCCGGTGCTTTTCCTTCTTGTTGTAAACATTGACTCCACTTAAACTACTTGTCAGGTGAAGATGTGTTGAATTTTTCCAAAGCGATGAAAAATTGGTCGTGTATTCCGCCACCTTGAAAACCACACAATGTTTTTCACTTTGAAGAACACAATCCCATTTTCCAAAATGGGAAACCCCCAGTGCTTTTCCTTCTTGTTGTAAACATTGACTCCACATCAACTACTTGTCAGGTGGAGAAGGGTTGAATTTTTCCAAAGTGATGAGAAATAGGTCGTGTAATCCACCACGTTGAAAAACACATTGTTTTTCAGTACTTTGAAAAACGTGATCCCATTCTCTAAAAGGCACAACCCCCGGTACTTTTCCTTCTTGTTGTAAACATTGACTCCACATAAAGTACTTTTCAGGTGGAGATGGGTTGAATTTTTCCAAAGCAATGAAAAATAGGTCATGTATTTTGCCACGTTGAAAAATGCATGGTGTTTTTAGCACTTTGAAAAACGTAATCTCATTCTCCAAAAGGGAAACCCAGCTTTTTTCCTTCTTGTTGTAAACATTGACTCCACATAAACTACTTGTCAGGTGGATATGGGTTGAATTTTTGTAAAGCGAACAAAAATAGGTCATGTATTCCGCCACGTTGAAAAATGCACCGTGTTTTCCAAAGCACTTTGAAAAACTTGATACCGTTCTCCAAAAGACGCAACCCCGATGCTTTTCCTTATTTTTGTAAACAATGACTCCACATAAACTACTTGTCAGGTGGAGATGGGTTAAATTTTTCCAAAGTGATGAAAAGCAGTCGTGTATTCGCCACGTTGAAAAACACACGGTATTTTTCAAGCACTTTAAAAATCACGATCCCATTCTCCAAAAGGTGCAACCCTCGGTGCTTTTCCTTCTTGTTGTAAACATTGACTCCACATAAAGTAATTTTTAGGTGGAGAAGGGTTGAAATTTTTCAAAGCGATGAAAAACAGTCGTGTATTATTCCGCCATGTTGAAAAACGTGCGGTGTTTTCCAACACATTGAAAAACGTGATCCCGTTCTCCAAAATGGGCAACCCCGGTGCTTTTCCTTCTTGTTGTAAAAATTGACTCTACATAAACTACTTGTTAGGTGGAGATGGGTTGAATTTCGCTAAAGTAATTAAAAACAAGTCGTATATTCCGCCACGTTGAAAAATGTACAGCTTTTTTCATTACTTTGAAAAATGTTATCCCGTTCTTCAAAAGGTGCAACCCCAGTGCTTTCACTTCTTGTTGTAAACATTGAGTCCACATCAACTACTTGTCAAGTGGAGAAGGGTTGAATTTTTCCAAATCAATGAGAAACAGGTCGTGTATTCCGCCACGTTGAAAAATGCACAGTGTTTTTTAGCACTTTGAAAATTGTGATCCCGTTCTCCAAAAGACGCAACCCCAGTGCTTTTCCTTCTTGTTGTAAACATTGAGTATGCATCAACTACTTTTCAAGTGGAGAATGGTTGAATTTTTCCAAAGTGATGAGAAACAAGTCGTGTATTCCACCACATTGAAAAATGCACGATATTTTTCAGCACTTTGAAAAATGTGATCATGTTCTCCAAAAGGTGCAACCCCCGGTGCTTTTCCTTCTTATTGTTAACATTGACTCCACGTCAACTACTTTTCAGGTGGAGAAGGGTTGAATTTTTCCAAAGAGATGAGAAATAGGTCGTGTATTCCACCACGTTGAAAAACACACAATGTTTTTCAGTACTTTGAAAAACGTGATCCCATTCTCTAAAAGGCACAACCCCTAGTACTTTTCCTTCTTGTTGTAAACGTTGAGTCCAAATCAAGTACTTTTTAGGTGGATATGGGTTTAATTTTTCCAAAGTGATGAAAAATAGGTCGTGTATTCTGCCATGTTGAAAAATGCACGGTGTTTTTCAACACTTTGAAAAACATGATCCCGTTCTCCAAAAGGGGTAACCCTCGGTGCTTTTCCTTCTTATTGTAAACATTGACTCCACATGAACTACTTGTTAGGTGGAGAAGGGTTTAATTTTTTCAAAGTGATAAGAAATAGGTCGTGTATTCCGCTACGGTGAAAAATACACAGTGTTTTTCAGCTATTTGAAAAACGTGATCCCGTTCTCCAAAAGGTGCAACCGCCAGTAATTTTATTTCTTGTTGTAAACATTGAATCCACATCAACTACTTGTCAGGTGGTGACGGGTTGAATTTTTCCAAAGTGATGAAAAACAGGTCGTGTATTCCACCACTTTGAAAAATGCATGGTGTTTTTCAGCACTTTGAAAAACCCAATCCCATTCTCCAAAATGCGCAACCCCTGATGCTTTTCCTTCTTGTTATAAACATTGAGTCCACATCAATTATTTTTCAGGTGGATATGGGTTGAATTTTTGAAAGTGATGAAAAATAGGTTGTGTATTCCACCACGTTGAAAAAAACATGGTGTTTTTCAACACTTATAAAAACGCGATCCCATTCTCCAAAAGGGGCAACCCGCAGTGATTTTCCCTTTTTTTGTAAACATTGAGTCCACATCAAATAATTTTCAAGTGGAGAAGGCTTAAGTTTTTCCAAAGCGATGAAAAATAGGTGGTGTATTTTTCCACGTTGAAAAATGCACGGTGTTTTTCAGCACTTTGAAAAACCATTTATACATTTACACCAAAACATTTACATTGAATATGTATAACATTGCAAAAAAGCTATGAGAAGATGATAAGTTACACTCGAACCAATGAAAATAATTTTGTAGTCTTAATGTATGGTAACACACATTTAAACTAATATCATTCCATTGTAATGTATATGTAGTATGAAAATTACATACTTCAATGAGAACTTGAAATTCAAATTCTCTATAATACGTACATTAACTAGAAGTAACATTCACAATACTCGCACATTTTAAATCTTGTTATTAGATTTTAAAACCTTCTAATATTTTATTTTATTTTGATGGTATAATTATTATTTACTCTTTTAAAAACTAAAATATATGTTTAACCAACACCTATTGATGTCAAAGGTCACATGGAAAGTGTCATTTTATTGCGAAAGTCATATTTTATGTCAAAGGTCATTTGGATAGTCTTCAGTGTGAGCGACCGGTACTTTTTTCTTAGTCAATGCCTTGGCCAGGATGTACATCTTCTTCCATAATTCTTTGTGACCTTCATGAATTTTAACAACGGAATTAAAACTTACTACTTGATTTTCAAACACTTTTCTTGTTGGATTCACACTTCATCTCCCAATTCTTAATTTCTAATTCCAATTCTTGAACCTCAAGATCTAACTCCATCTTCTTCGAGGAAGAATCTAGTAATTAGTCCAATAACACCTTATTTATCTTTTTGACAATTTTGAATATTGTAGTTTAAGTCTTTCACGCTCAATTTTATAGAACTTTGCCTTGTTTATTACAAGTTTCAGTTTTATTTCCATACGAACTGACGAGGATGACTCATCTTCTTGTCCAACTTTGACATTTTCATTTTCAGGCTCTCTACATTCTTTCCAAACACATTATTACTAACACTATAGAATTTTGCATAATCTTTCGGTTCCGACACTGGTGAGGCCTTGCGCTTTCCAACCTTCTTTTGTCTTGTCATCTAATTAAACCTATATTTAAACAACCAATTAATATTTGTTAACATTCAAACGTAATTGTAACCATATACCGTACACGGAAGAAAAACCCAAAAAGTAACCATATATCATTTACCATAATCCACATTCATAATCACATTAATACATTAACCATATACACATTGACAACATCATTATTTATACAATAAATGGAATGTCACATAACAAGAATAAAAACCATCCAATGTATAAACAGAACCACAAACCATATTCAATTTAAGAAGAATGTGATACTAAATTGTAAATGTCAAACACATTAAAGTAACAACCTCATCACACATATATACAATTGTCTTCTAATCACACTTGTATTACTCTTCCTTATTCATCACATCGCATACCAAATATAACAATTGAAATACATGATCTAAATACTAATTAATGTGCACATCATAACATCAACTAAAAACAAACATATTAGTGTAAAATCACATACATCTAATAATCATAATTTAACCACATACGTCTATCCATATCATCTATTATGCTACAAAGGAAAAATTCATCAAATATAACTAATTTTTTGCATACCACATAATCAATATCTATACATATATGTCTAATATATAAGTAAAATTTGTCAAATATGTAAGTGAAATATAAAATTTCTATGACTAGTATATTCATTTGTTATCATTGTCTTGGGTGGGAGTTCCCTAATGGAAAAACATAGTGGAAAACAAAAGGCACTAATGTAATGTAGAACACGGATCTTGAAAAGGTGTTTTAATTGAGAAAACCATATGAGGTGAATAGTTGATGGGTTTACATTCATTTTTAGGGTTGGGATAAACTTGTGGAAAACATTGGAAGGATGATGAGAGATGATTTTCATTTGGATCAAGATCATGAGCCATGAGAGTCAGGCATACTGCAATTGGAAAGTGCAAATGTTTTTTTCTACCATGTTTGCACTAGTTGGGGGAAATGTTAAGAAAATATTGTTAGTGCTCCATTTTTAAGGGCTAGTACTCATATGTGTGAGTATGTTGTTAGTAGCATTTATATAATATACATGAGTAAGTGTGTTAGTAAGACAACTCATCATAGGTATACGTGAGATGTAATAGTTTATATTATGTATGAGTTGTCGAACAACTTGTACATCTTTAGGAGAGTTGTTTTTAGAGATAGTTAGATCTCCTATTTTATAGGAAACATATTTCCTATATATTTGTCGTATGAATTGTAATAGAAGATAATTACTTTGTTTTTTGTGTACAAATTGACCAAATTTACATAATTCATGTAATATTAGTGATATTCAATGTGTTTTCTTGATAATTTGGTTTCTCTAGATATAAATGGCATAGAATACTTGTCTATTTATAGAAAACTCTATAATACTTGAGCATGTATAAACAATTGAATTCAAACTAGAACTCTAAAATTCTATAAAGGTGTAGTTTTTTTAATAACCCCTAAGTTATGCCAATATCAAAATATGGGAAGGTTGTCCACAACCCCAAAAGGACTAGCATCCTCCTCCCTATTTTGCCACACTTCTATTTAATCATACAATGCTAAAAATCCATCCATCGCCCCTCAATCACCATCTCAATCTCCTTATTTCTCAATCTCAATCAAATCTCACATCCAATTACTCATTGCGCTTCCTAACAGAAAATTGATGAAACCACAGATAAAAGTAGGCCAAAATATATTATCAATAACAAAACAGACACTTCTCATAATAAATGGAGCAAGAGGCAGTTTAGATTCATTGGTTGGATTTGTAGTGCAACATAACGGAGACTCCCATCCATAAACAAGTTTTCCTCAACAACTTTTCGGAACTGAATCGAGGAGATTGCAACCTCTACTATATATAACCTATTGATTAATTAATTGATATTCCTCGGCACTAATTTATTTTAAAATGGCCCCATGGATTTTATCTTGTATTGTTTTGACTGTTATACATATGATTAGATTTAAATTAGATGTTATTCCATAGTTTTGTCAATTTCCATGGTTTCAAACTCTCTTTCTTAATCCATATACCATCTCCAAATTATTTTTGAGTTTCCCAAACTCATGGTGACCAAAGCAATACAATCATAATCCCTATTACGACCATTTGTACCTACTTTGTAGTTTGCTCTTCATAATCCCTTACACCTGTCTTATCTCTAAACATGGATATTCAACATATGCACACAAATCCAACCAAAGTTTGAATTCTAGTATTTATATGTTCATTTGTTTTTGAGTATGATCAAGCACTTCTCATTTTCTAGTTAGCATTTTCATAACACGCACGTTAGAGTTATGCATTTTAATACAATTTTTGTTTGCCAACATCTTTATTTCTATCCAATAAGTAACTATATACAATTATGTTTTTATTTCTATTAAATACATCTAATTGCTAACCCTTAAAACAAGTACCCAATTTTCCTTTTCCTTGAAACTCTAGGTCAAACAGATTTAAAACATTACAAGATGATTAAATCAGTGTGTCCAAAATTAGGACAAGTTGGCAAAAGAGCTAAATCAAGCAAACAAGTTCAACAAGTTATAGTAACAAATTTTGCAACAATACACCAAGAAGCTAGGAGACTAGTGTTAAAAATAATAATAATTTATTGAAACATTTAATTATACATTATTGCCTTATTGTTACACGAGGAAGTTCTTTTTTCATACTTCAAATACTATTTGACACTCTAAGTTATATACAAACATTTTTAATTATGGAGTACAATGCATGCCCTCATTGTCTTGTTTTTAAACGTCATTGCAAAAACTTCATGAGTGCAATATTGCAATTAACTGTAATTAATTGAAACATTTAATTATACATTATTTCCTTATTGTTACACATGATACTTGATTGGAGGAAGTTCATTTTTCATCTTTCAAATACTATTTGATATTTTGATTTATATACAAACATTTTTAATTATATGGTACAATGCATGCCCTCATTGTCTTGTTTTTAAATTTCATTGCAAAAACTTCATGAGTGTCCCATTATAGTCTTAAAGACAATTCAAGAATCAATGAGCTAATTCAGGGAAATAACCCAATAGTTGAGGGTATTTGAGAGGAAACCCAAAACTTGAGCAAATTTAGATGACAAATAACTATACAAATAGCATATTATTATACAACTTGTACCCAACAAACATGTAAAATATCCAATCACAAGGTGACACACTTTTAGATAACCCATACACAAGTTTAACTCCAACCATTTTTAGTACATCTCAAATTTGATATTATAAATCAATTCAAAAGGTGACTTTCCCTCTAATATATTACACATCTTTTCAACAATACCATACTGATGTCAAATATATAAGTAAGTTTAATATATGTTTAACAAACATCTTTTGATGTCAAAGGTTGCATAAACAATGTCATTTTATTACAAATGTATATATTCATTTGTTAGTTGTGTCTTAGGTGGGACTAACTGGTACATTTTCCTCAGTTGAAGCCTTGGCCTACATGTACATCTTCTTCCATGCTTGTGAGATTCGTGGATTTTAAGAACATAATTTAAAATTTCTACCTAATTTTGGTGATTTGGTCCTGCTATGGGATAACAAACATGAAAATAAAGGAAAGTAAAAGAATTAGAAAAAATATCATTGACATCAGGATTAGAAAAACTACCATCTTCTTAAGGGATTTAGAATGAGATTTACTTTATGTACGTGTTAATGGAAGACATCTAAAGAACTTTTGGGATTTATTATGTGTCTCCTTGTATTTTTTTGTACATCATACAATTTGTTTGTTATTATCCTTTCTTTTCTTTGTTTTATGTTTACTTTTGATCCGTTGTGATCAATTTTTTTGGTCTTGGAGTCATGGTGTTTTGAACTACAAATAACCAGGTGTATTTTTATGTGTCTCCTTACACAATGGATTAGGCATTTTTCCTACTTCATCCATGAGTGTTTATGTGGTTCTTGTGGCACCCACTAGGGGTGCCAATCCTTGAGCAAGAGCGAGATTTAATGCCTGATTTGATATTTTTATAAATCATGGCTCATTTTGTATCTATCCCTGTAAAATTTTGTATGTATTTCCCATTCATTTAGCTCAATGCCTCTTATTCCATCAACCTTTAAGTTGATTCAACCATGGCACAATCTTGGTGAATTGTCTCCCATATAATAATTCAATTGAAAGAGAAGTTTTCGCAACAAGAAACACATGAAGGTGAAAAAAAAAAGATAAGGAGACCAATCCTATAACAAAGATGTGAACTTTCCTATAACTACACAACACCAATATACCTCCACATATACTTTAGTACTCTACACCACATCACTGTAATTTGGTGTTTTGGTGTGGATTTACATTTACATATTAATTATTCCGAGTTATATATTATCTTAATTGCAAATGAATTATTTTGGTAAGGTGAGCTTAAACCTTGCTCAAGAGAGGGTTGATAAATCAAAATTGTTATTGTTTTATCGAACATCCAAGTTTAGTGTCTTGGTGTGGGCATATGTTTTATAAGGTTTGAACCCATTCGTTCTCAATTGGGCATTTCGATCCACTTTTTAGTGTTCCAACTTGATGTCTCTATCAATGACTGCGACTAAGAAAAACATAATGGAGTTGGTGATTAGTGTAGTTTTTGAAAAATCGGAAAATAACTTTAAGATTTATATCTTTAGGCTTATTCTCAATAGATGTGTTTAAGATATTCATAATAGTAATTATTATATATAAATAGTTATAATTAATTATTCTTGATCTTCGTTGTGGAATGAAAAGGGATTTAAAATGAAGTCAGGGGAGATGGTAAGCAAAGTTGAAATCCACCAACAACTCAAACCACTCCACCATCTAATGAATACCACATACACACATAACCCTTAAGAGAATAGTATAACATGTACATGTTTATTAGTAGGAGATAAAGTCACGTACACATCAAATCAAAATATGTATATCGATAATAAATTAATATGTTTTTCAAAAAACCAATGATTAAAATTCAATCAAATCATACATCATAAAAATTTGAGGTAATCCATACCAATGCAACATCGTCTTAAATTTTCACTCTAGGATTTTTATTTAAAAAGTTGTGAATAGGCCATATATATCTGTGATTAATCTAATATTATGAATTGTATGCATTTTCATGAGCGTTTTAGCCATTCATGAGACCTATTGTCTTTTAGATAAGATACCTAAAATGCATCTTTGGACTCACATAAAGTAAATGAATTTGACGAAGAAAGAAGAAAAATTGTTTTAGGGATAACAACAAATTTGATGATGCAATATTTGATGATTTGTGACATAAGTGATATTTCTAATGAATCCTATCAAACATGGATTGAGGTGCACATAATATGATTAGATCTAATAAATTAATTCAAGGGAGATGGTAAGCCCAATTGAAATCCCCCAACAACTCAAATCCCTCCACCATATATTAATGAAGACCATGCATAGACATAGCCCTTAAGAGAATAATTTAACATGTGAATATATTAACAGGAGAGAAAAATTATAAACACATATACAATCAAAAGAAGTATATTTTGGTTGAAAAAATAAATCAAATTGTACATTGGAAACAATTGACATAATATGCACTCATCAAATACCATATTAATTTTATGGCCTACAATTTTGATAAGAAATATTCCATGAAGAAGCCACTCAAAATCTAAATACGCCAAAAACAAACCAATTTGGATATGATTAAAATATAATGAAATATTATTATTTAGTATAATTGTGATAAATCTCTACCAAAATTTACATGATTCATTATTAAATTTCAACCTAATTCGGATGGAATTATTTTATAAGGAATCAGATTTTATGGCCATCAAATAGTTTCAAAAATACTTAGAATAGGCCATAAGTAGGAATAAGTAGTATCATGGGTTTTCATGCTTATTTTTTATTTCATTTAAATCATGATCCACAAGGTTTGTAGTAGATTCTTCATTCAAAAACACTTCCTAGTAGTCAATGCAACCACATATTAAATAGCGTAATGTACAAATGGAGATATGGCATCTTAAAATATTGTGTAGCCAAAGAACATTAACAATGCATTGTGACACCTCTTCATTGTACATATATGCATTTTAGAGTCTTAAGTGAGGATGAAACAATTTTGTGCGCTATCTTAATACTTCTATGCTTGACGTGGGATAGGAATGTTCAATAGATTCCTGGAAACACTACACAATCCTAAGAATCATCAATTATCCACATAATAAACATATTCATTGTTAGAGTATAATAGTATGTCCATAACCTCATCTTGGTGGTGTGCATATATCTACCAATATCTAAAGATGATTTGGAATTTGGCACAAGGAAACAACTTTAAAATTTTACCATGAACTTCTTTTTGTAGATGTGTGATGTACACACATGACATCAAGGAGTGCAAGAGTTTGGAATCACTTATTAAGAATTATAGGGAATGTAACCTTTCGTGTTTGAGCTAATTATTTGTTCACACATTCTCGATGATCTATGTAGGCTACATCTATAGATTTTGTAGAGGGAGCCTATTTTCTAATGTATACATCATAGCCTTAGTGATTGATCTCATGGGGATAGGTATTGTACTGACATCCATAATACTTAAGGTCATAATAGTAAGAGGGACATCTTTACTATGAGAATCAACAAAAAAGTATTGGTAACATCAATATATGAAAACATAGGAGGTATCATAAAGGATGGGTTGGAAAAAGGTATGGTAAATGAAGTTTGCACTCCTATCCAAATTATGAATGAAAGATACCATGGGACTAATAGAGTCATCCATGAAATAAAATATGGCCTTGAACTATCTCCTTTATGGATATTCTAATGGACTTGTGCTAAAAACATCTCTTATTTTAGTTGGCTACCATGTGCTATGTCCTCACCTATAGTGGTAGTGATAACAAGTAAAGGAGTAGCTATGATAGCTCGGGGATTGATAGAATAGATGGAAGATGGTGGGAAGATGATAATACCAAATTGAGTAATGGAAGATGAAGATGATGTGGAAATAGGGGTCATGATAAGGATATCCTAAATAATAGAGGTATTGGAGATGGCATGGCCTTGGCTTAAAATTAGAAAATCACCTAAAACTTCAACCTCCATAAAAACCACAAGGAGTTACTAGCTACAAAACCTCTACTAAATTTGTAGGAATGTTTGAAATCGATTTGGTATGAGAAATATTAGAAATTGATACAACTTATGTCAAAGAGTCAATTGGATAACTTTTTAAAGGAATAATAACTTGGGAAAAAATACTTGAGACATACTCAAAGAATCACTATTAGATACATCAATTGGTGTGAAAAAATACTTGTGAAAGGAACATCTGAAGAGACAATACACACAAAACTTATTATGCCTATGTGAGGTTTTAGTGTAGATTAAGTATGAGAACTAGAGGAACCTTGAGTAACCCCTAGAGGTAGGGATATAGGTGGATCTTATGTGAATGAGGGGAGATTGGGAATTCTCATGAGTATGGATTTTATCAAATTCTCTTTATTTTCCTCTTATTCATCATATTATCCATACCCCTCTTATGTTTATTCCTCTCCAACTAGTTATCAACTGTAGCTTTGATAATTCCATGTTGTACCTTCTTCTCGTGTACCATAATTTTAATCTATGGGTTAGATTAAATATCATTATCTAGTGCATTTTATTGTTTTTGATAAACTCCCATCCCTAATTTTTTCATTAAAAAGGTAAAATTATCCCTTACTACCCCTTGAGTGTCCTAATACCTAAAGGGTGATTGACATATGAATTTGAAATTCTTTCTTGAATCAATCATATTGACACTTGAGGGCCAGTAATTGAAATTTAAATCACTAAATTCGAATGGGATATCAAAACAATTTTTTTGCTTCTTGGCTTTGCATATCACTATTATTCCATAAAAAATTAGTTTTCTACCTCAATTGTTACTATTTTTATGTATATATTTAGGTAATACGATTGGGAGAGTGTGGAAATGATCTAATCTATATATTGGAGTTTGGATACCCCTTATAAGAGTAGAAGTTAGAAAACTTGATTCTTAAAGCTTATTGCATGTTTGTTTAGGCCGAATATTTCAAGAAAACTTACTCTTTAATGCTTAGTGGTTTTTTTTACGCTGAATATTTTGTAGGAAACTTACTTCTTAAACCTTAGTGGTGACTAAATTGAGAGTTTGTGAGTTTGTTTATGTCCATGCAAAGTTTATAATTCTTATTTAAACAACGTCGTCAACATAAATATGATTCAATTTCGTATTAAACCCCAAGCAAATATAATTATAAAAAAATTCAAACTTTCTCTAAATTTGTAATTACCAATGTAGGGCCAAACCAAATACAAAAAAAGAATAATAAATAAATGGAAAGAAGCCGGCTTGTTAAGTTCTCTACAAAACTGGTCACATTTTTGTACCCTTTCTCCAAACTCATCAAAAAAATTCATGCTCTAGTGTTGACAAACAAAATAAAATGGGATTGCTTGTTATTTTAAATGGGAGTCGTATGGTTCAAAAGGCCAAAATATTTTGTGTCATTTAACATAAGTATTTTAGTGTGTTGAATGGGGTATTTGTATATAATTGTAGTCATCATTAGGTAGGTGACTCTCTTCTTGTATGTTAAAGTTTCACAAGTTTTTAATTGTGTTTTTAATTGTTGAGTATTTGCGGATCACTCACATATGTTTGCAAGAAACCAATGATGAATCTCCTTAATAAACAACTCATTAGTTAGTTGTAATTTTATTTGATAAAGAAGTGTATGTTTTTTCTCAAAATATTACTCAAACCTGATCTCATCTGACTTGATTAATAGTAATATATTAGATAATAGAGATTATATATTACAGCTAGAACATAGCCATTTTTATTGTAGAAACATAAATACAAAGTGGGATTCATATAACTATAAACGTCTACTTATTCGAATAGGATTTCTCTTCCTCATTCTTATGGTTCCCTGGAAGCTTCTGTTTCACCTTGTCCAGCAGCCCCTCTTTCTTCTCACCCTGCACATTTTCTTTCCCTTCTTTCTTGTTCCCTCCTGGAATCTTCTCCTTCAGCCCACCCTTTTTGTTCTTCTTCTCTCCCTTTTCTCCTCCTTCCTCATCGCTAGACTATGCATGATCCCATCCATAAATGTTGTCATCAGATCTATACAAATGAAATAAACTTGAAAAACAAAGCTTGAAGAAGAGTTGTTTGAGCGATGGAGTTTTTTAGACAAACCCCCTACACCCTGGTGTTTGGGTTCGTCCACATGGACTGAGAAAAAGAAGTGGCATGGTTTTCCAGAAAAAAAAATTTGTGTCTCGCCAGCAAATCCCTTTCGAGCATTCAACATATTCCAAATATTAAGAGTTAACCCCAAAAACGAGAAAAGGAAAAATCTTCTCTCATAAAACATGCAAACGAAGACATCGTACATACTTTCTTAAACTATTTACTCTGCTCTGAAACTACTTGCTCTACACTTAGATTGAAAACAAACTCCACAACTGAGATTTACCGTACCTATTAGTTCACAAATTGAGCAGAATATTGCAGCCACGAGCACCTCTCCACTGGTAAAAGAATCAATGAATGCGTGTCTCCTCGGCTCCTCTGCTTGGATCCCCTGCCTCCTCTGCGAGCTTCAGTGACAACCACCACTCCTGCCTACGAGTTATCCCGTCCCATAGTAATTTGAAAATATTTTGGGTGGGACATACAAAAGATAATTTAAATTCAAACTCAAACTATCATGTCTCTTAATTGTCACATCAAAATGTCACATCATAGTTTCCGGCACAGCAGTCCTTTCTAGTGAGGGCAATGGCTATGTCAACACATCATGATATGAAAAAAATTCCCACATGCATAGGTGCATTTTCAGTGGAGGGTATCCGTTGGCAGACTACACAAAATTCTATCCTTATCCAAAACAATGCTAAGTGTGGTCTTGCCACGAGTTACCACCAACCCAAAATCCTATCCTTATCCAAATATGTGTAATCTTAACAAAAGGCCTATCAAGAAAGAAAGCGTGGAGGTGAAGACCTCTACCATAAATACCAAAGATATGGGTTTTACCCTTTAGTTTCGGTGTTTGAAGCCAAAATGGAGGTGCACGTAGAGGGATTCAAATTCCAACACTTTTGGGTAAAAAGGCAAGGCTTTACCACTAAACCACGAGGTAAAGAAACTATGAAAGGTCAATTTATTTATGTAAATAGGTAACTTTTGTTAATTGGAAGTTCCTAATTGGGATAATGGAGCAAGTTTAGAGAAATTTTGTTGTGGGAAGACCATTGAAGGTAGATCCAATGCTTCTTAGAGACTGTGCAAGGACTAATTTGTAGATTAAAGAGATTTTTTGATATTTTTATGTCATTAATTGATCAGTTCGAGAACTTTTTCGTACCTGGAGACATAGCCCAACATGTATGAATTACATTATCAACTTGGTTTGCATCAATTATTTATTTTTATTTCATTTTTTTGTTGTTTACCAATTTATAATATGATTTTGTGAATCATATCCCAATTTTTACATAAAATACAAAAATGAGAAATGGCTTATCAAATGTTTGAAATTGGTGATGTAGGGTTATTTTTCATTTCACACCAATTTTGGATCAAGTTAATCCATTTTTAGATAAGTAACATGAAATTTGAGAAAAAAATGATGTTACAATTGAAAATGGAGAAAACGAATAATATGTTTTAAAATGCCCTTTTCAGATTACATGAGAAGCACAAAATATTAAAATTGAGAGACAAGCTTGCACCATTGGTCTTTGGAGGTGACTCCAGAATGTTGAAGATATGGTGTTTAACATGGAAGGTCAATTGTTGTGGTTTAAAATAATAAATACAATTACAGTCATACTTGTATGTTTTCCCAACTAGAATGTCACAAAATTTTAGCATTAAGACATCATAAGTGATGTCCTCCACAAGCTTGAATATATACTTTAAATTTCATTGTTGTCAAACCTGTATATCTATCTATTATGGTAGATCTTAGAAAAATGGTTGAGGATGTACTTCATTGGTTAGACCTAGGCATTAGATTACATCTTTTGTAATTATATTCATTTGGCTACCAATGTTGATGATGACATAATTGACAATTTACCAAGCACTTCATATGGAAGAAGTATTCTCATTCCTCAAAGGTGTTTATGATAGCATCGTTGGTGCTCAAACAAGTTTTTACCACATCAATGTATTTTATTTTCTTGGGATTTGATGTAGATAACACAAGAAAGTATTAATGTGTGCAACATACAAAATCATTGAGTGAGTTCGAGCAAAGGTCGTGACACCACTTTTCACCTTCTTTCTTCTTGCATTTTTCTAATGTTGAAGTTGTTGGAGGCTTATAAGGTCATGTAGATGATTTTTTGTTGGTCTCCTTTGTGTTGCATGTTTTTCTTCCACGCAATAGGGATTTTTGGTGCATCGAGCATGGACTTGATCTTGCATGCAACAAAAGATAAGAGGGAAAATTCAACATCTTGGTCTTGGCCCTTATCTTGGCAGTATTATTTTATGCTTGCCACAAATTTTTGGAGATAAAAACTCCATCATAACCCCACACACACACGTGCACAAACACACACACACACGCGCGCGCACACACACACACACACACACACCCCACACACACACACACACAAAATGTGATTTTTATGTACTTCACACTTCATGTTGATATGTTGTGTTCTCATGCAGAAGTGCAACCTATTCATGGTTTACATTATTATAATCTTAAGCCGATTGCTCCTTACGCTAGCACAATTTTGAAACTTCATGTACTTTTCCTCATAGTGTTTTAGGGGGTAGTATTACTATTTCATAGCACTAAAAAATTGGATATAGTTCATAATGGGCTTGTAACCTTTCTCACATTGTGTGTTGGAGGTTTCAAACCAATGTAAGATTGAAATGAACATCTTCAACATTGTAAAGGTGATCCTCTCCTAGTCACTTAAGTGGTAGACCAAGAAGTAAGCATCTAATTTTCAAAACTAGATCCAATATTGTGGTGCCGATTTTTCCTTTAAATATTAAAATATCCAAATCAAAATTACCTTTAAAAGGGCTTTGATGTTGAAATGATAGTTTGATAGTATATATAGAAGAATGAGGAGTTGTTGGACCAAGATGAATCTTGAGTTCTCTAGGTAGTTTGGCACGATGCTCCTCAAGATCCTTCCAAACAAATCAATGGATGTCTAGAATCCATTGGAACATTATTTCCAGGAATCAACTATCTTATTCTTATCATGACATTATTTTGGTTACTCTAAAATAGAAAGTGGATGTCCTTTATGTTCTTATGCTCACAATTTTAAGGGAATGTGACAAGGATTTTTTTAGTGGCAAATATTCATAATATAAAATTCCATTTTAGGAAAATTTGAAAAGGTAATTTTTTTGAAACAGTTAGTGTCCTATTCACCTAAAATTTCTATAGTATAATTTTTTTAGGGGTTGGCTTCGCCTACCCTTGAAAACATATCCTATATAAACCTAGGTGATTGTCGGGTAGTATACTAGTAACTTACTACTAGCTTATTGAGGTATCAACATATCAAGTACCATGAACTTGCAAACTCAAAGCACCAGTACACAAAGTGTAGATCAGATTTGTAGTCGACGAAAAAGCCTAAACCATTGACATGTGACAAGTGATATTTATTGACGAGAGACAAGGGATATTTGTTGATGCGTGACAAGTATTATTTTTTGACTCACGAAAAGGTTCTTTGTTGATGTATGACAAGGTTTTTGTTGACACGAACAAGGTTATTTTGTTGACATGCGACAAGGTTATTCTCGGTGATGTGTGACAAGGTTATTCTACTAACGACGCATGCGGACAAGGTTATTGTTTTGACGCACGACGACAAGGTTATCCAACAACAGTGCGTGACAAGGGTTAGGTTATTTTGAAGTGTGACAAGGTTATTTTGACATGAAAAACGTGAAAAGGGTTCTTGTTGACGATGCATGACACAATATTATTGACATGTGAAAAGTTTTAGTGACACAAAAAAGTTTCAACTTCGTCATTCAAAACAATGGAAGTTGTTAGTGCTCAAGAAGACCCAAAAAGTAACAAAAAAATCCATAGAAGTCCCTGTTCAAGTATTTTGGAAACTCTATGCTACTATAGATACCGCAACCACCAACACCCATACAACTGCCACTAGAATCAATCAAGTAGTATAATGTGTGGAAGGTATTATTGAAGTGGACATGCATTCTACACATAGTATCAACCAAATGACACCTATGATGATACCATGCCAAAGCTTGAAGATATTCATGTTGAGATGTCTAGAGCTTGAAGATATTCTTTGAGTGCAACCAGGAGTGCATCAAGATATCTCAAATACAAATACTCAAAAAAATGGAACACAAAAATCAAATGCAAATTCTGGTTCACGAAAGAGGAAACCAGATGATTGTGATATTCCTCAAAATTCTTCTCGTAAAAGTAAAACATTGAAAATGAACAAGAATATGTGGACACTTGGGAGGACATACAAGTTTGAGTGGGCTGCCAAATTTCCTTTTATCAAACTGTACAACCAGCTAATTCAAAATATATCCCATCTAAATGTACATGTACAATATGTACGTGGAAATTGGGAAAGCAACAAAAATGCAACTGAAGTTGGACACAATTGAAAAAATCATGGAAAACAATATTTGACTGTAATGGGGAGGATGGCAAAAAAAAAAACACACAGGTGGAAAACTAAAAAAGAATGCATGCATGTTAAATATGTAGCAGAGTATGAAGCAGAGAAGAAAAGACGCAGACATCTCATGGAAAAGGGGGAACGATCACATCACAAATTGGTAAGATGAATCAATCAAATTTGCATGCTAAAATCATACAATTCTCTACTTTATTCCACATCCTTAAGAAAGGAAGACCGATTTCAGATTTCCTTGATTTCAAAGTTTTTGTATCAATATAATGGAATGCACAATGTTCCTCAGTCTCATTGGTCAAAAAGTGCATGGGAAATGGCTAAATGCCTTGCAATGATAGAGAAGGAAGATTTGAAAGAGAGTGTAAAAATGTAAAGTTTATCTCTCTATCAATTGATGAAGTGACAAACAGTTGACAACACCGCATGGGTATGTATCCACATTTATACTTTAGAAAATCATATAAGGACACCACATCTGTTGGGTGTTATGAAAATGGTTGAAAATTACAATGCCGAAAACCTACATAAAATAGTTGTTTCTCATTTGAAAGATATTACTGGCATGATTGATTATGAAATTGCTACAAAGTTGGTATGTGTTGGAGTAGATGGTGCATCAGTCATGTAGGGTCACCGAACTGGGTTGTGTGTTTGATTGCAAACAACAGTGGCCCCTTATATGCTATCAATTCACTATATGGCTCACATAATGAATTTAACATATAAAATGGTTAACAACTATGAAAATGTTGCTAAAGTAGAAGACCTTATCAGAGAACTACATGCCTATATGGAAAGCAACCCAAAGTGATTTCTTGAGTTTCAAAAATTTGCAATTGGAATTACAGATGGAAAAAACTTCTGAAGGATGTTGAGACAAGGTGGATTTCTTTGTATGAGCTTGCATGCAAAATTCATGAGGAGTATCCATCATTGGTTGGTTTCATGCACAAATATCATCATGATGTTGATAGGGTGAGGGACTTGTTGTTCCGTTTAACTAATTTGGAAACATTGCTTACATTGGTTGGCATTCTTCCAATGTTGAAGGAGATCAATACATTGATGAAGCATGCACAAGAGAGATTAATCTATATTGTTGATTTTATACGGATGAGAAAAATGGTATGTCAAAGTCTTGATGTCTTGTACACTTCCCAAGATAGTTTTGATACACTTGTTTTCGATAACTAGAAAGTTTTATTAGATCTTAAGAATCCTAGTAATTATTTGAGATTTAATATCCATGATCACCTTTGTATCAATGTTAATGGGAGAGAGATACCACTACACATTTTGTAAAAATGTCAAGATATTACAAGATCAAAAAGAGAAGAAGTTTCATGTGACACGTAATTTGTTTGATTATGTTACAGTTGAAACAAGAATAAAACTTAGAAAAATTGCAGAATCCTTATCATCATAGAAATTAGAGAACATTTCAACAAAGATAAAATTCTTGAAGCAATGGGTGTGATGAATCCAAATTTTTGGAATACTGAAGGTGGTCGTGCAGATTTTGTAAGTAAGTAATTTTCCATAAATCCATGGGTATAATAATGGATCATTTCACCAAGACGTCAGAGGTCAAGGGTATCGAAATCAAAGGTATACTGAATATTGATTTAATAAAGTCTCAATCAACTGATTTTACAATGACAATGAGGACCCAATATAAATTATTAGACAAACCTTTCGAGAGTGGTGTTATTACAAGGCTCTGGCAAAAAATCTACCAAAGTAGTGTGTTACAGAAGACATCAGTGAATATTTTTGATTATATGAGTTGTGCCAAACAATGATTTTGGGATCTGTGGAGGATGAAAGGGTTTTCAAGTTGCTTTATCTTTTATAAAATCAAAACTGAGAAACATGTTGGATAAAAATCTCAAAATTTGCATGAGGTGTTATGTTTCTCGCTACTCCTTGGAAACCTTTCCTTTCGACAGAGAAATTGCGCATTGGAATTCCCTTGCCAAAAGAAGAGGTGTAAATAATACAACTACAAGTACAAATGTTCTCAATGATGAGACTGGAATTGGTGCGTCGTCAAACTCTATAGATGTGAATATCGACTATGAAGAAGCTATTGAAAATGGATTGTTTCAACTTTAAATAGGTATCACCTTGACCTTACTTTTTTTATTGTTTTCACCTTACATTTTAACTATTGTTATTTATTCAATTTCATATTAATAGATTTGAATATAAAAGTTTATAGTTAGACGTAACACAATTGTAATTTACAGATGCAAATATTGACTATGAGGAGGATTTTTAACATTTTTTTTTCAGCTCTAGTTATCATTGAAGATGTTATATGTATATATATTTACATTTATTTAAATACAATTATTTATAAAAAAATCTGTTTTATTTAATTGGTATTTTGGATTTTTCAAACTGCTTTGATGTTGTGTTTGTGACATGCATTTTTGGAATACTAATTTGCAAGGCCTTCAAAGTTCAGATATCTACATATTCTGCCACTCTTAGTCTCTTCCAAACTTCAGTTGATCTCTCCAGTCATCATCGACTTGGGCACTTGCATTCTTGACACTTGTGTCACCATCGACATGCACATTCTAGTTCTTTAATTTTCTTAGGTCAGATCTGCATTTTTTAATTTCTTCATTGCATTAATGTTTTTGTTTCTTCCTTCATCTACTCAATCAATATTTCATCTTTTCTTTATCAAAAATGTGGGTTGACATCCATCCGAGGAAGCTCTCACTTCTCGGGACTGACATTGTCAGGAAACTCACCCATCTATATACTAATCCATTTTTGTGTTGAGTTCTCTGGATTCGAAGGTCGTCTAGCTCGTTGTGAAGGATGATTTCTCATTTTCCTTCCATATGCTTTGTCACCCATCTAGAAGACTAGAGGTACCTTAAACCCTATCATAGCTGGAGTTTTAACAATCATGTTTAATTTATTTTGGTATTTGCAAAATGCTTTGATGTAGTGTTTGTGGCATGCATATTTGGAATACTATTTTTTAAATATCATAATTAGACATAAATAACTAAACTTTCAACATTAAAGAAAATGCATTCCATGAGATTTTGAGAAGAAACTAAAACATGTAATTAGAGGTAATGTGAAGAAACTTGTTATAGAGGTAATGTGAAGAAAACCTGTTACAAGTTTGAAAAAATTTTACAAGTAGAGAGATGAAGAGAATCATTACATGAAATATTGAATGTACTCAAGTCATGTGAAATCATAAATGAGTGCATCAAATTACATGTAAAAATTGATATTGAAATCCCAAAAAACATCGCATTTACAAGTAGAGAGAAGAACATTTTGAGAAGGTTTTCTTCATTAAAGAAAAAACATATTTTGATATCAGCACATAACAAAAAATTGTAATGTGATTCTTCCTAAGGATTTTAAGAAGTTTACAAGTAGAGAGAAGAATATTTTGAGAAGGTTTAAATGTGAAGAAACCTGATACAGAGTTTGAATTTTACAAGTAGAGAGAAGAAGATTTTAAGAAGGTTTAAATGTGAAGAAACCTGATACAAAGTTCAAATTTTACAAGTAGAGAGAAGAAGATTTTCAAAAGGTTTAAATGTGAAGAAAACATAATAATCAATTTTTTAAATCCATCACATCATCATCCATGATCATTTACATTCTAAATTTTCTTAAAACATAATCATTTAAATCCATTATCAATCCATCATCATCATCCAATCTATCATCATGATCATCATCATCCACATCTAATGTCATCATCCACATCTAATGTCATCATCATTACAAGTAGAGAGAAGAATATTTTGTTGTATTAACTGGAAGAGAAATAATAATGCCTAATGTTTAAATCCATTATCATCATCCATGAATCATGATTATCATCATTATCATCTATCACTATTATATTTGTAACCATCACATCCATATCAAACATAAACACCATATACAATCTAGAATTTCTATATATAATATATAACAACATATAAAAATCTAGATTGCAACATAATACGTGTAAAAAATGAGATTACATGAAAAGTAAAACCATTGCATCATATATTCAACTCCAAACATTCTTCAAATTAAATAAATATTCAAGTTTCATAATTCAATATATAAAATATTTCAAGTTTCAACTTTTCAAGTTCCCCACACCCACTGGACTAGTCACTATTTGCTCAATCATTAACAGGTTCCCCAGACCCACTGGCACTTTCCTTTTGAGTTTTTGTAGTGATTTTGTGTCACTTTCCCAATGGCTTGCCCTCCTATATTATTTGCTTCAATAATTCTAGAACTAACAAGATCCTCCACAACAATGTCTAGATTCTTTATGATTGCTTCTTCTTCCTTTGAAGCATCTCCATGGGATGCCAAAGAAGGATCTAGCTTACCTTTTCCTTGAAAAAATCTCGGGTGAAGCCATTCTCTTTAATTATCGCTTAAGTGTATTGTTTTGTTTGTTAACCAAAACAATAGTTTCCTTCATCTTCATTGATGTGGATAAATTGTTCTTAGTGGTTTCCAAGTGAACTTGGAACACCTTTGCTTGACTCTTTAAGTTTTCATATTTCAACTGCAACAAAAACATTGAGCTCAATTAAACATATTACTAAAATAAGAAATTAATAAAAATATTGTTTCAAATTGATAATACTTACAACAACTCTATCTCTTTCGCATTTGCAATTGCCACCAAATCTTTGTCCTTTGACCATTTGTTGAAATAGGCTTGGGCTTCAACACTAATATTTTCTAATTTATTCAAAACTTTATCTAAAACATTGTCGTTATAACTATTGTTATATGTGATAGTCCCACCTTTTTCTTGGATGAGTAAGGCATCCATCTTGGCAGGTTGATTTTGGACTACAACATATAAATTGTCCCTTTGCCAATGGTTATCATAATGACTTATTATCTCGTTGATTAATACTTTATCCCTTCGCTCCCATTCTATGAGCTGACTGATATGAGGCATAATAAACTCTTTGACATGGGCTTCACAATCATAACCAATCAAGCTCTCCAAAGGAAATGATGTCAATTGTTCACTATCTGTATCCAAAAGAGGATGTTTCGATGGAGAGGTATGGGGCTTTCGGGTCGAGCAACGTATCTGTTGCCTCTTTTTTCCTCTGGGTGCCTTGATCCTATTTGTGATAAAATAAATTAATATTAAAATTGTATGTGATAAAAATTAAAAAGAGATGAGAAATTGAAATGTATCAATGTTAAATAAAGTACATCAAAATGGAAATATACATGTGGGCCTTGAATCATATCGCGTGTGTTAAAAAAACTTGTTGGGTCATTTCTATCAATGCCCAAATAATCTTCATCTAAATTTATTTCATTTAAAATTGATTTTCCCTGTTGTGTTGGGCAAGCCACCGAAAGAGAGGTTTGGAAATTGGAAATGAAGAGGGAATGTTCAGTGTCCCGCTAGGGGCTGGAATTGACATCATGTGTTTACCAATGGTCTTTTACCTAAACCTCTTGTGGGAATTTTGAATCGTAATGATGTTGTTGGTGGAGGACATGGCGGTGGCATTGTTTGAATAGACGGAAAGGACTGCTATGTATTGTAAAGTCCAAGAAAAAAATCATTACTAACTTATATGAAAAACTATTAAAAACTACACAAAAGCAAAAAGTTATACCTTGTTGAGGGGCAACCTATGGTTGTACCGAGAGGTGGCCATGTCGGAGTTTGAATTGATTGTGTTGGAGTTGTGGGTGATAGGTATGGTGGAGCAAGGTGTTGCAATTTGCTTGATTGAGAATCAAAAATGCACGTGATTGGATTGAGTGAGTGGGTGATGCTTGTTGAGAAGCATGTGGATAGTCCAAAGTCCCTACAAAGTGCATCTGCATGTCAATTCAATATGGTAAATGGTAAATAGTAAATACTAAATGGTAAGTGTAAAAAAACCTATATTGAATGTTAAGGGTATTACGTCTCTGTCGTTTAACTAATGCAAACACTTGGGGTTAGGTGATGAGTGAGCTTCCATTTCAGATTGGGAATCTCTCGATGCCTCAAGCATGTTGTTGGCCTCTTCCTCTTGATGTTGTTTTTTTCATGGAAGGGCCTCCAAAAATATTCTTTGCATATGGTAAAGATGCAAACAAAAGTACATAATGTTAGTAGAGAGAAGAAGATTTGTCACACAAGTGAAAAATCAAGACAATAACCTTACTAACATCGAAATATAAACTATTAACTTGTTGTTCTTCAAATGGAATTGACAAATGCTTCATTGTGTCACTCGTGCAAGTGGGAGTTGGTTCACCTTTTAAATTAAAATATGCCTCGTAATAAAGACCAAGGAGATAGTTAGTGGAATGAATAACTGGTTTTTCAAAAAGTCCAACATTTGTAATGTCATCTTTTATCTTATTAGATAAAAATGTGCACCAATCAAATTTTGCTTTTCGATCGATGCAAGAATGTATGCAATAGCCCAATTTGGAATATCAGTTTTCCGACCCTGTAGAACAATTCTGGCTTGAAAAAAAAATCATGGCAGCAAGAAAGTGGTGTGTAATTCCTTTGCATATCTACTCCTCATCTTGATTTGTTGACATGAGCTAAAAAAGTCATTGGATTGAATTAATCAATTTGAATTAATATCAAAATAAAAATCTTTCAAATGAAAGCAGGTTACACATACAATCAACATGGAAAATTGAAACAAGATTCAAGGTAAATCTTATCATCTTCAGTCAGGGTTGCTTTGGTTGTTACTATGGGTGAATCTTTAAATGGAAGGCCTATCAATCGATGGATATCAGCTGGATCAACACTGAACCTAAATGTACGACCATCTTCAAAGTAACAGTAAAATGACCATCTTTTGTATTGAAACGAGGAGAGAAGGTAGTTAAGAATGTCATGATCTATCTCGAACTAGGGCATGTTAACGAGCCCTACGAATTCACATGCTTCTACACAATCCTTGTAATTTTCATTCATTTGCAAAACATTATAAATGTGCGGGCACATCAAGCTCATGTATTGAATCTTTCCCTTGGGTAGGACTTGGGGGTTGCAATGCCTATTTAGTTTGATGTTTTGTTTGATCTTGATCTTGAGCAGCCATGAGTACTTGATCTTGATTTGAGACCTGGAGTTTGTTTTGTGTTTGGTTGGTGTGTTGATGTAATTAGGAGTGGGAGTTATAAGTGTAGTTAGACATTTATATATTAGGGTTTTTGGGAGAACGAAGAAAAAATTGTGATCCGGGAAGTGTGAATGTGAAAATGAGGGCCAAGGGGTATTTATAGGAAAATATTAGGATTTTCCTTGTATTTATTTATTTACTTGGAATATTTCCTACACATGGTGACTCATCTTGCTTAGGTGTCATAGGAGTTACTATGACATGTATTACATGTCATAGTGTGTCATAGAGTGTCATAGGAGTTACATTCCCATTTTGGAATGTAACTCCCATGGGAATATTCTCATGGAGGAGTTACACAACACTCCTATTTGTACACACCACTTGAGCTAATGTGAGGTTCCATATTTTGCACCATTCTTGTGTTTGTGAGTTAATTTCATATTGCATTACTTGTTAGATCATTCTTAGAATTCATGCAGCTACATGTGTGCAAGCATTCTTTATCAATGATCCTAGCAGAAACTCCAATAAAGAAAATAACAACAATAAACTATTACACATTCAAATGTATGAGATTAGTAAAATAATATTGCTTATTTTAATAAGAAATATGGAGTATTGTATATAATTTTACAATGTGCAACAAGGCCGAGAATGAGGATTCCCATGATTAACTATGGGGAAACCTTTCTAATTGTTTTTTCCATAAGAAAGCGGGTGAACAAACAACAATATGATGTTATATGCTTGAAGCACTCATATCCACTAAGGGTCAACTAGGTTACAATATATCATTACAAGAAAGAAATTATAAAAGAGGGTGGTTAAGAAATGGTCCCAATTGTGTAAGGGTTGAAACTCTCCCTACAAGTGCGAAGGTTAGATATGGGTGTGCAATATATCAACAAAATTTCTAACATGGTGCAAACTCTTGAAGTAGTACTTGGCATGGCACGACATGTTGAAGTGTTTGCATGGCCACCAAGTTCTTAAGGTATTACAAAAAATTATGAAGGCTCCAAGGCAGGCATTTTGGCATTGTACAAGTGCGTAGAGGTAGGGAATCTATGTGTATGTCATGCAATACCAATGAGGTGTGAACATTGTGCATGGTGCATGGGAACGTCAAGAGAAGAACACAGAGCAAAATAGCTGCTCTCGAATCAGTTTATGTGAAAACATCATCCTTTTGTAGTAGTTGGCTATGTTACAACTCTTAGCTTAATAGGTTTTATCTATCATCATGGATGAAGCATGCTTTTATGTTGGACTCTTAGCAAATATTGTTTTCAGACTTGGAATAGAAAGTTAGAATAGGAACTTTCATGGAGAGGAGACTTCACATAGTCTTAAATCAAATTCTTTGTGATATATTTCTACACATGCTTGTGGGATATTCCATTATGTGATCCATGGTGGCCTTGTTTAGATATCCATTTGAATTCTTGATCAACTCTACATCATATGATGCTTACTTGTTGCTTTGGAGGAATTATGGAGAGACATTGTGTTACATATTGTAATCCTCATTGATTTACATGTCTTCAATGTAACATTATTGTGCCTTGAATGTGGGCCTAAATATTCATATGTGTTTGTTTATTGAGGTTGTAGATCCCACCTTTTACACACCCAAATACAATAGTAAAATACCAGGAAAAAAAAACATTTGACTTACATTGCTCACTACACACAACACGCAAGGGTTCCAAGAATGTAAACTCGACTCACATACAACAATTACATAAGTCATCGACTCACATAGACACAAGAAAACATCATAGGCATGTCAATGCCACACTTTTTCCAATAAATGGTTACTAGTAATTGACCCAACCATAAGAAAAATGACTTCTAGAACGACGAACCCACAACATATCATTTCTTTAATTGTATTTTAGTTACGATTAACATTTCAAGAACATTATTGTGCAAGGATGAATTTCCCGATTGTCCACCTACAGATTCTTAAGTCCTTTCCGCGATTAAATTACCGTTCGATCCTTTTTAGATGGTTTCTTATTCTTTACAAAGTTTTCCATAACTTGCATACTAATTTGGCATAGTTCAAATGCAAATAAAATACTTAATTATCTTGTTATTATGTTAAAAATCTTCTTCTCAAACATATATTCGTAGTGCCCACTTTTTCTAACCTCTATGATCTGCTGAATTTTTAAACCACGGTTATGGATTTTGGATATGTTGGTTTGCTTTATGAACATGTATGATGATTTGGAGCGCGTAGCGCTAATTTTAACTAGATTAGTAGGTTGACACCTTTTATTTGATATTGTGGACACTAACCTTTTTCTATGTGATTTAGGTCAAATTGATACATGTTGGATAATTAGTTAGTCACATGCCTTGATTTTGTAACGTATTCGTTTTCTGATAAGGATACATGATGACATGGTGATATGACATGATATGTATTGTAATACCTAACATACGACGAATTGTGTGAGATTGTGCATTCCACATTGATGATGGTGATATCATTAATTTACATGTTTGAATCTATTCGCTTAGTGAGCAGCTAGTTTACTCTTGTATTGGACAGATGCGGTTAATGTGTGCAATGAGTGTGCAGGTGACAGGTCATAGGAGAACGTGGGATTCAGACTAGCTACACAATCTTGCACAAGCAGCCCACGGGCTGAGTCCTAGCCATGTTCTTTGTGTGAAGCCTTAGTATAGGTGATTATTATTTTGGGCACTATGAGTGACCCCAATGTATGTAATGTATTGTGCTTTGAATTATTAATTTTGGTTAGGGTAGTTGGTTATGATGTAAACTTGTTTTGGGAGTTAATAACTCCTCTTTCTTTTAAATTGTTGATTATGTTTAATGTGTCACTTAATCACAAGGGTTTAGGGTCACATGTGAGACCCTTGGGTGGTCCCCACACCCTCTACCCTTGTGCCAAAAATGCAAAACCCGAAATTAGGGTATTTTGGGCATTTTTGGGGGTCCCTTTATAGCTTGGGAGTTCCCCCAACACAAAAATGAGCCCTTGGACCCTACCTAATGGGTAGGGGGGCTTATTTTCAAGGCTTGAGGGAGTTTTCCCTCCCTTTTTACCACTTGTTTGGTCACATCCATGTAAGGGATGTGGATTTGAGTGTTTATTAAAAGTTGCTCTTATTTTGTCTTGCTAACATTTTAGGGAATTTGGGAGAAGAGGGCAAAAAGATAATTTCACCCTTTCTCTCTTTTGTTTTGGCATCTTTGACCTTGTTGAGGGAGAGGGGTGACACATGTCACCCCCTCATTTGTGAGGATGCTTGCTTTCTCCTCTTCAAATTCCCATCCATGGGAATGGTGAGGGACTTTTTTGGTTGGTTCTTCTTTTTGGAGCTTTGGCTTGGTGCTTGAGAAATTTGGAGCTTGAGGATTGCTTGAGGAAGAAAGTTGCAAAATCTTGTTTTGGAGAGCTATTAGAGGTAACCTCTTGAGCTCATTTATGTGGTATGTTTCTTTACTAAATCTTAGCTTGCTCATAGTTGAATTATTTGTTTAGTTGCTTGTATGGTTTGTTGCTTGAGTATATTTGTTGTATTGCTTTTTACTCCATCCATCATATGGTTTGATGGATGTTTGAGTTATTTGGGGGAAGAGAGAGGGATTTTCCCTCTCAAACCTCATGGCTTGATGGGCAAGCCATGTCGGTTTCTTTACTCCCCTCATATGGTTTGAGGTGGGTAAGGGGTTCATTTGGTTTGAACCCCTTTCCCATTCTTGGAGAGGAAACCCAAGGGGTTTGAAAATCCTCCCAAGAAGGATTTTGGTGAATGGATGGAGTAATAAGGAGGATCTTGTTGACTTCGGAGAAATAAGGTGGAGAAGGAAGTTTGATGTGTGCATTCTTTTGTTAGATCACACCTTATGTCACTTTCGGGTATCTCATCTACTCTTCCCCAAATTTAGAGGATGAATATGGTTTCTCCTCTTTTCTTTTATTCGAGGTTCATTTTAAGACACCCCTATAAAATTGAAGGTGGAAAATACCCGCGAATATCCCCGTAACCACTTTCGAAAGGCTAATTTGTGATATTCAAAAACAAAATTTTACGATTTTTCAAGGCTAAATCGAGAATCCTTAATGACGCACGTCATAAAGCGCGACAATAGCTCCTAATGACGCGTGCGGCGTGGAGCGACACTAGATCGTAGATCGTAATGACGCTGGCGTCATTGATTCTATCGCCAGCGCCACGATCACTAAATTGACGCGCGCGACACACGACATAAATCACAAATTGACGCGCTACGACATTGCCCTCTATCGACGCGCGACATTGTAAACAAATGACGCGCGACATTGTAAACAAATGACGCGCGACATTGTAAACAAATGACGCGCGACACTGTAATCAAATGACGCGCGACACTCTAAACAAATGACGCGCGACACTATAACCAAATGACGCGCGACACTATAAAGAAATGACGCGCGACACAGCCATCTATTGACGCGCGACACAACCTTCAGGTTTATTGACGACGACATCGCTTCTATCGACGCGTCATTTGAAGCAAATGACGCACGTCAATAGGGGCAGTGACGCCTATATCTAGGTTATAAATACCCTTATTCCGCTCATTTTCTCGTTTACGTTTTCCCGTTCTTGAATTTTTGCAGGTCGAAATCTTTGACAAAGACGCAATTTCAGCTACAATGTCGACTTCACATGCCTCCCAATTGCAAGTTCAGCAAGAAAATGAAGAGAATCCAAGTCAATCGATTTCCAAGATAACCTACAGGAATCCCTTATGCCCTCACATCCATACGGCTTTAAGGATGTCTCCAGAATATCAAGGTATAATTGAAGAGTGTGGATTTACAGGGTTAGTTAATATGCCCCATTTCGAAACAGATCCCGATATTTTGAATTACCTTCTGTCATGCTACAATTCAGAGGACGGTATATTTTATGTGACTCTGAACGATGGCCACATGTTCCAATTCACTATCGAACCGAATGACATACATCGGTTTACCGGCCTTCCTATCAGAAATTTACCAAATGTTACAACCAAAGCAACACTCGTGGAAGAAAACAAGAAATTTCTCGAATCAAAGTACGGTTTCCATGTTGATTGTAAGTATAATTCGTTTTAATTAAAAAAATTTATTCTTTTTATTATTCGATACAATTTTTTGTTATAAATTGATAGTAATTTTCATCATTTCGCATTTGCAGCCCATGTCAATAAATCCAGGCGTGGTGTAGATACACAATCAATTGCACACCACTTTCTTGCTGCACTTATTGCATTTTTTCAAGCCAGAATTGTTATGCAGGGTCGCCAGACAGATATCCCAAATTGGGCCATTACATACATTTGTGCCACTATCTCAAAACAAAAATTCGATTGGTGCACATTTCTATCCAAAAAAATTAGAGCTGACATATCAAATTTGAAAATGTCAGAAAAACCTTTCATTTATTCAACAAACTATCTCCTCGGCTTCTACTATGAGGCACTTTTAAATTTAAAAGCTAAAGAAATTCCTACTTGCTCTGATGAGGCTTTGATGAAATTCTCAATTCCATTTGCAGAACAACAGGTATAAACTATTTAGTTTGTAATTGTATTACAATTTTCTTCATTACAGTGCGAAGTTATTAAAACTTAAATTTTAATGTTTTGCAGAGAAGATATCTTGAAGCCATTCCCAAAAAAAAAAAGATGTCGAGAGGAAGAGGCCAACTACACGCGGAGGCTTCGGGGGACTCCCATTCCGAAATGGAAGCTCACTCCCTCTCCGGACCCTCAACAATTTGAACTCGTTAAACGCCAGAAGAGAAGTAATACATTCTCATATATTAATTACAAATTCCAAAGTTGCAGATTTATTTTTCAATTTAAATTTTATCAAACTGAATTGACAACACTTAATATTGATGAATAGCAGGGACTATGGAACCTTCTTCCCCAACTCACTCAATACAGTCCCATGCATTGATATCTTGATATCTTGAGCAGCCACCGAGTACAACTCCTACAAGGCCACCGTAAAGCACCGAAAAAAACAACCCCTCGACAACAAGGTACAACTTTTCTATAAAACGTTTAATTTCGTAGTTTTTACTTTATGAATTGTTTTAATATTTTTAATTTTTTTCTTGTACTTTTCAGCACATGTCAATCAATCATGATCAAGCCACGGCACCGACACCCACTCAACCATTAATTTTTAAAATGCCAACCGGAGGAACAGTGAAAAGACAATTGGTAAACGAATGCCTTTTGCTCCGGCCCCTAGTGGGACACTGAACCTTGACTCCTCGTTTCGAATTCCATCTCTCTCACTTGGTGGCTTGCCCAGTGCAACGGGCATATCTGTTTTGAACAATATAAATTTAGATGAAGATTATTTGGGCATTGATAAGAATGACCCAACTGGTTTTTTTCGATACCGCGAGATGATTCAAGGCCGCGGGTATACTTGAGTCTTCAAATTTCAATTTTAATATTCTTTACAATTTTTAATTACATTCGATTTATCTAAATCTAAATCTTGATCTTCAAATTTATTTATCTAAATCTTGATTTATTTTTTCAACAACAGGATCAGCCCACCCAAAGACAGAAACAAGGAGCAGTTGATCTTGGTCATGGTGAAAGCCCCCACTCTTCTCCAGCAAGATCTTCTGCATCAGATTCAGAAAGTGAAGAGTTTCCACATTTTCCTTTGGAGAACCTAATTGGTAATGATTGTCAATCCCATGTCAGTGAGTTTATAATTCCTCAAATGCAACAGCTTATAGAATGGGAAAAAAGGGCTAAAATTCTTATCAATGAGATTATTAGTCGTTATGAAAATTATTGGCAAAGGGATAGTTTATACTGCTGCGATCCGTAATCAACCTGCAAAGATGGATTCCTTACTTACCCAAGTAAAATGTGGGACTGTCACTTTTAACAACGACTATAAAGATGGCATTTTAGATAAGGCACTAAACAGATTGGAAAATATTAGTGCCGAGGCCCAGGCATATTTTAACAAATGGTCAAAGGACAAGGATTTGGTATCAATCGCAAATGCCGAAAGAGATAGAGCGGTTGTAAGTACTATTACATTCTAACAATCATTTTTGTTAATTTGAAATTTTGAATTTACATTAATACTTTCAATTGACGTTACTCTTTTTGTGCAGTTGAAATATGAAAATTTGAAGAGTCAGGCGAAGGTTTTGCAAGTTCACTTGGAAACAGCAAAGAGCAGCTTATCCGCAGCCAAAAATATGAAGCAAAATATTGTTTTGGTTAACAAACAAAACAATACACTAAAGCGGATCATTAAAGAGCATGGTCTCGACCCTGACATCTTGTTCAAAGCCAAAGCGATTCTTGCTGATCCAAATTTCTTTGTCTCATAGAGATGCAACAAATCAAGAAGAAAGAATTATAAAAATCGGACAAAGTCTTTGCGAGAAGATCTTATAAGTTCAGGGGTTATTTCTGCTGTTGGGGAAAGGGTTACAACCATAGTGGAAGAAGCCGTTGGGGAAGGGAGCAGAGGAGTACAATTGGATAAAGAAAAAGAGGGTTAAAACTAGAAACTTTTATTATTGGGAAACTATAAATATTGAGTTTGAAAACTTCTAATATTGAGTATGGTATTTGAATTTAATTATATACAATCTTAAATTTTGATTACATTAGATGGTTGTGAAAATTAGAAACTTTTATTATTGACTAAACTTTTAATATTGAATTTGAAAACTTCAACTATTAATTATATGGTGATTAGATGGTGATTATCATGAATTATATGTATGTTTCTTGTTTACTTGCATTGTCATGAATAGTATGTGGATGTAGATGATGAATGATGACAATTGATAATCAATGATAGATGATGATGAAATACGATGATCGATTTAATGTGTATAATGTAAAATTTAGTGCCCGAATATCTTGTGGGACTTTAATTATCTTGAAAATTATGTCGTGGGACTTTAATTGTATTCGTGGGGTTATACTTTGTCTATGAAAGTAGACTTACGGTTGATAGGTTAAGTAATAAGAATCTCACTTTGTACTATGATTTTTCAACGTGTTGAGGACTTCAAAGTGTGTTTGGAATTTATGAATGACCTTTATCGGTCTAAAATAAAGATATCCAAGTCAATAATGCTAAGGTCAGCAATCTGTCTGTTATCTAGTTGGTAAAGCTCGGTCAAGTGCAAGTTACTCACAAGGTGCTTCAAGTGACTCGGTCCTAGTTGGTGATGAAAATTATCGGTGCTTCATGATGTACAAAGTGAAAGAATTTCATCAAGGAGATTTATAATTCTCTAAAAGTGGTATAAGACCATGTCAAGTCGTTGATTCATCAATGTCTTGTAGTTCTAAAAGGTGACATATTAAGAGGACCTTGTTTTATGCCTTAAGAAATGTTTTCACATCTTTGAGAAAAGCTCAAGGTCTGTCAAGACCCAAATGTCATGCTATATGTCATTATGTGGTCTATCATGGTCTTTGAGACAGAATGTATTGCTACTACAAGAAGATGTATTGTGTAATAGAGGTTATACTTCTGATTCATGCTCAAAGTTGGGAAAAATGAGTATCTACAAATGTTATAAAGTTGAGAAATCTCATATTGATGTTACCTTGTCATAAGATTTGTGCATAGTAAGGAAGAGTATAACACATTGTTTCTTAAAGGATTCTATTTCTTAGAGGTCAATGCAAGGTTTGACAGTGGCTCCAGGAATGCGTTGATTAATGAAAGTGTGAAAGATGATGTGATATGTGTAAGGTAATTGGAAACAGTCTCTTCCAGTACAAGAAGATTCATGGTGTATGGTCAGGTTATCTAAGATGAGCTTTGTAACTTTGTTTGACCTGATGAGTGCAGTGGAAAAGTTTAAACAAAAAAAAGATCTTAAGAAAACTGATGGAACCAAGAAGGGGAAATTAATTGATGTTCCCAAACTTGATGCAAATCAAGCAGGAGGGAAGAATTCTGATCAATGTACTTTAATATTAACGGAGGGTGACTCAGCCAAGGCTCTTGTGGTTTGAATCAGGGAAATGTGAATATTGAATTTGGTAGTATTGTGACATGTTTCGACATCACTTTCCAATTTAATTTTTTGTTATTTTAGTTATCCTTATCCTATCAAAAAGGCGGGAATATCTATTTTTGGGAAGCTACCACTCACAAACAAATGGAGAATAAAGAGATAGTAAATAGAAAAAAATCCTTGGTCTAGGAAGATAAAATATATTAAAAATAAATTAATATAATTCTAAGAAATCAAGAAAGAATCATCACCTGGTAAGAAATTAAACATAATTGCAAATATGCTAGGGTTTAGCTTACCTCTTGCGTATTAGATTATTCTCGTGAAATCATCAAGGGTAACGTCTTTAGATGTTTGTTTCACATGACATTGTAGATGGAGGGGTGAGTTGCTTGACATTGTCAGTCCTGAGAAGTGCCAGCAACATCTTTAAATATATAGACCAACAATATCTTTAAAGGTCAAGTAAATATAAATATTATGTTGAAGAAGATACCTATTTAAAATTGAAATCATCAACGGTAATGTGCTAGATCTGTGTCTTAAAACGTTCAACACAAAAAATTGATTAGTAGATAGATGGGTGAGTTGCCTGACGTTGTCAGTCCCGAGAAGTAAAAGCTTCCTCGGACGGATGTCAACCCACGTTTTCGAAAAATAAAATTTTTTATTTAACTAAATGTAAATACATACACCTGTAACATTTTTAATTATAACCAGAGTTGAAAAAATGAATAGTAACAAACAATAAGATTAAGGGGAAAAAGATACCTGCTTAAAGTTGAAATCATCACTGCCACTGGTAACAATATAGATCTTTGTTTTAAAAAAATCCAACACGAGAAATGGATTAGTAGATAGATGGGTGAATTGCCTGACATTTTTAGTATATAGACCTGTAACATCTTTAATGATAAAGATAAAAGATAGATAAAGAAGATACCTACTTAAAGTTGAAACAATCCATTATCAGTAGCTTCATCAAAGTCGATGTTGTCTTCTGTAGAATGTGACGAAGAGCCAATTACACTCTCAAGGTTGGGAATATTTGTACTTGTAGCTGTATTATTTACACCTCTTCTTTCGCAAAGGGAATTCCAGTGAGCAATTGCTCTGTCAAAAAATGAATAGTAACAAACAATAAGATTAAGGGGAAAAAGATACCTGCTTAAAGTTGAAATCATCACTGCCATTGGTAATGAGCTAGATCTGTGATTTAAAAAAATCCAACACGAGAAATGGATTAGTAGATAGATGGGTGAATCGCCTGATATTTTTAGTATATAGACCTGTAACATCTTAAATGATAAAGATAAAAGATAGATAAAGAAGATACCTACTTAAAGTTGAAACAATCCATTATCAATAGCTTCATCAAAGTCGATGTTGTCTTCTGTAGAATGTGACGAAGAGCCAATTACACTCTCAAGGTTGGGAATATTTGTACTTGTAGCTGTATTATTTACACCTCTTCTTTCGCAAAGGGAATTCCAGTGCGCAATTGCTCTGTCAAACGGAAAGGTTTCGAGGGAGTATCGTGAAACGTAACACCTCATGCAACTTTCCAGATTTTTATCCAACCTGTTTCTCAGTTTTGATTTTATAAATGACAATGCACTGAAAACTCTTTCATCCTCCATGAGACCCCAAAATCATTATCGGCATAATTCATATAGTCCGAAATACTCACCGATATCTTCTTGTAAGATAGAACTTTGATAGATTCCTCTCCATGACCTTGTAATAGCACCACTTTCGGAAGGTTGATCTAAATTCTTATATTGGTTCCTCATTGTTGTTGCAAAATTGGTTGACTGAAACTTTAATAAATCGGCATTCAGTATACCTTTGATTTCCGTACCCTTGAGCTCTGACGTCTTAGTAAATTGTTCCATTATTGTACCCATTGATTTATGGAAATGCTTATCGACAAAGTCACGACGGCCACCTTCTGTATTCCAAAAATTCGGATTCATCACACCCATGGCTTCCAGAATTTTATCTTTACAGAAACGTTCCCTAATTTCTGATGACAAGGTTTCTGAAATTTTTTTAAGCTTTATTCTGGTTTCAACTATCACAGACTCAAACAAATTACGTGTTACAGGAACATCTTCTCGCTCCGATCCTGTAATATCTTGACGTCTTTGCAAAATGTGCATAGGTATTTCCTTCCCATTAACAGAGATGCATAGGTGATCGTGGATATTAAATCTCAAATAGGTGTTAGGATTTTTAAGATCTAATAAATCTCTCCAATTTTCAAAAACAGGTGCATCAAAACTATCCTGGGAACAATACAATATATCAAGACTTTGACATACCATTTTCCTCATCCTTATAAAATCCACAATATAGATCAATCTGCCCTGTGCATGCTTCATCAGTGTATTGATCTCCTTTAACATTGGAAGAATACCAACCAATGTAAGCAAAGTCTCCAAATCAGTTAAGCGGAACAACAGGTCCCTTGCCCTATCAACTTCATGACGGTATTTGTGCATGAAACCAACCAATGAAGGATACTCCTCACGAACTCTGCATGCTGGTTCATACAAAGAGATCCATCTAGTCTCCACATCCTTCAGAAGTTTTTTGCCGTCTGTAATTCCAATTGCAAATTTTTGGAACTCCAGAAAACGCTTTGGGCTGCTTGACATATAGGCATGGAGTTCTCTTATTAGGTCTTCTAATTTAGCAACATTTTCATGGTTGCTTACCATTTTATACGCTAAATTCATTCTGTGAGCCATGCAGTGAATTGGTAGCATATATGGGGCCACTGTTGTTTGTAATCTAACACAGAGCCCTGTTCGGTGACCCTGCATGACAGATGCACCATCTGCTCCAACGCATACCAACTTCGTAGCAATTTCATAATCAGTCATACCAGCAACATCTTTCAAATGAGAAACAACTATTTTGTATAGGTTTTCAGCATTGCAGTTTTCAACCATTTTCATAACACCCAACAGATGAGGTGTCCTTATATGATTTTCTAATGTATAGATGTGGATACATACCCATGCGGTGTTGTCGACTGCTGTCACTTCATCAATTGAAACAGAGATAAAGTTTGCTTTTTTTACATTCTCTTTCAAATCTTCCTTCTCTATCATCGAGAGGCATTTTGCCATTTCCCATCCACTACTCTCAGACCAATGAGACTGAGGTACATTCAGCATTCCGTTAAATTGATACAAAACTTTGAAATCAAGGAAATCTGACATCGCCCTTCCTTTTTTAAGTATTTGAAAAAGAGTAGAGAATGGTATGAATTTTGCATGTAGATTTGTTTCTTTCATCTTACCAATATGCGATGTGATTGTTCCTCCCTTTTCCAACAGATGTCTGTGTTTTTTCTGCTCTGCCTCATATTCCGCTGCGTATCTGACATGCATGCACTCCTTTTCGATTTTCCACCTATGTGTTTTGATTTTCGGCCATCCGCCCTATTACATGATTAAATATTGTTTTCCACAATGTTTTTCTATTGTGTCCAAAGCTTGATTGCATTTTTGTTGCTTTCCCAATTTCCACGTACATATTGTACATGTACATTCACATGGGATTTCTTGAGAATTTGATGATTGTATAGGTTCAATAAATGGAAATTTATTGCCCAATCAAACTTGTATGTCCCGCCAATGGTCCACATATTCTTGTTTGTTTTCAATGCTTTACTTTTTTGAGTAGAATTTTGAGCAATATCGCAATCACTGGTTTCCTCTTTCTTGGACCACAGAGTTTGATATTGATTTTGTCTTCCATTTTCTTTGAGTGTTTGTATCGTGATATCTAGCCGCACTTCGGTTGCACCCCAACAGAACAATATCTTCAAGATCGGCATATTATCGTAGGTTTCATTTGTTTGACATGTGATGATATGTGCGTGAATGCATGTCCACCTCAATAATGCCTTCCACACGGTCGAGATTCGATTCTTTTTGGTGGCATCTATATGATTGGTATTTACATTATCTGTATCCGCAGAGTTTCCAAAATACTTGAAGAGTGATTTCTGAGATTTCTTACTTACTTTTAGGTTATTCGTATTCTTTGAGGTGGCACCTTCCATTATTCTGAAAAGAGTCGTGCGTCAGCAAAAGAACCAAGAAGCGACTCTGTACAGTCTCTGAGGTCTTGTCGCGCGTGAACTGTCAGATGTCGCGCGTCAATACTGCCCAGGTCGCGCGTCAAGCCTTCCTCTGTCGCGCGTCAAGCCTTCCTCTGTCGCGCGTCAAGCCTTAGCCCAAGTCGCGCGTCAGTATTTCTCTTGTCGCGCGTCAATAATGCATTTGTCGCGCGTCAACAATCACAGGATAACAGTAATACGAATCTCTGGTGCAAAGGGTATGCGAGTTCAAATTTCACAGTATTGGTAATTTGGTAAGCTACTTGAGGTATACTACCCGGCGAATCACATAGGTTTTTATAGGAGATGTTTTCAAATGAAGGCGAAGCCGACCCCAAAAAAAAAAAAAATATACTTTATATTTTAGGTAACAGGGCACCGACCCACTCCGAATAATTCGCCTTTTCAAATTTTCCTAGAATGAAATTTTCGCCATATTACGAATATTCGCCGCTAAAATTATCCCTGCTTTTATTGCTCAATGTTGTGTTTTTCCTTCGTGCATGGTTTGGTCTTGTTTATAAGTGTATTGTGGTGTTTGTCTCCTAAAAAAATCTTGTGCTCAAAGTTGTGGAAGCTAGCTCTCTCTCCCTTGGGCTTGGGGGAGGCTAGCATGTCTTCCAACCCTTGGAAAGGCATGTAATGATGCCTGAAGGTTGGGAGGTTAAACAAGCCTTGTTCTCTTGAAGTTGAATCCTTGTATAGCATTCGAAGTTGGAGCCTTGTACTTGAGGTGTGCTGGAGTATTTTTGGTGGCATGGTCTATTTGACCCTCTTCTTGTCTTGGAAAATTTCCCTCTTGAGAGTTGAAATTCTCATGTAATCTTGATTTAACATATGTTGTTGGAATATTGCTTCATTCTTGAAAAGAGAACTTGATTGTTTGAACCCTTATGTATTTTAAACACTTTGGAATCATGGTGTGGTTGAGAGCTCAAGCTCCTTGGAAAGCAATGTTATAACAAGTTTGATCTATATAATAGGAAATTGATGGCAACCTTGTTAAAAGAAAGTTAGTATATTATGGAATTTTAGGATTAACCTTGTATGGAAATATTACATTTCTTTCATTGTTTCCTTCCATGTGAAATTTAATGAGTTGTTTCCTATTAGTAAATCATACTTGAATAGGCAATCTCCTTTGAAAATTCTAAGACATAAGTCTCTTTTCTTGTTGGAAATACTTTGTTACATTTATTTTATCTCAAAATATGTAAATCATCATAACATAAATAGTTATAGCAAAAGTTGTAAGTTCTGTCTTTCCAAGTTAATAAACTAAGATTGAAGTCTTCATAGTATGAAATATTTATTTCCTTTTCATTGTGTGCAAGATATTAAAATATGTATGTACCCAATATAGTTTTATTATAAGGTTATTATATCTTACTTAAACAAAATAATATTTATAATGTTATATGAATATACTGTAAATCAATGTATTAAAATATGTTACGGCATATATTGTGTTATTATATATATGTATATATATATATATATATATATATAAATAGCGAAAATAGAATAATGTAAAACAAAAAAAAAAAATTGAAATGGGGGAGGGTCGGCCCCCCCCCCCAACAATGTCCCCACACTGGCCGCGGCCCCCGCTGATGGCACCACCGCCTCCACTTCGCCGGCCGCCTGTCCCGCCACCCCACGCACCCTCGTTGTCCCCTTCTCTCCTTCCTCCACGCATTTGTTACCTTCTCCCTCGCTCCACGCGGACCCCCTTCACCCCACCGCCTCCTCACGGTATGTGCGGACCCCCCGTACCAAACCACCGCCCTCTGCCTCTCAGGCCACGACTCCATCCATGAATAGTATTTTTAATCCGAGTTCTTCCTTCTGTACAATTCCTATCTAGTTTTGTTTACATGTTTATATATCTAACTTCATTTGTAATTTCAAATGGTAAAATATTGGCATCCACAACCAGATCTTCACCTGGTAAGAGAAAATTAAATAAATAAAAGAAGAACAAACAGAGATTTAACCCTGGGTTCTCCCAAATCTTTGCTACAATGAAACAATCTTTGAAAACAAAAAAAAAAATCTTCTCCATCTTAAACTGCAATGCAAAAATAATAATAAAAATGAGATCAAGGATAAAATACAAGAGAAACTTGGATTCCCTTCATGACCATTCATGGCCTCTCCTAAAACCTGCAGATTTCAACATGAAGAAAAAGAAAGGAAGAAGAAAGAGCTAAAGATGTGCTAAGGAAAGTTAGGGCAAAAATTGAATCTAGGGCTGAGATCTATTTTGATCCTAGGGTCCACAATTAACCCTACTTTCTTTTGGAGCCAAGTGTATTTTAAATGTGAATGGGGGAAAAAAAAAAGGGGAGGGGGTTTAGTGTGTGTGTGTGGGGGTAAATAACCTAAAAAAGGGAAACCTAATTAATTCAAAATGGGTGTAGACTCTTATTAGGGTGTCCTTAGTAAACTTAATCAAGACTAAATAAATAAAATTGGTTTGAAATTTGGAGAGTGAGTAATTGGGTAAATCAATTTAGTTTAAAATAAATAATTTCGGGAATCGATTTTGTAGCATTAGTTTTAGTATTGTTAGTAATCAATTTAAAAAAAAAATTTAAATTTTTGCTATACTTTGGTCTGGTTTTTCTATGTCCCGGACGGATCATTACATATTCAGTGTCTACCTTTTTATTCTTACAACTCAAGTGGATGTGACTTGGTGTCCATATAGCGATATTAGGTTTTAACGGAGATTTAGATGCGAGATAGCTTTTTACCGAAAACATACCTCGATCACGGGTTAGTTATTTCCCTACCATAGTTATTCTAATTCAATGACTTGTGAAATTCCATTTTGTTTTATATATGTATTTTGTTTTCTCAAAGGTTGACCACACCAAGGCAAATCATATTCTTTGAAACAAAAGTGTAATTTTAATTTGAGATATAAGGTCTTCAAGAGAGGCATTATTCCAAACCTTAAATCCTATTATTATTCTTATATGCTTTATTTTCTATGTCACATTATGGTCTTTTTGTTAGCATTGTCTTGTAAAAGGAGTTACGAAATGTTTTGCCTAACCTCTTGAAGACATACATGATTATGAGACTTGAAACTACACACGAACCCTAAGTTAACATCCAAATCAACTGAGTTTTAGATTAATTCCAACTTCACCTAAGGGTCTACCCCTCAACTATAAATGAGGTTTAAGCGAGAGGACAAATTTATGCTAAACCACCTTCAAAAAGGGCCAAGGTGTTATGTTGAGAGGAACCAAGGTAACACATTTGGTTGAGCGGAGCTAAGGGGTTCATTAACAAGAGTGTAAGACCTAGAACAACTAAGTCACAACCTCCATCTATGTCGTCTGGATCCAACAGGGATTTCACTCGATGAAGAACTTTAAATTTAAATCTATCTTCGGATGACAAGGTAGTCCGCTAGGCTACGAAGGAGGAGTTAGCTCTACATACTCCAAGTGAAATTTGACTGTGTCGCTCTTATCAGACAAGTTAAAGACAATGTCACTAAACCTACTGACTAAGACAATAAGCCCAATTCTCGGGTCCTTGTTTACTCAAACTGGGAAGCTCCATCGAGTGCTGAGTTTAATTTCTTTATACGATTTTCAATGTCTTCTAGGGCAAAAGTATCACACATGAAACCAAGTTACGCTCCGATACTAAACAAGGGTAGAGTTTTTGATTTAATTCTCTTTATTACATTTACAAAGTATGAATACACAAGATGACTCGTTAATCATTTATTGAACACTAAATATGCACTACAAGATATTATTGCAATTTCATTTACTTTATATAAATATCAAACTTTTTACCACGTGTACTATGAATCAAAATGAACCTATGATTAAAATGCACATTTCTTATATGTCCTTAAAAACTAGCACCTCATACATAACAACAAATTATCAAATATAACCTCGTAACATGAGATCTGCATTATACATTTATTCATTTAACAATGAACTATATAAGTTACAATGATAATTAATGAACTACACATCACCTTTTTCGCGTCATTCTTTCATCCCGCAAAACCACGTGAGCATGATATCGGCCGATAAATCGTTGGCATGGCATCCACCCTAATCTAACATAATTATCATTTTTCGCTTCCCATTTACATATGATAATCATTAAAATTTGCAATCAAAGTAAAAGGTTTAGAGACATGTATTCATTACATTTCATTTTACTTCATTTTGTAACCCAAGAGAGAAAAAAAAGAAGGGAAGAGAGAAAACACCATTTGTCAAAAGTTATATTTCACACAAGTTACACTATAGAGTTTTAAACAGTTATTTACATGTGTCAAAAGTATCTACGGTGGTTTGGCAACCCGACGAGGGTCCCACAACGTTCTATTTTTTACATTTTCTTACTAGCTACAAAAATGCTCAAAACAGGCTCGGAGGCTAAGAAACCGCTTCCAAAAGTTGTCTTCCGATGAGAACATATACCACGATTAAATTTCTACGTATCCCCAAATATACCAAGAGTTCATAGCAACTAACGGAATTAGGAAAAAGCGAACGGTTTGCGTTTGGCGGCTAGTTTTCCGGCGCTACTGGTCGCAGTTGTCCCAGTTGCAAATGAACAAAAGCTAGCTCGAGGGCTCAGAAAACCACGTCCAAAATTGACGTTTGATGGATGAGCACGCAACGAGACACTTCCTACAAGTTCTCCTATATAAGAAGAATTCATCAGAGTCGACGGGACTGAGAACTAGAAAACTATTTTCAAACGGCGACAAGTTTTCTGGAGCGACAAGACGAAATTGGTCTAGTTTGACCTCGTCAAACTGTGACCGAAGGCCTACAAAATAGCTTTTCCAAACTATCCAGAAAAGTTTTTTTCCCTAAACTGAATGTTCCATGCAATTGTCTAGTATAAACACTAGAGGTTTGCGAAAACGAGAAATAATTTTTCTATCCAGGTTTCAAATGGCAGTTCAAAACGAAGCCAACTTTCTAGATTTAACACCTTTCTACTACTGCATAACAGATTGTAACGGGCTCCTATAAGAGCGTCAAAAAGATCTCATATGTTCATTCGAAGTCAATCCAAAAGTCAAGGTGACTCCTTGCATACCAAGATACACAAATGAAGTTTAACATCTCGTTTTCAGAGTTATGAAGGGTACTTAATGAGTCTTCGAAAAATACAAAAATTAACTATTTAAAACAGGGAGAAGGTTAACATCATTACTTCGGGAAGTCAATCTCGTCTTGTCGATAACCAATATTGAAGCGATCTAGTTGGGTAAGAAGTTTTCTAAATCACTTCAGAATGAGGGTGGAAGTTCATGTTTTTAATGCAAATGAGTTATTTTGACTTTGTGAGTTACGACATGACATTTCATTGTTTTGCAATGAGTTGATAAAAACATTTAACTCGTATTATAATCCTAATTATAATCCTAATATTTTAAAATTATATTAAGTTGCAAACAAAAAAAAAAACTAAAATACGAGAGTTATGAAAGATGAGGGGAGGTAAACCATGCCTGGAAATGAACTGGCGAGGCAGAAGACATTCCTGAAGGAGTTGTTGCTTTTGTAGAGATTGTTGCTGCTGAAACTTCTAGATACCATTGCTAAAAATACTTGTGTTTGTACATTCACTGTAGCAGTGTGTACAATCACTTCAGCAGTTCCTATGTTCACTGTAGTAATCTTTACATCTGAGCTAACAAGGACAATAGAATCAACTCCCAATTCCATTGTTGTAGATAAGCATTTCTCATCAATATCTGCAAGTACAACTCGTACAAAGACCAAAGGCATGGGCAACGAGCATACTCGTCAAACCAATGGGACCAGCTCCCAATATGAACACGCATGTACCAGCTTGGATGCTAGCACGGCGACAAGCATGCACACCCACACTGAGAGGCTCACACATAGCACCCTCTTCCAGAGACACATTGTCTGGCAATTTGTGGCACAAATATGCAGGATGCACCACCTGTTGTGCAAGAGCCCCGTGAACAGGAGGTGATCCAAAATATTTAACTTCTCGGCATAAATTATTGCTTCCTTGTTTACAAAGTGAACAACTGTTACAAGGGATTCCAGGCTCCAATGCAACATGATCGCCGATTACTAAATTCTTAACATGTTTACCGGTTTGTATCACAATACCAGCACTTTTGTGGCCAAGCACCATAGGCTCTTTCAATGCAATGCGGGAGTTTCTCATATGCTTAAGATAGTGCACATCACTTCCACAAATACCCACTGACCTTGATAGGTCCACGAGTTGAGGCGGAGCACCAAGGATACATCTCCACACACTTCTCCTTTGTGCACCTATGCAGCCTACGCACTGCACCTTCAGAGTTCATTTGTGTCGCACATCCTGCAGAGTGTGCATAAGTCTCACAAAACCTTTACACATCATCGTGCACACTTCTCCTCTGCATAGAGTCACTTGTGCCTTGAGGAATGATTGTATTACTTCTCCTTTTGCAAAGAGCTGCTTGAACCTTGAAGAATCTAGTGGCATCTCATGCCCCACACAGGGCTTGCCTAAACTACTCCAATGCCACACACTTGCTTCGCAACATTTGCAGCTTCCACCATCCCGTGAAAGCATACCACATACACTTCTCTTTCTTGCCTCTCAATCTGCGTAAATTGTAGCGGCTTCACAGGAATTCACATAGTAAACCATGGACGTCTCTATACTGATTCGGATGAGACTAATTGCAGGCTGCCATCACGAGCCAGGGAGGAAGGAGAAACAACGATCCAAAGAAAAAAAGGACTAGTGCATTAGTAACTGCGTTTCAGACTGAACAAAAATGAGGCACCAATCCAAAATGCACACATCCTCCTAGAGCAGTCCTTCATCCAAAGCACCACGCAACCAGGGAAGAGTGTATACCCAGCCACCAAAAGGAGATTTGCAGATCAGACAGATTTTCAGTTTCATTAATACACGCCTTGGGAAGAGGGAAAATAGTGGCTAGCTCCCCTACCAGCTAGAGCCCAAAGCACGCAATGCCATGGAGGAGACATGACGGGATGGCAGGTGTTCCACCTCCCAATCGCATGCAACCAAAGACCAGGTCTTTTCAATAATAAAAATAAATAAATAATTAAAATAAAATAAGGGTATTACACCAACATGGGAAGAAGAAAAAGAAGAACGAGGGACGAGGCACTATAGAGGTCCTTTATCGGGAATCTCAATATATATAGATGTACTTACAATCGAGCATTGGGATTCTTGTATATTAGTTATTGTTGGACAATATTCATAGAGGAAATACAATTATTGGTCAACCTTTGTCTTTGTATATCTTATATGTTCATTCCTTACGATGAATTATGTCACTACATGATAGCTAAAAGGTTGGTTTCCTTTACACACAAACAAATAGAATAATTTAATGTTTTTGAGCTAGAATGGGAGCTCATTACAACTCGTGTGTCCCACAAATGTTAATTTAGACCACCGTCTTTTGAGGAAAAAGAGATACATGTGCTTGAAAGAGGGTAGGTTTTATCATGTTCTTAAGAGATCCATGTGCTTGAAGGAGGGTAGGTTTCATCGCGTTTCTTAATCGCACATGTAGTTTGCTATCCGATTGTTGCTTGAGCGATCTCCTTAGCAATGGTTGCATATGCATGGTGAACATTAAATCACCATGATATTTTTACATGATGCCTTATAAATATGGAAACAATTTGTAGTTCAGTTTGGATAGATGTTTTTAATAGTGGGTTGTCCTATTAATGTAGTGGAGCATTACATTTATCATACTCCTTGTGTTGATGGGACATGTATGACGTCAAAGGCTAGAAGCCATAATTGACATCGAAAGGGATGCACCACATTGAAATGTGGTAGCTCATTTATAGTGAATTTGTAAGGTAGTGTTGGTAGTTGTCCCTTTTTTGGTAGTAAATTTAGAAATCATGGCCTATGGTGCGATTAATGACCTTTTCCTGTGGAAGTGTACAAATATACTTTACAACCAGTTAGCTTCCACAATAACTAGCAAGAGGAACTCAATAAATGAGTTGCAATTAGAAAAAATGAAAGAAAGATTTTAATTATGTCCACGAGACCAAACAGTCTATGGGACTTAAAGCAGTAACTAGAGAACGATGTACATAGACAGCCGCTTAAAAAACGGTTGTCTCACTAAGCTTGCTAAATATCTATTCCTTTTTTTAGGTTGGATCTTCCACGATGAATCTTTTTTTTTTGTTTTTACATTGTTTTTCAAAGTCTAGTCTCTTCAAACATGGGCTAGATTGTCCACTTTCAATTTGTTGATGTATTTGATTCGGATGTCACTATAAGCTATGCAGTCCATGATGTAATGCCATTATCTCCACCACATCCAATGTACAAAATAAATATTCTCTTTTCCCAGTCCTCATTACGCTTGGTTGCTCCATCCATGTCTTACGACACACATTTGAAGATATCAACGGGTTTTGTGCATGTAATGGAAACCATCTTAAAAAATTTGTAAGGAATTTCTTGGAACACATCATTATCTTACTCAATATAAGATACAAAAATACAAGATGGTTGGTTGGAATGTGTGCCAGAAAAAGCACGACTGTGTCAACAGTTTTCTGTTAATGATAAAACTTGTGAGGAATGAAAACAATTGTCTTTAAAAATTGCAAACAATGAAAGAGATACAACAGTCTTAGCATTTTCTGAATTTTATATTTGTCAATTGCCTAGCACCATAGATTGGAGCAATTATATTGCTTGTAAAGCGCAATATATAATGGTAATACAATCACCTCTAATCAAAATGGGACACAGATGGACAGTGGGGTATAGTTTACAAATTGAACAATTTGGCATTTGACAACATGTCGGTATCTTTTCAAGGTCATTTGTTTTACTCATACTACGGAAGTGCAACCCAACATGCAAAAGTAATTTAAAATTAATATCATATATAACTCGAAATATGCATCAGAAGGACTTATTAGAGACAGAATCCCTCTTATTGATAACAACTGTCATGGAATGTCAAGCAAAAAGTAGCAAAGTTGGTCAAGCCATTCTAAGACTAGCATAACTTTAACTGATCATATAATTTACCAAACAAAAAGTCATCAATTATTTGCTAGTGTAGGCACAGTTCTGCCAAATCAATTATCTGCTCTAGGATTTTGCGGGGTGTCTGCAAATCTCCATGTCTTATTATGTGTAAATTCATAAGTTCGGGGACCTGCAACTTCATCAGCTGGCAATGAATCAGCAATTTCTTGCAAATTTGCTTGAGAGAGTTTTATGTTCAAGGAGCCAATATTCTCATCTAGGTTCTTTGTCTTTGTAGTTCCTGCTCGAAAGTCAATAGAAGAGCATCACATGATATTCTAGCAAAGATAAATTTACAAGTCAAACATACCCATTGATGAAACAGAACTACAGCAATGATACTCACCAGGGATGGGAACAACATCATCTCCTTGCTGCAAAACCCATGCCAAAGCAAGTTGACCTGGTGTACACCCATGTTTTTTTGCTAAATCTGCAATACGTGTGTAGAAAACCTTGTTCTTCACCAAATTTTCCCCTTTAAATCGTGGATGATAAGCCTGGCTCAATAAAAAATAGGCATATGAAGCCAAATGAAATTTCAAAAGGGATAGAAAAAATATACGTAAAGGAATTTGTTTCACATTCTTCAAAAAACTCTCAAAAAATCTTTCACAAGTTCAATCAAGACCCAACATATAACGGGTCAGTTCCTGAATATAACTTGAAACATACCAGCGAACTATTTTCCGGTAGCTTCTCCACGACTGCTTTTCCAGAGAAGAATCCACGACCAAGAGGACTATATGGTACTATACCAATGCCTAATTCCCTGATGATGAACAAGCACAGTTTTAATCCTATCAGTTACGGGACCCAAAGATTAAATTATTCACCGTACCATTTTCTTCTATCCGAGGATTGCACTCTATTCCAAACTTCATACTAAATTAGAAAACATCTTTAGGAAAAAATATGAAAAACTGAATTCAAAGATTTCCTACAACCACATAAGAAAAATAAACAAACTTCTTTAAGAGTTTCACCATGAAAAGTTGTGTTCCATCTCATTGATTGGCATGACTAGTGAAATTTCTAGCTATGTTCCAAACGGAGCTTGTTTCTGGCTCTAATCATGTATATGTCATGACATAATAATTTACCCCAAAGGTAAATATATTTACACACCCAGCTATCATGTTTTATTCATGGGACCATCATTTGACCTTTTTAACATTCAGATAGACCTTAAAACAATGATGTTATGAAATATGCCCAAAGGGTTCAGGACAGGTGGTGGGAAATGATGAGTTTCACACTGTAAGTTTCGGCTTCATTCTCTTGGGCTCTTGGCACCTTGTAGTAGACATGGGAACTCTTGGACGTACCACATAGCAATCAAATTTATGGCAATGCATGGAAGTAGTCCCACTCCCATGTTTCTTATGAGTTCTGCCCAAATGTTTCCCTAAAATAATTCAAGTGGAAGGATTTGATGCTGATATGGGCATGCCACGTGTCCAGATAAAATAATTTGTATTCTTTCCAAAAAAATCTCTTGCTAAATCAGAAAACATCTTTTAAGAGTTTTCACTGTGGACAGTCTTTCGTAAGAGCTTTCACTGTGGACAGTTATGTCCCATCTCATTGATTGTCATGACTGATAAAGTTTTTAATTGGTTCCCAGATGCACTTGTTTCTCACTCTAATCATTTCCATTGTCATGACTTCCAATTTTTACACCAAGTATGTTAACACGCCTGGCTATCATGTTTCACAACTAGGACCATTATTTTGACCATTTGTATGTTCATACATGCATTGACCAATTATCTTACGAAACATATTAAAACAAAGGAGAATCTACTCTCAAATGATAGTTTCTAACAAAAGTAACTTCTTATATGCTGTCAAACAGAAGGCTAGATTCCTATAGACAATCTGTAATGGAAACATGCATGCCGAACTCCATGTCTCGGCCACATTGTTGAGGACATAACAAGTGCCCCCATGTTGAAGATGCTTTTGGATTAAAAACTCCGGACATTTTATCTAAAAGCATCTTTAACATATTATGGACTGTGAAAACATAAAATCTCTTAAGTGTTTATATTTTAACATATGCCACTATCTTGGCATATATTTCTTAATTCCGTATTTTCAGCTATTTTTTTGTAAACTTCATTTCGCGGAATCTTAGAAACACTCTATTCTCTCTCCCACACCCATAGACAGAAAATAAAGCGTATTAAAAGTTCAAACATCGAAATCTCAAAAACACCCTAGAAAAGCATGAAATCTATTTAGGGATTCCTCTTAAAATGGAAAAATGGTGGCTAGTCGCTTTTATGAGGTTTCATATGTTTTCTTCTATTTCTTGTTGTTTCAAAAATGTTTTCTTTGCCAAAATGTTTCCAAGTAGGAAATCATAGTGTACTATGGAGAAACCATAAGCTAGTTGTTGGCTGAAATTTTTCACAAGTATTTCCTTAAGTAGGAGTGCCAATCCATGAGCACCAAGGTGGAGATATAAGGGAGCATGGATAGAGAATACACAACTACCAAAAGAAAGCGTGAAAGGGTGTAGTACCGAGACAGACAAAAATGGAGGAGGAATAAGATGATGTTCAAGAAGGGAAAAGGGAGTGTCAACTCGCGGAAGGATGGATAAGCCGAGTGTGGAACATGGAGATGGCCACACTAAGAAGAGCGCCCCAGGGTGGATCACCAAAGTAAGACCACCAGAGAATACCTACTAGCAAGTTGACCCTTCACCATGAAAGGAAAATAAGGAAGAACTGCCACTTGGCAGTTGCATGAGACAGGTGTTTAATTGCATGAAGACACTTGGAAATTTGCATGATCCGTGCATCAATCCATTTCTTTATCGTCTCCCTATAAAGCAATGCATCTATTCTAGGGAAAAGAGAGGAAACAATCTATAAAGAAATGCTACTTTTTTGTAGAGCGAAGTATGCATTAAGGAAGAATGTTGTTATTTTGTTAAAGTTGTAGGATGCATATCAGAATGTTTATGGTCATTTGTTGTTTTGCTCTCTTATAATGAACACATAGAATGATTACGGGCCATATTGTTGTGACAAGATTATTTTGGTAATGCTAATGGTTGATTCTTGTTGTTGTGCATACAATCTCTGTCATGTTTAGGAGTTGTAACTACATTTCTTTGATTCGTGTTAGATAAAGGATAGTGTGTTGGTTATAATTATCTAGTTGTTTATGTGCACTCTACAAATATGGCCAAGCATTGTTGATAAATGATGGAGCCTCAATTCCATTATGTTTATCAATTAACCGAATAAATGAGCCCTAAGCTCTCTAATTTGCTTCAGGTGAGTTATATTGCAAAGTATGGCATCGTTCTAAATAAGATGGATGTCTCGGAAGGCTTCAGTTCCATTCCCAATGTTGGTTATTAGCTAATGTGTGGCATGAGGAGAAAAATAGCGCCCAACATTTTAGTTCCATTAGGTGGGACCTCTATCTCTTTTGTGTTGTTGAGGCATTGGATGGTATGGCGCGCAACTCATGAAAACTTGGAAGATTGATTACATCAGATCGCATTTGATATTGCTAAGAAGGATCCATCACAAGGATTGTTGATGCCAAAGAAGTGGCTTGAAGAGAATGTGTGATTTCCTATTTAATGATTTCTTTGTAGAGTTTCAAATACAGTTATATGAGTGACTAGCTGTCTATGCTAGTCAAAGAGGACGCCAATTTCAGAGACCAATAGAATAGACAGAGGAGAGGCTTGAATACTTCGCATTGGAAGATGAAGTGTGGACTCGTACTGTAGATGTGTTCTAACATGGAACATATTATAATTACTTTTGCAGTTTGTTGTGACATCATACTCGCCTGCTGACGAGGAAGAAACAATTTTTTTGGGAGGCATGGAAGGTTTGTACCGCAAATCCCTTCATAGACTGACATTTGATGGTTGATAACAATATAGAACTCTTATAGGTGGCAAGCTAAACACCCACAATGTGGGGTAACACAACGGCAAGGGAAGATGGATGGCAAAATAGACTGTTTCAGTACGGGTACAGGTATGGTACGCTTTTGGGTACTTTATATATATATATATATATATATCTACATACGTATGTATGTATATAAACTTAGAAATTTAAAGAAGCATTTGCATACTTATTGAAATAACATAGTGGGCAGGAAAATGTTGACTGTTTGGAGGGCCCCACCACCCAATTGCTCATGTGGAAGGAATGCACCGGTAAGATACGGTGTTCCGCTTCTTTGATATCCGATACGTGGCTAGTTTTTTTAATATTTAAGAGAATTACGAAAATTGATATTATCATTGGAACCTTTTAAGTATTTTAATATTTTAACAAGACCCCAATTTATTTATTTTTTGGTTTGCTTAAAAGGGGCATAAAAATAAGACTTTGGTTTGCTACAAAGGGGGCAGGGAAGATGAAACAAAAACATTGCCCTCATTTAGATTTGAATTGAAAGAAGAGTCTTTAAAGATTCCTGCTCAAAGTAATGTGGGGCTCGACGCTGAATATGAGTCCACTCTTTACGACAAATGTTACGCAAACTCCAAAAGCATGAAATATCTGTGTTTTCTGGGCATCCATCCGTATTTATCACGGAGTCGCCATGCTTTTATAATGTGATGTGTCATCTTACATAATTAAAGACACCGACAACATTAACAAATCATAGGATTCGCAACACTTTTAATGAAGCAGAGGTATATTTAAATCTATCAATGTTTTATGAGGATCATCAATTTCGCCATTGTTGATAATTAACTGCTCTTCTTCGTCTGAAAGTATTTGCTCACTGAATTTTTTTATTTGAGTTTCATTTTTCCCTGTGGGTACGCTGCGGGTATGTACCCACAGGCCCGGGTACATCCCAGGTATGGATTTCCGTACCCGGACCATACCCGGACCTGTGGGTATGTACCCACAGCGTTTCTGTACCTGAAACGTTTCAGGGCTGGTATGAAAGGGGGGCGGGACGTTTCAGTGCAGTCCAAAATGGAGTGTGGGAAAGAATGGGAGGATTTACACTGAGGAGAAGAGGTTTTGAAATTGCTTCAAGCGACCAACTAAGAAGATTGATGCGGTATTCGGAGGCTTGAGAGTTGGCATTGAGAGGCTTCAGCTCTTGTAGTCTTGGGAAAAAAGGGAGAGGTAGCTCAGTGAGTCCCTAGAGGCGAAAAGGGTGGCCACGGAATTTTGTTCCCATGCGCAACAAATCTATCAAATATAAAACAGAGGAGGCAGAAGCAGATGGTTTGGTGCCTGAGGATGGTAGATGGGAGGATGGAATAATATAAACAAGTCCTAAGGAGACTGATGGACTGTGCTAGGCAGCTTCGCCAGAGTCTGAGCCACAAGTGTTTCTCATATTGTTAGTAAGAAGAAAGCATTGTTGTGGCGTTGCATCTAGTGGAACGTCAAGATAAGGAAGTATTTACTGGAGAGCCCTCATGTTCTGGGAAGACACAAGCATTTTTCACAGAAGCAGGTCGTAGCATCAATAATTGCACATTTGAATTGAAATGTGCAGAATCCAGCCCCACTCCCTTATCACCAGTTTAATATTGTGATTAGTCTCCCAAAGTATAGAGAACACGAAAGCATAGAGAGGAGCATGTCCAGAAGTGTGAGATCATCTAGCACGCCAAAGGTACAATGATAGCTGTGAAGAAGGCAACTCATTTCGCCGCTACACTATATGACCGAGCTCATTCACAGTCCTAGTAGTGTAAGTATGATCCAAACTGGACATGCACCAGCCATGATAACCTAAAGACAACAGTCTTGAATGAGGTCCAATATCCTAAGATGAAGCAACACCATATTCTGGAGCTGAAGGAAATACGACAAAAGGCCATTGAGTCTGTAAAGGAGTATAGCTCGCGCTTTTGAGCATTGATGGCTAAGCTTCCTTTTAATCTGAACAATGACCAATGCAAGGAATGATTCATTGGAGGCTTGATTGACTCGATGAAGCAACAACTCAGCCAAAATGCGTATAACAGTACACCAGGCATTGGAAGGCTGCCCTGCAGATGGAATATAGAAGCAAGATTGGAGATAATCTCAGCATTAGCGCTCGTATGGAGGCCCAAATTGTGGAGATGCCGCATTGATTGGAGAATTTGAGCAGCATGCAATCTGCAAAGGTGAAAAAGGTTGTGTTGTTTTCTGAGATTTACATGGCCCGTGACCAGATCATAATCAGTGCCCCCAAGTGTCGAAGATGAAGCAGCGAGCAATGAATGAATGGTGTGCCATCTGTGAAGACAACAATTGTGATATAAGGAACTGCACGGTTTTGGGAGACATGAAAAATGCTTGAGAGAGAAACATAAGACAAGCCACAAAGGTTGAGTGCAGCAAAGGAATGCAGTTTAGAGGGCGAGGCCAAAGGAGGATACATATTGGAGATCGCCAAAGTGGTTGTTTTAGTTGTGGAGACCTAGATCATTTATGGCACCAAGGTCTAAAGTATCTAACATGTGGCAAGTATGGAAGGGATCATCAACCTGAAGATTGTTTGGAACTTAATGCCAAAGTTTTGGAGGAGCTCCAAAAGGGAGCAGGGATGATAAGGGCGGCCCAAATAAAGCTGTAGTGGCGCAAGCTTGGCTGGCACCAAAGGAGAGTAAACTCAAGCCACTAGTGAACATAACAACCTGGGATTGCACTCACCTTTGTTTCCCATCAGAAGAGTTGGCGAGAGAGCTAATGAAGGTGCATTAGGCCGTTGAAACACCAAGGACATACCCTGACCTATATGCCAGCACAAGGAAGTTCTCAAGGATGATGTGGATATCATAAGATAGATTCAAGGAGATTCGATAGCTGCGTGTGAATTGGAGGCATCCGAAAGCTAGCACTTCAACTAGTAATGAGCCAGAGTTGAGGGTACTAAAATAAATCTTTACACTATCAAGAAAGAATGGAATTGTGACAAGTTTCAAAGATTTCTCGAAGAAACAGGCTCATGGAGGTGCGCAAGAGCATCGTATCCATAGGATAAAGATTGATAAATAACGTCAGTTATGAAAAGGAATTAATCATTGATGCCACCATAGATGGGTATAATGTATGCGATATACTCGTTGACAGTGACGCAAAGGTGAATGTGTTGACAAAACAGCCTAGATTGCTATAGATTGCCCCAAACCAAGCGCTTCATAAGAGGTGCAAAGGTGGATATACTTCCTTACTTCCGAATGATCGAATTATTGAAGCCTTTAGATCATACTGCACTATTTGTTAGACCCTAGTGTTATGCAAATAATGCAGATGTGCTTCAAGAAGCGTTTCATGAGTTTTGATAAGGGTGATAGTAACATAGTGATCATTGTGAATCTGAAGCACTGCCACAGGGGAGCAGCAGCTGAATGATATTTACAACATTATAGTATAGGAGGATGACTTTATTCATCCTCCCGTGGAAGGAGAGCTGCATTGGGAGGATAAGACATCAACTAGAGACTTAAGGGATCATTTGGAACAATGAGATGCAAGAGAATATGAAGCTTTTAACTGGCTATGTGCAAATGTCAGTGCATGCCTGAAGGTTCAACCAGTTACAAGCCCACTAAGGAGCACAGTGCTAGACCAACACCCCTGCCCTACAAACTTACCGAGAAAGAGAATGTGGATGCACAAGGCCAAGGCCAAATACTGCTTCGAAAAATTAATTGGGGTTGGGAAGGGATAAATGCCCATGGACATAGTGAACAAAAATAAGGTTGTTGGATGGTGGGATCGAACAAAAGAGCAATAGGACCATGTTTTGAGTGTAGTGACAACAACGTCCAAACATCTAAAGATCCAATAATCCTTGTGCAACTAGTAGTTGAGGCGCGGTCAAGTGAGACTTGAAGGAAGACAAAACAAGTCCAACCCACCAAGCATCGAGCTTGAGCTTGCTCAAGTGTCAAAAGTAAGCAAGGCCACTACTTCTCATGAATCCTCAATTAGCGATCATGGATTCAGCATGATTTTAAGAGATTTCCCCAGTGCGAAAGGATCATAGAGCACAAAGTTCGGTATTGAGTCCAACATAGCATCAAAGGGAGGAAGGACCATTGCAAAAAGACAACCAATGCGTGGAGAACGTGTTGGATTGCTCGTCAGTTACTTGAGCAAGACTTTGCACGTTAATTCCCAAAAGGAAATGAAGCGATGACAAGAATCGTGAGATGTGAACTAAGCACACTCTTGATTAAGGACATAGAATGCCCTAAATTTGTCAAGTACTATGAAAATTCCCTGATTCAGGCCCATTAGGCCTCAAGAAGGCATTAATAAAAAAGGAAACAAACAAATAAGGTCAAACAACCAAATAGAGTAGGAGTAGGTGACAAGGTATCGTCTATAAAAAGGAAGCTTGTGGAAGTCATTTTCACTTAAGGAATTGCAAAATTGAGCTCCACAGCTATCTTCCATTAAAGTAGACGAACCTAAAAGAAAACCAAACACTAGAATTTGCAGAGCCGAACAAAAGGCAAGCCCTTATAGACCCAAAAGAGAGATTCTGTCTGCAAAACATTAAAGGGTCAAATGGTGAACAATGCAAAGAAGAATGAGAAAGTGTCGACCTAAATCAACTAAGTCCCTAGAAGCAATGATGATGCAGCAAAAACAAGGAAGAGGAAGGCACCCAAAATGGCGACAAGGGAGTAGTATCAACCGCCACTGCTGAAAGTACAAAAGCGTGTGGGTAAATTTCCAACAAACGGACACCTTGCCATCAATGCATGCTATGGGAACATAACCTGCAAGAAGGGGTTTTTGGGCTTGCCCTCAGGACCAATATAAACAAATTAGAGATTCAAAGTTGGCGGCCAAGAGGTTAAGGTGCACTCGATTATTACTGCAGACAGAGAATACACAATTGCCAGAAGAGAGCATAGAAGGGCATGGTGCCAATACAAACAATAGCATCAGAGGAGGAATAAGACGGTGTTCATGACAAGAAAAGGAAGTGTTAACTCGCAAGAGAATGGATATGGTGAGCGTGGAGATGGATAGACCAAGAAGAGAGGACAAGGGGTAAAGCACCAAAATAAGACCATAGGAGAAGACAGGTTGCCAAGTTGACCATTGACCATGCACAGGCAATAAGAAACAAGTGTCACTTGGCGGTTGCATGACATAGGTGTCAAGTTGCATGAAAATGCTTGGCCATTTGCATGATCCATGCATCAATCTATGTGATCTATCTTCCCCAGTAAAAAACTCTATCCATTCTAGGGAAGAGAGTACAAAATCTATTAGTATATGCTGCCAATTTGTAGAGCAAAGTATACACCAAAGAAGAAGAATGTTGTTTTATTAAGGCTGTAGAATGCATCTAGGAATGTTTATGGTCAACTATTGTATTGCTCGCTTATATGGAATATAAAGAGGGATTATGGATTTGCTAGTAAAGCATATGGTTGATTCTTCTTGTTGTGCATGAGATCATTATAATGTTTAGGAGCTGTAACTACATTTTTTTATTTCATGCTAGATAGAGGATAGTATGTTGGTAGTATATGTGTTGCTGGCAAATAACCAAGTGTTGACGATAAATGAAGGAACCTCAATACCATTCCATTTATCGATCAGCCCCCGATCTCTGAAATGCACTTCGGACGAGACGTCATGCAAATGCTGCCATCTTTCGAATAAGATGGATGCTCCAGCACACTTGAGTTCCACTCCCAATGTTGCCTATTAGCTAAAGCATGGCATGAAGAGCAAAATAGTGCCTCACACCAGTTCCCCTAATGGTCATAATGCTCTTCTCGCATGTTTATATATTTTCCTATGATAGATCTAGGATTTGGTGTCACTCGATTTCACCCCAAAATCTGTGACTACCCAATTCGAAAAAAATTTCGTACTTTTAAAATAGTGGGTCATTTGTTGTTTTTATTGCACGAAAGTTCTGTATCGCATCAAGATAATCCTAAATAACCATATTAGCCCTTTTCGCCAAATACCCGGATGCCCAAAATTGTTTTATTCGTAAGTCGGGATTTGTCTCAAGGGAAATTTGTATTTAATTATTTTGAGCCCCGTGTGAAGCTATTTGCGCTCCGTTTTAACTCCGTTATAAGCGAATATGTTATTATTCCTGTATACCAGAAGGATTTTAACTTATTTTAAGTTTTGGGCTTTATTTGTAACTTTTGGCAATTTTTCGTGTTTTTGTGGTGTCCCGTTCTGTTTTCTGTGAAATTTCTCTGGAACAACTCCTTCGCCGGGTAAGCCCGATTTTTGGCCTAGAGCAGAGGAAAAACATACACGCACATTTTGCCCGGAGGAAGTCATCATCGGAGGTCTGGATCACTGGGAAAAAGCGAAGTCGTGCACAGGAAAGCCCCTGCGGGGATGGGCGCATTTTTGGAAAACAAAGGATTTAAGCTGCGATGGGAAAAACATAAGCCGCAGGCAGGATGGGAATTGTATACCTGCCTGGCAGGGTACTTTTTCCCGTGTTATAAAAGTCACTTAAGCTGCAGTGGGAAAAATAGAGGCCGCAGGCAGGTGGGAATTTATTGCCTACCTTGCAGGGTGAAAATTCCCATGATATAATAAAAGGAAAGTGACTTAAGTGAAATCATGGGATTTTAGTGCCTACCTTGCAGGGTAAAGAATCCCATTGTCAAAGTCAAATCACTTAAGTGGATCATGGGATTGTGGTGCCTACCTTGCAGGGTAAAGAATCCCATTATGGTGAAAATTCTTAAAAATAGAATTACATGTGCAAAAAAGTGCGCCCCCTTTGGTAAAGGATTAAAGTGATTAAATTGATTATTTTTAATAATCTTTCTCCTTGGAAAAAGTGCGCCCAAGCTAGAGGAGGTCAAAAAGTCAAAGGAGAAATAAAAGAAAGGGATTAAATTAATTAAATTTAATTTATTTTAGTGGCTGCCCCTCTCCTTGGAAAAGTGCGCCCCATTTAGGAGTTATTTAATGATTTTAAATACATTAAATCATTAAATTAATTTCTATTTTCAGTGGCTATGGTCAAAGCACACTGTGAGGCTAAAGTTAAGTGCTGTGTGAAGGATTAAATTGGATTAATTTAATTTATTGGATGGCTGTCCTTAAACATGCAATTTTTAAAAGAGAAAAGCATGATTTTTAATTAATTAATTGCCTTTAATTGTTAGGGCAATTATTAATTATAGAATTGTGAAGGTTATATAAGCATGGGCAGCCATATGGATTTATTATTCAACACACAGGTAAAGAATTGCAGCAAGGAGAAAAAGTGCGCCCCCTTTAGAGGAAGGATTTTGCACAGACAAATTGCTAACAAAGGCTAAAAGCTTCCAGATTTGGCGCATGCTTTGGAGAAGGTTCATCTTCATCTGCACAATTGTTTTCACAGGTGTTAAAGGAGCTCAGGTGTTGATTGAAAGGATTCATGCTCTCTTTATGTGCAAATTAAACACCAATTTTTGGGGCAGCAGGCTTGAAAAGTGCAGATTTTTATAATTCAAATTCACTATTCATGCTCTGGTGGCCATTTTTGTCTGAATAAATTGCAGGAACTCATTACAGGTGCTTTATAAAAGAAAAGGAGCATTTATCAATGTCCAATACATTGCAAATATCCTCCGAATCTGAAGAATTGTCCAGATCTGCACCAGTATTGAAGAAAGCAGGCCAAATTAGAAGAAAAAGAATTATTCAGACAAAGATTGATAAAGCCATGGCAAAAGGAGATGAAAAAGAGAGCACGATGGATTCATGCATTGCTTCTAAGCTTACAGACATAGGAGACACGGATCTAGGCCCAGAACCTCTTTCTGATTTGATAGATAGATCCAGAGCTGGAAAGACTTCACTCATGCGTGCGGTCAAAAGTAGTGGAATTATTCGAGCTGCAGCTTTCCCGTGTACAGCCCAATTGCCAGAGTTTGTGATGGAGTGTGCTAGATCTTATCATCCTTCATCCAGATCAGTGCGTGATGTTGCGGGAAAGACAATAATTCGTTTGGATGCAGAATTCTTCGATTATTGTTTGAAGATTCCAGTACGAAAGGTGGTGACTTCTATTAGCATTCAGGATGCTGACAGTAGGTGGGAAAAGCATAGAGCTGATTGTGTGAGCATCATGAATAGCCGGTTCATGAAGAAGCCTAGATCTCCTTCCGGTTCGAGAACTCTTCCACGATCCAATTTGGTGCAGGAGGCGGATGATATTGTCAAATTGCTATGCAGGTTGAATGGTGAAGCGAATGCCTACACTTTCCGGACATGGATGTATGCTTTCATCAGGACCATTGAAATCAACAAGGTTGATTCTATAATCAGTTGGTCAGAAATTATTAGCAGCAACATCGGTGAGCAACTGCGGAGCGTAAAGCGTACCTTCAGCTTCAAGATGACTTCATACTTGGTATATGCTGCAGCTTCACAGGGTGTCTTTTCCAAATTTGGATAGATGTGGTATTCTTTCCGAGGATCCCATTTTGAGTGCTACCCCACGACTTACGCACTGCGTGCGAGAAGGACTTCAAAGTGATCAACGATGGTTTCTTCTATGATTTCATCTGCAGGTTAGACAAAGACTTGAAGACTCACAGGGTAAGCAAGGAAGCATGGGAAGCAGTGTCCAAGATTGGCAGTGTATTCATCCAGTTTGCAGATTTCACATACCTCAGGGTTACGAGCTTTTCAGGTGAACCAACAAAGATGCCAAGGTACCCAAGTGACAGATTGATTGCCATGGAGCTAAGCAGGCAACTTGTGGAGTTACACGACCTTCAGTCGAAGCGGCACAAGTCTACGGGCTACTTCCCACTCACTGTGGGATATTACAGTTGCATCAGCATTCACAGAGCTCGAGGGATGGAAGCACAAATGTTGTCCGAGTATGAGCATGAGTTCTTCCCTGCACGGCTTAATTTTGATCCATTTGGAATAGCCAGGAAGACAATCTCCCAGGAGTACGCACATGTGCCTTCGTTAGAAGATTTCTGGATGAAGTGCAGAAGTGAGTACGAGGTCAGAAAGAAAGATTTCAGCAGGCTGTCGGCAAAGCAAGTATTTGACTTTGGACTAGCGCGGATACCTGCGGATCTTAAAGATGATGGGAACGTGGTACTTGACACTTACCATCAAATGGGAGGAGATAAAGCTCTACTACAGGATAGCAATGGCGAGGCTGCGGCCTGACAATAGAAGAAAGATCGGAGAGTGTGTTGGTGAGTACTTGAGTGGCGCTAACGAGGGATCTTGCCTTGATGAAGTATTGATGAATCAAATCACGGGCAACTTCGGCGCAGGAGATTCCCTCAAGCGAAAGCATGAAGGAGAGAGCAGCAGAAGGTCCGAGAAGTTGAAAGTACGCAGAAGATCTCAAGAGAAAGAGAAGACCACTTCTACGACCATAGCTTTGACTCCGACTTCTCCAGTACCTAGTGGATCACCAACTATTGCACCACAGCAGCAGGATGTTTCCATGCCTTCATTAAAACCAGCAACGTTCATCTTCTCTCCGCAGCCACTTCGTTCAGCACCCGTTCCAGAGGAGATGTTGAAGCTGCAGATGACGGAGTTCGAAAGAGCTTTGTCCTTGGATGTTTCAGAGGATGGCAGCCATGCAATCTTTGTAGCACTTTCGATGGAGAGGATGCAGAGCGGGAGATGGTAGCGCACTCAAGAACTTCTCATTCTCGAGAAGTAATTTCTCGGAATGGTTAGCTTTGCAGTTGGTTCGGAAGCAAGAATAGAGATGAACTTAGAGGAACATGACTTGCGGCTACTTCGAGGATCGGCGGAGAAGAGCAGAAGGCCTAAAGTTGCTAAAGCAACTTCTAGGTTGATCATCGAGGATTCGGGAGAGAAGTTTTTTGAGATATCAATCCCGGCGGAAGGAAAGGTAGAAGAGGAACTCACGGCGAGAAGATGTGACGGTGACCAAAAATACCACTCCCGGTCAAGCTACCCTTTGAAGGATTGAAGCGGGACACGCGAGACATTCTTTGGATACTTTGTTCCTTAGGCAGCGGTGAAAAGGCGGAGAAAGAAGAGCTACGAAGCAAATATCTCAATTATGTGAGATCATAGCCAAGGTTGCTAAATCTTCCGTTCGGCCCATTTAGTAGCGGTGAGTGATCATCTTATGCGGGAAATGGAAGATGCAAGCAATCAAGTAAAGGCTATTGACGAATGGAAGGATCGATTATTCGTCAAGCACGTGCTGACTTGGGAAGTGCCGACCGCTACTAAAGGTTATGAACGATGCACGAGAAAATCAACTAAAGCAACCGATAGAAAGCATAAAAGGAATAAATACGATTGCGAGAGAGTAACTTTGAGTGTTTTGGCCGAGATCAACAAGTGCTGGGAGATGTATTAGTTGTAGAGCAAATTGTGCGGATGGATCGGTCGAGAAGGGAAGCGGTAGAGTTTGCGGTATCTTTCCGTTTGGAGATCTGCAGAGTTTCTTGAAAGAGGATGCGAGCACTTGAGAGCGAGAACATCAGATTTGCCGGATAGTGTTATTTCTTTCACTTTGAGGAAAGAGTGGATGAAGGTATTACTTCATACGTGCGGATTGTTTCTAACGAGGTGCATGATTCTCTGGAGGTGCAAAAGAGGATTGATAAAGCCACCAAGCCTTTCACGATGAACTCTATCGGTAAAGTGGTGACACTGCGCAGCGAACATTGCGAGATTTGGGCCAAGTTTGGAAGAAGTGGAAGCATGCGGCAAAGTGTTGAATGAAGGATTGCTGCAATTCGGGACGAGAAAAGGAAAGCGATAGCTAAAAGCAGATGGAAAGATCTTTGAACTATATGTTCGACAAGTATATCGATTTGAGAACAAAGAAGAAGATGTAGATGTTACGGTGGCATGACTTCTTCTATTTCTTTCTTCTTCTATTTTCTATGTTCCGGATGAAATTGTAAACTTCTAAGTTATTGGTTTTGACCATTACTTGAAGTCATGTGGAACCTTTCTATTAGTTAAGTGATACATGTGTCACTTAAGAAGAAGTTAGTTGAGGATGATTGCCAAATGTCATCTTTACTTGTTCATACTTTAGTTCAGTTTGAGTCTTCTATTTGTACTTTCCCTCCTACATTCTATAAGTAGGAGAAGAACCTACGGGTTAATCATCGATCAGAATTTGTAAGAAGCAATCTTGTGTTCTAGACTTTGTCTTTGAACCCCGAGAGCCACTTGTTGCGAGAGGAATACAAAGAAGCGAGGTTTAGGAGAACTTTGTGTCACGGTGTATTTTGTTTCTTGCTTCTAAATCTTAGATCTCTTAATAGACTTTGTGTTATTTTAGATCTGGATCTAGAGCTGCCTTTGCTTTATAATTCTGTGTATTCAAATCTATTAAGTTTCTTCTATGTGCATGCAATTAGCTCGATATCTCCGATTGGGATGCACATCTTCCTTACTTCTTCTTTGTAATTCCTTTACTTCCTTCTTCTATAATCTTCCTTTCTTAAACAGCTGCTTACTTGCTGCAGAACTTCTTAGTTATGGTTCATGAACTAAGTTGTTAAAGTAAAACCACGATAGATAATAACACATTTTTATTGACAAATCGACACGGGAGCCTCACCGGTTAAATGAGGAGATTTATCTCATGTTTGCCTAGGTTTGATGCTATGCGAGAAAATCTAGCCAACGAGATTGCACTAATAGTATCTCCATATCGTTCAATGTCTCCTCGCTCTATTTACGAAGTTGGGATTCTCATAATATTAATAACCTTTCAAGTGATATTAGAAATGCTGCAAAAAAAGATAATGGGTGGTGAAAATGGGAAGGAAATAAATGCAGGCACAAAAAGGAAGTGAGAGAGAGGCTCTGACAATGAAATTTACATCAATAAAAAGGGATTTCACTTGGGTAAAAACGTTACTTCTAAATGCATCTGTCACACTTATATTCTGAAAATTGTTAAAATACAAGTCTTAAGGCAAAATTCTTGGTATAAATTTGTTTTTAATTTTTAATATTATACTTTACCCTACTTGGCTGTTTTTGAATTTATAAAATTGTGATATGTAAGCGTGGTGCAACAGAAGAAAAATGTATGAAAACCATAGGAATACATGATCCTCCGGATTCTTAAGGATTGAAATCTATGTTGCCGGGATACGGGTTCGGGTGCACGGTTGATACACGGGTTCGATACACGGATATATATATATATATATATATATATATATATATATATATATATATATATATATATATATATTAGTCCATAAGAAATACAAAACTTGAAAAATATAGTACAATCAATGTTCAAAACATTCAATATACTTAAGATTTTACATTTTCTATGATATATGAATATTATATTCCTTTGTGTTTCATCCATTTCCTTTGAGATTAATTTTTGTGTTGCAATGGTGGCCATAAAGGACCTATTTAATTAGGTTGACTCTAACCTGCCAATGATAACTAAAGAGGTCAGTCCAATGGTTGGTCCTTGCATTCATATTATCCAAAATCACCTTCTAATCATTTTCATCTGCACCATGCATGCAACCTAGGGATTATCCCAGAAAATCATAGCTTTGAGGGTATGCAACCTAGTAACTGTGGTTTTAGGTTTCCTTTTCCCCCTTTTTAAATTGTTTATAATTATTATTATAGGCTCGACGGATACAGCTCGGGATGACTGGGTAGCCATATCTAGGTGTATCAGATACGCACCAGGTAAGGGCTCGTATATGGATATCCAGCTGCTCTGTTAATAACATGAGTCATAGTTAAAAACTAATTGAATCGCATATGCATGGGAAATACTAAGGAAATGAAAAGAAGTGATCAAATATTCCCGAGGGTTAGATTATAGAGTATTAAATTGTAGATCCTCTCATTGAAACAAGAGAGTTGCACCAAGCCAACTCAATAAAGGTTCATACTGCAACCTAACCTTGGGGCACATAATGATTTTTGCATTTCATGGCTCAAAGATTTTGCAGAAAAGATCTACAATATAAAATTTGCAATACAAAGCTACAACATCAAGAAGGAGAATACATCTCAAAGGATATATTAAAACAAGAGTATCCGGGAGCTAATCACAAAGTTGAATTAATGAGCAGAAATAGAAAACATTGAGCAAGTTTGTATCTAATGCAGGTTGCCACAGCCGAAAAATTATGTATTAAAGCAATGAATGGGGAATTCTTTGTGTAAGAGTTTTCTGGGTACAACTTGATCCAAAAATGGATATGGAAATGCCCAATTCTATGTATTCTCCATATTTGATACTTGCTCTATAGGTTCTCAACCTATTCTTTCTTCAGGAGATGGTCCGGTCAGTGGGGTGATCCGGGCACCTTGAATGACGTTGAAGCCATCATTGTTCTGTTAGGGGAATTTTCAAGTGATGGTTACGCAACCCCCTGTCTACATTTAGCGGAGGTTACGTCCACGAAGGTTCCAGAATTCAAGATCTCAACGATTTTCCTTTGTCTCTCTTTCTCGATTTTGTAGTATAGTTGTGCGTAATTTTTCACGTTATATTGGTTAACAAAGAACTTAGTAATCTTTCATTCATTTTCACAAGCACAGGATTTGTTTATTGTTATAAATCAGCAGTTTACAGATCAGATTGGTATCAAAGTGTTAAGATTTCAGTTTTTGTGTGGTTAACTTGTGTTGAGATTGCAATTAGATGCCCCTTACCCGAAAGGGAAAAGAAAGCGGTGAAGGTATCCTTATTCCTTTTGAAGCTAGAGATTTCACCAGGAAGTGGAAGCAAGGAATCTGAGACATGGCTCGTAGAGAAGATGCAGATGATAGCGGAGAAGAGCGTTTCTATAAGTTGGAGGCAAATGTGGCAAGTCTGTCCAAGGATGTGGGCAAGTATTTCCTTGTCCATAGGGAAATTGGAGTCCATCATGGGATTACTCATGGAGAAACTTGGTGTTCCAAACGAGACACCAGAAGCCACTGTGAAGAAGATGCTATGAAGAAGAGCAAGCCCATGCCATTCCCACACCTCCTCCATTCAAAGCAAGAGGCCAAGATAGAGATTAACCTTATGATGGGGACGTGAATGTTGAGAAGCTAGACCATTGGCTAGCTCAACTTGAGGTATATTTCAGTTTGCATCAAATTAATGAGAGTCAATAGATTTCCTTTGCAAGGTTAAAATTGACCAATCATGCTTTAACTTGGTTTGAAAGTTATGTTCATTCATTGGTTGTTAAGAAGCTTCCTCCTATTACTAAGTGGGATGATTTTAAAAAGCTAATCAAAAATTAGTTTTATCCTATTTTTATGAGGAAGAGAGGTCCATGTATTGGCGTAGTATCTTAGGAAGAAACAAGGCCAGAATGTGCAGGAGTATACCTAGTGAGTTCCGGAAGAAAGTATATAGATGGGAAAATGATGTAGCAGACCGGACCTATTGATGAAGTATATTGGTGGACTCCATAGCCACTTGAGGAGACCAGTTCTCTTGGCCAAGCCGTGTGAGATGTAGATGAGGCTTGTTCGCAAGCTCACTACTTAGAGATGGACAAGAAGAAGAGTTCATCTACCTCTCAGCATGCTTGAACAAACAAGGTGACACCAACAAAAGGATAAAGGAAAAGGAAAGGGTAAGAAAAATGCTACTTTTGTTTCTAAAAAGGATACTAAAGTTCATTGTGGGCATTGTGATGTTGACACTCATTCGAGGAAAAATGTTGGAAGCTCCACGGAATTACATCCCTTCAAAAGAACAAGAAAAAAAGAAGAAGGCCATGGCTTCCCTCTAGGAGAGGAAGTGTTTTTTGCAGTGAAGAGGTGGATGAGACTATGTGTTGTACCTCCATCCATAGAGAGGTATGTTTGGGTAGTAATAGTGTTGTTCAGGAAAAGGAACTAACTAAGCTTTTCATTTAAAAATTCAAGTGAAGAAAACTAAGGTGGATGCTCTTTTTGATACATGTTCTCAAGCTAATTTGATTAGTAAAGAGTTAGTGGATAGGCTAAAGTTGGAAACTTACAATCACCCAAGTCCATATTCTTTGGGTTGGGTAAAGAAAGGTGTAGACATCAAGGTTACTAAGCAATGTAAAGATCACTTTTGGTATTGATAAAATTTATTGATGAAGTTACTTATGGATGTTGTTCCCCTTGATGTGTGTGGTGTAGTATTTGGCAGCCCATATTTGTATATCAGGGATGTTATCTTCATGAGGAGAGCCAACTAGTACCGCTTGGTGAAGGATGGTAAGAGCTACATCATTTCAGCCTTTTTAGAGATTCGAAGATCTCTTTGGTAAGTGCCACTGAAGCCGAAAGCTTATTAATGCTAGTGGTAAATTTGCATTACTTCTTTTGAGGGATATGATTAGAGAGATGAGATTGTTACATCTAAAACCACTTGTAGCATGTTTTCTAACAAAGAGAGAGACAAATATAAAGAGTTGGTTCAACAGTTCAGAGAGGTCTTTCAAGAACCTACAGGGTTGCCCCAATCAGAGGCAATTGAGCATGAGATCCATTTCTTTACCCGATAGTCGCTTCTAAACTTGGGATTATACAGGAAGTCTTTGAAAGATGCCAATGAGGTAAAACAATAGTTGTAATCTTTGATTAAACAAGGTATAATTTGTCCTAGCACTTCTCCATGTGGTTCTCCTATTGTTTTAGTACCTAAGAAAGATGGTTCATGGAGAATGTGTGTTGATTATAGAGCTTTAAATAAAATAACCATCAAGAATAGGTACCCTCTTCCTCGCATTGATGATTTATTAGATCAGATTACAACATGCTAAATATTTTACTAAGCTTGATTTGAAGTTTGGGTATCATCAAGTGCGGATCAAAGGAAGAGGGACATCGGAAAATAAATGTTCAAGACAAAGCAAGGGTTATATGAATGGTTGGTATTACCGTTTGGGCTATGCAATGCACCAACTACCTTCATGAGGTTGATGAATGAGGTAATGAGGCCATTTATTGATTCCTTTGTTATTGTGTACTTGGATGACATTTGGTTTTTAGCAGAACTTTTGAGAGCATATTGACCATTTGTGTCAAGTTTTGCAAGTTCTTAAGGAGAACTGCTAGTGTTGAATGAGAAAAAGTGTGAGTTTTCTCAACATCAGTTGCTTGTCTTTTTGGGACATGTGGTTGGAGATGGAGAGTTGAGGATTGATCGGCTAAGATAGAGGCCATTCAGAATTGGCCTACACCATCGAGTTTGACCGAGACCAAGAGCTTTGTTGGTGCAGTTCAAGTATTTGAGGAAGTTCATTAAGAACTTTTCATCCATAGCAATGTCACTACATTTAATGACAACAGGGGGTAATTTTGATTGGGGTAAGAAACAACAGATTGCTTTTGAGTCATTTAAATATAAGATTAGTCATGCTCCAATTTTGGCATTACCTAACTTACAACTGCTTACCATTTGAAGTGGAAACCGATGTCAGTGACTATGTTATGGGGGTTGTCCTACTTTAGGGAGGTAGGCCCATATGTTATCACTTTGAATTGTTTCATGGTGTAATTCTGAATTATTGTACATATGATAAGGAATTGTATGCTCTTGTTCAAGCAAGGTCAAGAAATGGAAACATTATTTGATGGGTAAAGAAACTATCATTCACATGGATCATCAACCTCTCCAATATTTGTAAGCTCAAAACAAACTTCAAGCAAGCTAGACACTATAAATGGATGGGTTTTTACAACAATTTCATTTGATTATCAAATATAAGAAAGGTGTGACTAACAAGTTAGTTGATATGTTATCTAGACCTCCTTTGCTTTCAGCTATGGGCACGTTAACTCTTCTTGAGAGCCTTTTTGTGTGTGAAGCATATCAGGAAGGTTATGAGCAAGGATCCGGATTTTAGAGAGATTTTGTAGAAACCTCCAAGTGAGGATTTGCACCTAGAGGAGAATACTACTTCTAGGATGGTTTTCTCTACAAGAATGAGAAAACTTTGTGTGCCTAAGGGGAAAGAGTTAATTGATGAGAGAAGCACACACTTCAGGGTAGCTGGTCACTTTGGTGTGACAAAATACTATAGCACACTTACAGAGGTATGTTTATTGGCCAAACATGCAAGAAAAAGTTGTTAAATTCATCAGGGGTTGTGTTTTGTGTAGTATAAGCAAGCCTAATAACAGGAAGTTGGGGTTATATATGTCATTTTCAGTTCCTTCCCGACCATGGGAAAGTATCTCCATGGATTTTGTGGGTGGTTTTCCTACTTCAAGAAAGGTCATGATTATATTTTTGTGATAGTAGACCGATTTAGCAAAATGTGTATTCTAATTCCTTGTAAAGAAGACCATTAAGGCCAGTGATATGCAAGTTGAGTTATTTTTTGCTAATGTGTGGGTTCACTTTGGTTTGCCTGATTCTATTGTGTCAGACAGGGACTCACGGTTCATAGGAAAGTTTTGGTCTACTTTGTGGGAGAAGATGGATATGAAGTTGAAGAGGTCTACCGCTTTTCATCCATAGAGATAGATGGGAAAACAAAAGTGGTAAACCGTACCTTGGTCAACTCTTGAGAGGGTACAACATAGGAAACATCCGAGGACTTGGGATGAGAACTTGGTATATATCCAACATTCTTATAATAGGGCAGTTCATGCTTCGACTAGTAAAACTCCTTTTGAAACATGTTTTGGTTATTTTGCCTAAGAGTGCTTTTGATGTTGTTTTGAGATTACCATGTAGAGACAATGGAAAAGTGGAACTGGAGGTCCACAAAGTTGAGAAGTTCATTGAGAAAATTCAGCAGATACACCTTCAGTGAGGAGAGGTTGACAGAGTCATAGGCCAAGTACAAAGCACACATGACATGATCAACACAGGATTGAGCATTCCTTCCTTATTGGAGACAAGGTATGGTTGTACTTGAGCAAAGATAGGCTATAGGGAAAAGCTAAGAAACTCAAGCCTCTTGATATGGCCCATTTGAGATTCTAGAACAAGTGGGTAAGAATGCATTTCGCTTGGATTTTCCTCCTTATATGAGGATTTACTCAGTTGTGAATGTTGAAAATTTACGTCTCTTTGAGCCCTCCATGTTGGATGAAGAAGAAGAGGGAGTATTGCTTCCATCTATTGAGGATCTTGCTCAGATAATTAGTTGGAATTGGAGGAAGATGTGGTTTGCAGTGGAAAGAGAGGACGACACAAGAGAGGAGTGCAGGACAGGTGGTTGATTGGGTTGAAAGGCCAGTTGCCTACCAAGGCCAAGTGGTATTCCAGAGAAGATGTGGGGAAGAAATTTCCTCACCTCATCAGTCCTTGAAGCTTTTAGGGACTTAAAAGCCTCAAATTGGGGAGGTATGATCCAAAAATGGATCTGAAAATGCCCAATTCTATGTATTCTCCATATTTGATACTTTCTATAGATTCTCAAGCCTATTCTTTCTTTAGGAGATGGTCTAGTCAAGTTGGGGTGATCGGACACCTTCGAATGACGTTTGAAGCCATCATTGTTTTGTTTGGGGATTTTTTTAAGTGCGTTTACCCGCTTGGTTTGTTGCTCTTCACAGGCAGCGATGGTTTAACGTGACCAATCCGATCTGCGTTAGCGGTTACGTCCACGATGGTTCTAGAATTTAGGATCTCATGCAGTTGAAATGTTTGCGGCTTTCAAAACGATTTGTTTCGTCTTTCCATCCGTTATGGCGAGAGAAACTATAAATACAAGGTTGTAGAAAATTGGGATCTCAAGTGATTTTGTGAAATGTTTGAGCTTCCAAACGAGTTTTTTTGTCTTTCCATGAAAGCATCCATTGGAGGAGAGAAACTATAAATACAAGTTTAATTCTTCATTCTAGCAAGTGATTTTGAGTGAATTCTAGTGTGAGCAAAGAGGAGAAGTTGGAGTTCTTTCTTGTTTTGTTCATTGAGAGTGAGTTCTTCATTGTTGAGAAGTTGAGCAAGTGAAAGGGAAAATACAATTAGAAGGAGTGTGAATCCTTCTTGTCTCTCTTTTCTCAAGGCGATATAGTTGTTTTAATTCTTGTATCATTTGTTATTTTTGGATCATTCATTTTACATAGTGATGAAGAAATCAGCAATTTTCTTACCCTGCATGGAACTTTTTCCACATTGGGTTTCTCTAGGATAAATCTTGTCTAAGAGTTTTTGGGTACAACTGCATGAAACTTTTCTCAGCAAGAGGAAGAAAAGAATATTCAGCAGTATCTTGCAATGATATTGTTAACATTTAAATCCTTTTAATTGGATGAAAACAGATAACCAATAATTTGATTTGCTGGTCAAAATAAGGTAGACCTATTGTGATAGGACCAAGACATCCAACTAAGTCTTGTATCTCGTGTTATAAAAATAGCAAATTTGTTGGTCACTTCCTCAGTCCTATCAAAAATTCAAAAAAATTCAATCATTTGAAACAGGCACATATTGGCATAATGGCTTGTAAATAATTTGTAATATACATACATATATATATATATATATATATATATATATATATATATATATATATATATTGACTGGCTGAACAGTCAGACTCGGGCAGTATGATAAAGTTATCCTTCCTAATGCAACTCTGTATACCTAATTTTACCAAAACTGAGTCAAACAAGCCATAACAGTCTTTTGAATCCCTTTTGTTTCTATTTGGATCTCCGTTTTTGGAAATCCGTCCAAAAGGAGTGTGGTGCAGACTAGCACAATCTAAAACACAGTCTATAAGTGTTAGTGCTTTGATCAATATCATTGATGCACATTAGTGGATTCTTATGCATTGCTGCCTCTTCATACCACATGATTTCAAATTTGACAAAAATACCTTGTTTTACATGGTGGTTAGGATAGGGAAGAGAGGACACTTATGAGGCTACAATGTTGTCAGATAGCATTGGAGTTCCTATAGGGCCTATACTATTTAATTCTTACAACAAGAAGATCTTCCTAATGCAGTGTCCTAAGCATCTGATAAAAACTCTTTTCAGTAAAGCAGACAACTCTTCTAGTAGTTTAAAATTGTTCCATCTATGAAAAGCAACGGAGAAAGCTTTCCAAAAGATTAAAGATTCCTCAGGTTATTAAATTTGATTGTTTCCCTTCTTGGACTAAAAATGCTCGAGACACTCAATAAGTTCCTTCCAAATTACTCTGCTCGTTAACCCAACAAATCGGAGGTGTGCTGCATCTGTTATATACTAAACATTGACACTGCTAGGCATTTCTTGTTTGCAGAAATAGAAACATGTCTCAAATCATTCAGGATGGTGCCCAATCTTGTGGACACTTTCTTGGATCTAACTCCTTTTGCTTGAGGATGTTATTCAAAAAAATGACCACCTGCCATCAAAGGATTAAAATGTCTATTTCTCTTTCAGAACCACTAATTTTGATGATCGTAATTGATCAACTAATATAATTGAATTCAGTAGTAATTCAATTTGATGATTAGTATGACCAAAAAGACACTCAAACAAGACTCATACGTGCACACTCACCCATTGAAAGGCGAAGGCCAGAGACAAAAGAGAAGGATGCAGGCAGCGAAAAAAAAAAAAGCTAAGAGGAAGTTCATGGAGGTTCTGAGGCTCGTCTAGATCCTCAAAAAACCCTCTGGCATCTCTGACTTTGAAAAAGTGATATGAAGCACATTTGTCAGCGAGAATGCATCAAGCAGATTCAATGGCCGCCAAATGGAGGGTCTTTGGGAACTGTCTAATATGACGAGGACTTCCCCATTCCAGAAAAGGGGCCTTTGGGCACTCTGCCAATAGGCCAAGGAGGCCTACCAGTCATTTAAGTCAGCCCCAGCTGCTGAATGTGCTCGAATGCAACAAACATGAAAACCAACAAACTAGAACTAAAGCTATGGCAATCCACATATCGACCATTGAGATGTAATGGCAGTTCCAGTCTTTTTTTCATTTTACTAATCCAATGTATGCATGAATATGTCCATTGGCCTCTTGCAACGGCATCTATCGTCTTTCAGATTTGGATTTGGAAATGTTGCATACAGTCCAGCTGATTGTAGGAGTTTTTATGTAGTCTATGCAAGTTACAGAGCAAACAAGAAACATCATGGAGGTGTTGGTATAGTACCGCAGTGTTCTTGATGGCTTCAAGGAGGGCATTGACTTTTAATCTTAATGATTTGAGTTGCCATAAGGAGGCACTACCCAAAGTTGTTGGATTTCCCCACGTTGGGTTTTTCCACGGTATATCTCCAGTCATGCGACGTTGTCTTTGTGTTCTTTACTTGCTCAATGGTTGATTTCTTTCATGTTGATTTCATTCTCCACATTTAAGCAAACATATTAATTCCATGTTAAGCTGATTGCAAACAAAATTCTTAATCTACAAGAAAAATAGAACTATCATATACCATTGAATTTGAGTGACGGAATTACAAAAGTGTATAAGATTAATTTTTGGCAGTTTAGACATGATTTTGGGCATCTACACATTGCAATTAGCATTAAGGATATGCATGAAAGCCCATAGCTGTAGCAATCATCAATTCTCAGTGTTATGTATGTTGATTTTCAGTAGCAAATTGCGTTGGATCAGAGCGCAAACAATTTTAAATATGTTTTGAAGAGCTGTACACTAGAATATCTAAGAAAATTAGAGATCAAGTGGCTCCAAGGCAAGTTTTCCTTGTGGCTTGTGAAATGTTTTGCTAACATGCTAATGTTTTGTGTACAATTTGCTTCCATATTTCATATATTTGACAAGGAATTCTATGGCTTATATTTGATCGCAAAGTCCACCCATGGTCAACGCTTTGAAGAGGTAAAGACTCCAAGAGCCCAATCAAATTAATCAGCAAATTCAGGAGATTCAAGATTTGAGAAAGATGGTGCAATACTTGTTATTGGAGCATCAAGAGCTACAAGATAGATCGCCCAAACATGGGGGTTTCCTCGTTGGTGTCGTAGAAGAATTGCAGCAAGAATGGATTGCAAAAGCGGAGACCTTTGTTGAGATTTGATAAGATTATGAAGAAACTGAAAAAGAAAGGAGGTTCTACCCAACAAAGGATTCTAGCATCTATAAAAGATGCTCAAACCATGACAAAGGTAAGAATAGTAAGAACCTCGCCATATGCTATTTCTTCTAATGAACATTAAATGATTTCCTTGGTAGTTTCTTAAAGCATACCAACACAAATGGCTCTAAATTTATGGAAAAAATGGGTTATAGTGACCAAAGGCTTGGCAAGAATGGCCAGGGAATAGCGTGTGTTATAGAGGTTGAAGCTAAGACACAATATAGAGGATTGAGGTGTTTCAGAAGCAAAGAGGAGGTCGGAGAATGCTCAAAGGCAGCTAAAACAAAATTGTCTTCAAAACAGGAATCCAAACCACTCATTTTCAAAATATATCCTGAGGATGTGCAAAAACCGCCAAGAACCTTTTTGTGGAGGCTCAAGAAAAATGTAAAGAATATTTAAACAGAGGACAGAATTGCAATAAAGGTAGATCAATTTTACAAAGATTTGAGATGTGAAAAAAATCTCAAAAGAAGGGAACATTCAATCAAGGATGAGTAGTACATCACCACTTAAAATGGCCAAAGAAGCATGCCGCGAGTTTCCAAAGACAGGACAATCTTCAAGCAATGAAAATGGAGAAAGTGGAGCAGCACCACTCCATCAACCTTGTGCAAGAAAGCAAAAGGGTAACATGAGAAGGTATGCAAGACAATCGTCCCTTTTTCATTTCCACCATTATAAAAGAGGCAGTATGACATCCCATTGTAAGAATCTTTAATATATTTTTTTGGTGGAATTAGTAACCATTGTGTGGCCATGTGTTGGACGAAACAATCCATTATTAAAAATCCCAAGTACGTCAAGAAGAAGGTAACTTGTGAAACCACTCTTTCAACCATCATGAAGAGTGGGGTAAGAAAAGGAAAGAAAGACTTTACAAAAGCATTTACAAGAATATTTAAAAAAAAAAAAAACCACCAAAATTATATTAATAACAATATAATGTTCACATTACAATGCCAAGCTGTTATACTCATACTCCAAGAAATATCCTTGGAATTCCAACAACAAATAAGAAAAGAGAAAGAGCATATTTGCATATTATCCATCCTGCGATTGCAAGTGGAGGATCTTTTCAATTTGATTCCACTTCTCTGGAGATATATGATAGTCTGAAATTGTCTAGCTATCACCTTTATATTATCCTGAATTCTGGCAATAAGCCAATTATTGGATGTATGTTGCTCTTGAGCTGACAAAAGGTTAACAATAACCTTAGAATCAGATTCAACTATAATACTAAGGCATCCCAGTTTAGTTGCCTCCAGTGGAGCCCGCTGGATAGACAAGATTTCAGCCACATTATTGGTGCAATGAAAGCATTTGCAGTAATTATTGTGGCAATTACAGCATTATTAGGCATTGAGATGCAAAGTGTTGAAAGGTGCCTCCCAACTTCACCCTAAGAATCAAAGAAAGGAAAGGAATCTGAGATTAGGGGGAAGAAGTAGTCAGTGCACCTAGGTTCTAGAATTTTAAAGGCAGCAATCAGAGGAGAAACAAATAATATTGGAAAGAGTTACATTCAAGCATCACAATGATTGTAGCATGCCTATGTAAATCTGATTTGCATATCACAATGATTGTAGTGTGCCTATGTAAATCTGATTTGTGCATCAGAATGACTTTAGCATGCCCACATATATCTGATTCAAGCATCACACTGATTGTAAAATGTGTTTCCAAAGTTGAAATGGAAATGACAACAATAGTATTATGCACATTGATTGGCATCTCCAAGAAGTTCTAGGAACCAGAAAGTTGCTTCCATATTGAAGAGAAAGCAAGATGATTGACAAAGATTTGGTCCATATGATTTGATGTTTGACATAGAAGCAGGAAGAGAAAGCACTCAAGGTGAGCAGCACCCAAATTTATAAATGAAATTGCAGATTTCATTTATAGTGTATGTGGTAAATTATTGGCAAATCAATCAAAAGAATAATTGGTATTGAAGTTTGGCATACATGCCACATTCATTGAGGTGTTTTAGGTTCTTTGCTACTAGTTCCTTTTTTAACGGTAAGAAAGGACGAGCTACGAGCACTTGCCAAAGAGTAGTTTCCCAAATGGTGCAAACTTACAATTGCAAGCCATAAACTTGGAAAAGCACAAGCAAGGGTTGAATTCCACTTGGGCAAGCATGCGGAACAAGGCAGAAAATCCAAGGCAACAAGGTAAGGAGCTTGAATTTTCAGCCATAGGCATTCTCAAGCAGCATGAGGTACTCACATGAGTAAGACGATCTTAAAAACAAGCTTAGTATGAGGCAATTACAAACATGATGGGATTTGAAGTGTTTTGGATTATTTGCAACTAGTTCATTTTTAATGGTTATGAGAAGCAGTTGCCAAAAGTAGTTTCCCAAATGGTGCAAACTTACAATTGCAAGCCATACACTTGGAAAAGCACAAGCAAGGGAGAACTCCACTTGGGCTAGCAAGAGGAGGCAAAAACTCCAAGGCAACAATGTAAGGAGGTTGAATTTTCAGTAATAGGCATTCTCATGTAGCATGAGGTACTCACGCATGGGTGAGATGATTTTGAAGACAAGCTAAGTATGAGGCCATTACAAACATGATGGGTACAAGACCCAAGACACCAAAGAAGTGCATGGGAAGATTCATGTTGTGGAGAAGTGTACGGACAACACTTGGGTAAAGATACTTCGAGGAGCAACGAGTTATAATGCAGTCAAGGAAGGGGGACTAGGTTAATGGCTACCTTGTCCTTGTTGCATGGACCAGCTCACATGACTAGACACACAGATATACATAAACAGTCAACACTAGAGACCATGAGCAACATTTTATTCAATTCTAATGAAGAAATTACAGAAGCTAAACAAACATACTTTGATCTGGAGCCCAGGTTATGCATACACGGTCAAGTCTCACCATGAGCAACAACTTATTCAATTCTAATGAAGAAATTACACAAATTAAACAAACACACTTTGATCCGGAGCTTAGGTGGTCTGCAGTACAACACTCTAGACATGGGTCTAGATGTGTTGTGTGCATGTGTGGAGGCTTTTTATTGAATGAAACAGAGGAGAGAGATATAGAAATGGAACAATAAGTGTGTTTAATTATCCATGTGTTTTGTACATAGCAGACTCTTGAAAAGATGTATGGATGTTTATATTCTACTTCTCTACTTGCTATCTAAGGTTACAGAGGTGTACATTTATATTGCTGGCGTGAAGACCCAAAAATTGTTATGGAAGTCAAAATGTTTGAGCTTCCACGTGTGATGCTTTGTCTTCCGACCATTACACAGATGAAATGTCAGATGCATGCAAGTTGTCAAATATTCAAGCATAACATGCGCCCTATAGGTGCTACTTAGCATGGTGCAAAGTGTCCATGTGGCTGATGTGCAACCCGGAAGTTCAACGCAAAGGCTGTCCTGAGTGGTATGTCTAGAGGTGTCATGAGTGATGCACAATGCTGCAAGTGCAGCGCAATGCTGTTGCCACAATAGCATGATGCAATGCTATGAGTTGGTGTTGTCTTTTAAGTTGTAGGGCATGTTCCTTGGCGCTGCATAGGAAGCACATGATGCAAAGGGTTTTGCGGTGACACTTGAAGCACAAATGATCTTTTGAACCATGCTATATGTTCTCTAGCATTGTGTAGAGTGGTCATGATACAAGGGGCTGCTCACAGGTGCTCAAAGCGTGGATTTGCACAAAGTTGCACAAGATACTAAGGCACTCAATTCAAGACTGCGAGGTTGGGCAGCTACACACAGATCATTTGCCCTATCTTGAGGAGCAATCATCCCAATTGCATTTGGTCTTGGACGAGGAGGGGGTGCAATCTCCCCGGAGTTCGTGCAACATGATCCAAGCGTGAAATCCGATGTAGGTACGTCTAGGGTTCCTAGTGAAAGGATGCCTTAGAGTGTGTTGTGTTACAAAATCACACAACAGAATGTGTACTCAACAACACTTCAAGCAACAACCATATATTGTATTTAACAACATGAAAATTACATGAACTTGAGCTTGATCGCTAATGATACATCCTTACATAAACACACACAATGCCCGTGGGCTTACAATAACTCAACACTACACTGTTTCCCAAATGATTCAATCCCTCCAAAACCTGCACACAAATCTTTACATGCAATACTCCTTGCAACCACAATCTAGGCTCCAGAATTTCTCCCCCTGGAATTAAATACCTTTCATAAGTGTAGTGATGATGTGTTTATTTAGACACACTATCAACTACTTACATTATTGCCTCAAAGCTACAAGATACCCACACAATATTGAATGCATCCAAATCCTCTATGTAAGATAGGGTCCACTTGTTTTTAACACAACTCGATCCAGCAAAATTTGGCTCAACTATTACAATTATGGTTTAGGTGAAATCATGTCAGATCCTTGTCAACAATGTTTGTATTTGAAATTCCGAAGGCTAATTGTTCCTTTGCGTGCTCAAAACAAGTCTTGAAAGGCATTCTTGCACAAAGCTTCACAAAATTGGATCTATACAACAATTGTGTGTGCAGCAATAGATTTGCGCTGCAGATTAAATCATAGGCGCGTCTATAACTCAGGTGCAAAACAATAATATAAAATAGGGGCATTCTTAGGTTGCACAAACTACCTAGAGGCACTAGGCGCAAAGCAAGTCTTGTATCCTCTTGTGCACTTGCATCTGTGCCACGTTCTCTTGCACTACCAAATAGATTTCCATTGTTATTCACTCTTCTACCTTCAGAAAGCTTCTTCATGCCCTTGCACATGCTTCATCTACCTTTGTGCAATACTTTGTTTCATCACTACACATGCTCTAACTTCGACATCCCACAAGATCTATTCTTCCTTGCACGTAACCATGTGACGTTTGTGCGCCCCTTTGTCTATACCTGCGAGTAATTTCAAAATGTGAAACTGTCCATCCTTCTACACTCATTGTGTTGGCTCTCCCATCATATAGCATCTCCTAGTCAAGTTGTCAAGGCCTTACCAACAAAACGTAGCATGCGTTCATTGGTAAGATATCACACAAAACTTTGTTTGTGAAACCAGCCATATTCATTTCCATTTGGCATTGCTCTCACACAATGGGTGCTTGTCCTACAAACCAGGCCACTTTGTCAGGATTTGGATGTGGTTTGCACCATATTTACCAAGTTTGGAAATCCAGATCCGTTCAAGAGGGCTAAATTACCCAGAAATCGAAAATACCAAAAGAAAATCAGAAATATTTAAAAATTAATAAAATTATCAAGCTTTATATATATAGTTTTACAATGACATAAATATTGCAAAACATGAAAAATATAGTCTACAAAATAATGAACATAAAACTTAAGCTTGTAAAATTAAAGCTTGATATTTATTGATTTTATATATTTTAATTTATTTAGAATATATAGCAAAACTTAAATTTAATTAAATTAAAAAAAAAAAAAAATCAACGACTTAACAAAATAACCTATATAATATAAAATTAATAAACTAATAATTTTAATTTGTTTATAATATATAACAAAATTTTAATTTAATTGAATTATAAAAACCAAAAGAATATCAAATATTAATTGAATTTAATTGAAATTAAACATACGAATATCATAAACTAAATATTCATTAAAACCTATATACTAGATAACCTAAAAGCTATAACCAAATAAAATAAAATGATACATTTCTTTGATTCACAAACACTTGCCAAGGCTATCGAATAAACTACCACGGTCATCGAACACATTGCTAGGGTTGTCTCAATCTTCTACTTGTCACTTAAAATTGCAAAATCAACATAGGGTTCTGCAAAGACATGAATGGTTCTGTGTAGAGTGTGTAGAATGCGAGACATGAATGGTTTGATCTAGACTCTCGCTGAAAATCATTGCTTAGCGCTCTTCTTCCACTACAAACCACCACCTCTATTCTTCGCAGCTCTTATGATTGTTGTTTGTTTGCCTTCTCTACCGTTTGACGTCATTTATACTAGATTTTTCGAGTTCATTGTGCTCTTTTTAGGGTTCGCTATGCTTTTTTAGGGTTTTCTTTTTTGTTTTTTGTTTGTTAAATATTACAAAAGTATCTGAATTGGAAGAGATTAATCTCGAAGTCTAAACAAATTGCATCGAATTGGATCTTTCCCGGATCAAGCGAACTTGGTAACTATGGTTTGCGCTCCAATCCTAACTTGTGTACCATCTCTGCAAACACCAAGTTGTTTGTGCCTCTACTATCAACCATCACAATGCAAAATTTTCCTTTGCTTGCACCTTGTGTAGAAAAAATGTTTCCTCTCATGCCATAACTACTCTATTTCCATGACCTTGAGGTTGTTATTACTACAAGTAATGCTTCTCCTTCCTTAGGTTCATCTATGTTGCACCGTACCTTCCTCGTCACCTTGTGCGATATGTGCACTCACATCCTTTCTCTTTCCCACATCCTTATGTGCATGCGGGCACTTGAAAGCACGGCACTCTACCTTGCCACGCCAAAAACATGTATCGTTGAGTCTTGCACCACGACCTCTCCCTCTTGCAGAAGTGGTTCTTCCTCTATTATGTTGTTCTTGCCAACCACTTGTATTTGCTTCACTCTTTTCTCATGCACCATTGGTTCTCTACCTCTACCGAGCTTTCCTTTTTCCTTGCCACATTTTTCCTACATGACAACGTTTCTTCTACTCTCAAGGTGTCCTAGTACGCCTCTTCCGTTATCTACATCTTCACAATATTGATCTCTTCCTAGATCACCCATTGTAGTCCAATGATATACACACTACCTTTTCTTGATCCATCTCACTATGACCAGCTCGAATTGTGATTTTGTAAAACTCCTATGTGTATTCCTTCACACCTTTTTCAGCAAATCCCATTGGTAATCACCAAGTAAAAATTTCCTTGTCAATTTCACAACCATGCTCTCCATTGGGTTATCTTTCTTTACCCTTTCTATTGCACTTCAGCTTATACTCTTTCCACCATAATGCAGCATGACATTTCAACTTGGTCTACACGATCTTCACCTTGCACTCATCCGCAATTTCATCAAACTCAAAATATTCTTCCACCTCTGTGAGCCAATCGACTAGCTCTTTTGCATTTAATATCCTTGAGAAATAAGGAGCCTCCATTCACACTCCCCTTCTGATTTAACCAACATTTCATTAAATTTGGACATATTCCTAAAATTTGGATGCCATTTTCATTACTATATGTCATATTTCTCAAACATTTGAACTTTATAGAACTTTAAAAAAATTATTATATAAACAATTGGAGTTAGAACGTATCATGTCATAATAGAACATATCAAACGTTTGAACTTAGGTATTATAAGTCATTTAAAAAATTCACTAGACTCGATTATTTCTAAATATATTGAAATATTAGTTTTTGACATAGCTTTGAGAAGTCTTTCTTCTCCATTATCCAAACAATTATGCACGAGAACTATTTCATGAGTGTTACCCTTCGGTGATTATTGTGCTTCCTATTCTGCATCACTCTTATCATCCCTTGGGATGAATCCTCTTTCGGAGTCTTCCTCTACTACATTCAGTTTGATCTGCATTTTCCTCAACATCTGCAATATCATCAAGCCTTCTGACAATATTATTGGCTAATGCACCTCCTCACACTATTCTTAGAGGCGTCTTGTTGTCGTGAAGCTCATATCTATTATTTCACTCTCTTTCAAACCTGCAAAGATACCATGTTTCTCTTCTCTTGTTCCCTACCCACCTCGTAAAGATGAAGAACTTTGATCTTCAGTTCCCAAAGTTGGTCCTTGCTCTATTACCAATTTATGCAATTATGTTTACGGTTCCTAATGAAACGATGACTTCGACCATATCACGTTACAAAACCACACAATGGAATGTACTCAAAAACACTTTTAGCAACAACCATGTATTGTATTCAACATGATGAAAATCACGCAAACTTGAGACTGATCACCAACGATACTGCCTTATACATAAACGCACACAATTCCCGCAAGCTTACAACAACTCAACAATGCAATATTTCCCACAAATTCAATCCCTTATAGACCTACACACAAATCTCTACACGCAGTACTCCTTGCAACCACAATCTAGCTCGAAGTCTTTCCCACTAGAATCGACTACCTTTCACAAGTGTAGTAATGTGTTTATATAGACACACTATCAACTACTTACATCATTGTCTAAAAGCTACAAGTTACCCATATAATATTGAATGTGTCCCAATCCTCTATGCAAGTTAGGGTCCAATTCTTCATAGCACAACTCGATGCAATGAGTCAGCTCAATGGTTACAATTATGATTGAGGTGATATCATGTCGGCTCCTTGTCAACTATGTTTGTATTTAGAATTCCAAAGGTTAATCGTTTGTTTGCGTGCTCAAGACAAGTCCCGAAAGGAATTCTTGTGCAAAGCTTCCCAAGTATTGAAATCTAAAAATGATTGTGTGGCGACAACAAATTTGTGCAGCACATTCGAACATAGGCACGCTCACAATTCAGGGAAAAAACAACAATACAAAATAGTGGCACAGGTAGGTTGCGCAAACTACCTAGAACCACTGAGCGTAAAACAAGTCTCACACATATCATATAAAAGAAGCTTATGTGCAAACAATGTAGCACAAGAAAGACTTAACAAATAAACACAAAAGGACAACATAACACATGTGCACTACATAAAAGTATGCAAAAACACTTTAAATCCCACAAGATTGTGCACAACTAGCCTTAGTTGCTTGTCCTATTAACATATTTTTGGTTGATGCAAGATTGCATGTGAACTTAGATGCTCCTGGATCAAAATCACTTCAAGAATCCAATGCCTCTTACTACCGACTAAGATGACAATGCTTTGAGGATTAGTTGTACACACCATGGTGGCTATGCATGTACGCATGCCCAAGGATGATATTATAAGCATCGGTTGATACTACATCACAAACTAGCTCAACTCTAAAAATATGGATAGCATATGCGAAGCGAAATTAAATTATTGCACAATATGTATTCCCTTAAAATTGCAGGAACTAATCCATCCCAAATGATAAGGATGCAAATGGGTCATGGTTGGTAGATTCATTTCCTTGACTGTTGCTTCAGAGATGAGACTCTTTATGCTTCCACCATCGAATAGAAAATCCAATGGCTTCCCTCGCACCCACATCTACAAATGGAAGTGGAACGAAAGCATTGTGCGCTACTAGTGTCATTATTGTTGCGAGACACGTAGATTTGGGATTTATGGCCTTCACTTATGTGAATGGCTCCTTTTCAAGATCCTTGGTCCTCTGTGTGCACAAGCAAGTTCTTATGTCCATGGCACTCAACGTTGGAGTGCCTAGAATTCTTGTGTTTGTCACACCATTTGTCGCCTAAGACAGTCGGTTCTTGTTATAAGGAGGTGTCTTCCTTGGTGCAAACAATGTCCTATTTGCTCTTCATCTTTAACTCTTCCTCAATGGTCACTGCTAAAGTGATGGGCTTCTCGCACGCCTCAGACCTTGGCAAGCTTTAGTTTGGACTGAATAAATGGTAACAGATCGCTTGAGACTTGAGGACTATGCTCCTCCGACTCAAACAATCCCAACTTTGTGTAAAGGTCATGGAAGACATCGACGTAGGCCCTTGGACAATTTTTTCATGTCCTTTTTGCACTTTTGCCACTAAATGTAATGGTCTTGTAGACCCCCTAAAAATACATACCTATTTCTAATCATCCCTATCACCTACATAATGTGCCAAATCAGCTCTAGAATACATTCTAAGACATTATCCTCCCACATCCCTTTAGAATTAATTTAATTAATTCTATCATGCATAAACTATAAAACTTGCACACCTTAGCTAATTTAATTATCTATTTAAATAGAATAAAATCTATTTATTCACTCAACTCCACTTCACTAACTCACTCCACTCAAGTTCTAGAACCCTACAAAGGTGGAAGCAAAATTGCATGTACAATTGAAGAATTCAAGAGCCAACTATTCAAATTCATTGTCCCTTTAATTCTTATTCAAAATAGCCAACTACATGAGACCAAATCAACTTGTTAAACTCATTCAAAGCTTGATCCACAATCCATGGCCTCTCCTTCAGCTATAAATATGAGGCTCTTTCCTTCGAAAATCACCCCTTTGAAGCTTTAAGCATTTGCAGCAATACTATGCCCATTTGCCATTAGAATTTACACACCAGAAGGCTTTCCATTTGATCATCCATTGCTCATAGCATCCTTCTTCCATTTGGAACCAAGTTTGGAGCATCCACAACCAAATCATCCAAAGAGATCCAAGTGTGGTACTCCATTTCACACTTCAGCAATCTCATATGAGGTTACAAGAGAACTTGAAGGAAGGTTTGCATTGCATTATTATTGTTGTTTTCTTTCATTTGTTTCAGTTTTCCTTGTATACATTTTGGCACGTCCTGGATCACCTAACTAAATCTCAATGGTTGTTATAGTTAGATCAAAAAATCACACACATTTTTAACCTCAAGAAATTCAAAAAGATTGAAACATCCCAAATTTTAAAAAACATTCAAATAATCGAACAAAATTCACAAAACTCAAATATTCAAAATCCAAAAACATTCAAATAATCATAAAATCCTAAAAAATCTACAAAAATCAACACAACTCAACAAAATCAAACTTTTAACTCCTATCCTAGTGATCGTTCCAACCATCCTACAACTATCAAAACAAATCATCTTACCCCTTGCATGTATCCTTCTTGGGGCAAGTCAAATCAATCATATCCCTCACATGTATCCTCGCTTGGGGCAATCTTGGCTCTCATTTTCTCCTTGCATGCATCCTTGCTTGGGGGAAATGACCCATTTAATCTCATATTAATCTTCAATGCGGATCCAACAAAGAGTGTCACTTGACCCCACTCTTTCAATTTGATCCAATCCCCTTGCATGAATCCTTGCTTGGGGGCATCCAAATCTGCTTAATCATCATTGTGGAACACATTAGGGGCATAGTTAATTGTCTTTATTTACTAGTTGTGTTGCATTGTTGCTATTATTTCTTGACCAATTACAAGTATTTCATTATCATCTTGGTTCATTTATAGCCATGGTGCATACTTTTACTATGTATATTGGGTTTTCTTTACTTTTTATCTTTTGTTTTCCTTGGACCAATTACAAGTATTTTGTTATCATCTTGGTTCATTTATAGCCATGGTGCATACATTTATTGTGTATATTGGGTTTGTTTTACGTTTTTATCTTTTGTTTGTTTGTATGTGTGTTTGTTTACGCACATAATGGGTTAAACATCATGATTTCTTTCATAATCATGGTGCCAACTCTATTGTGCAACAACAAAATAAGGTTGCTCTAAAATACAATATTTGAATGGAAGCTCAAACTACGAGCAAAATCACCCTCGTCATCCTTTTTATCACTCTCAACTCATCTGCCTTCTCCTTCCTTCTATCAAGCGGTTGTCCGCCGCTTTGTCATTGCGTCACCCATCCGCTTAAGGGGGCAATCCCTTAGCATAATCCATACTCGTTAGGGCATCCAAATGCTTCATCGGAGAAAATCAAGTTGGCCCTCTACTATCTTTAAAATGCTATTACTTCGTAATAACACTTTAAAGAGGGGCAAATATAGACACCCTAAAAATACATACCTATTTCTAATCATCCCTATCACCTGCATAATGTGCCAAATCAGCTCTAGAATACATTCTAGACCATTATCCTCCCACATCCCATTAGAATTAATTTAATTAATTCTATCATGCATAAACTATACACCTTGCACACCTTAGCTAATTTAATTAGCTATTTAAATAGAATAAAATCTATTTATCCACTCAACTCCACTTCACTAGTTCACTCCACTCAAGTTCTAGAACCCTACAAAGGTGGAAGCAAAATTGCATGTACAATTGAAGAATTCAAGAACCAACTATTCAAATTCATTGCCCCTTTAATTCTTATTCAAATAGTCAATTGCACAGACCAAATCAACTTGCTAAATCAGGAAAATGCATTCATTTACCTACAACTCATTCAAAGCTTGATCCACAATCCATGGCCTCTCCTTCAGCTATAAATATGAGGCTCTTTCCTTCACAAATCATCCCTTGGAATCTTTAAGCATTTGCAGCAATACTCTGCCCATTTTCCATTAGAATTTACACCTTTGGAAGGCTATCCATTTGATCATCCATTTCTTGTCGCATCCTTCTTCCATTTGGAACCAAGTTTGGAGCATCCACAACCAAATCATCCAAAGAGATCCAACAAGTGTGGTACTCCATTCCACACTTCAGCTATCTCATCCGAGGTTGCAAGAGAACTTGAAGGAAGGTTTGCATTGCATTTTTATTGTTGTTTTCTTTCATTTGTTTCATTTTTCCTTGTATACATGTGATCATAAACATCTTCAATATAGTATTCATCCTTCATGGCTTCTAGAAATGTAACCTAAGTTAACTCAAGCTAGTCTGCTTTTTGTCTTCCTCCCATAGAGCATGGGCTTGCCACTACTTATGGGTGAAGAGACTTTTCAAAAATACAATCTTGATTTTCTCTTTGTCAAAAAACTCATTCATAGAAAAATAAGTATATAGCTTATCTAACTAGCTATCTACTGCGTCTACATTTATCTTTCCTTCAAACACAAGAATGTCTAGATTTACTTGAACCCAAGGGGACTCAACCACCAAAAGTTTTACTTAAAGTAAAGGTCGATGGAACCGCCCATTCGAGGATGTCTGTGAATTGATTGAACAAAAATATCTATTGTTCTATGAGTGCTTCTGCAATTTTTTCTTGATCATTGCGTGTATCGCATCTTGTGTAGAACTGTCCTTGGCCATCGAAACTTTGTTAAAACGACACAAGAGGTAGTCTAATGGATCTCACAGTTTGACGCTAGGTTGGTACTCTAACCTGGTTCGATCGGACATGCCCGAGGAACTACTCTAATACCAATGATTTGGATCGTAGGTGGTCTAGGATACAACGCTCTAGACGAGCGTTTATGTGTTTTGTGTGTGTGCTAAAGCTTTAGTATCGAGTGAAATACATGAGAGATATATAGACATGGAATAGTAAATGTGTTTGTTTTTTTGTGCATTATATACATGGCATACTCTTGAGAAAGATGTATGGTTGCTCATCTTCTATCTATTTGTTTGTTATATAAGGCTACAAAGATGTCATTTATATTACGATAACCAAAGGCACAAAGAACCATTATGGAAATCAAAAATAGTTGAGCTTATATGTGTGATTCTTCGTCTTCCAATAATTATGCCGTTGAACCACCAAGTGTGCAGCAATTTTCAAGTTTTTGGTATAACGCGCGCCTTAGAGGTGGCTTTGGCATGGTGCAATGTGGCGTAAAGTGTTCACATGGATGATGTGCAACCCAAAGGTCCTGCACAGTGGCTGATATACACAATATTTTTGGAGGTATTGTGAGCACAACATAGTGCTGCAAGTTGGTGTTGACTTCGAGTCAGTTGTATGGCATGTTCATTGGTGTTGCAGAGGAAGCGTATGATGTGAAGGGCTGCGAAGCAATGCTTGAAGCGTAAATGATGTCTTCTAAACCGTACGACATATTCCTCTTGCACCGCAAAGTGCACATAATGCAAGCAGCTGCTCACAAGTACTCAAAGTGTGGAGTAGCATAAGTTACGAAGGAACTCAATGCAAGAGTGCAAGGTGGTGCATCTGCACATGGATAACATTTACTCTAGGTTACCGATACGGCACCCCTGGACCCCTTGGAGTGGGTACGGAGCGTGCAGGATACGGATACGGCGACGGATACGGATTGGGAGCGGGTAGGAAACGGCAAGGGTTTTTGCGTGCACTGTGTTTGATCCTTCTGTCCTGCTGCAACCTCCTGCGAAGACGTGTCGTGCCCTTCCGCCGTGCCTGCGTGCATTTCCAGTTTTTCAAAGTGTTTAATTAAATTAATATATACATGCCCGTAAGACTTTAGTCTTTGTCTTTAGTATAGTCGGTGTTTATTATTTAATCATGTGTAATATTAGTAACAATTTAACTTTAGGACTTTAGTGACAGTTTTTTAAAAGTGTTTCTTTTATTAATCATGTGCAATATTAAACATATATATGTCTAGTCTTTTATTTTATTATTATATGTGTAGTTGGTGTTAATATAGTCGGTGCTATATTAAAGTAAAACTAGTAAGCTTTTATTATATTTATAGATTACCCCTTTTTTAATATAATATCTTAGGATTTAATTTATTTAATTTAAAGTGGTTTAATTTTATTTTATTATTAAGTTATAATTTAATTTTTATATAATTTTTGTACTGCCGTATCCTACGTCGTATCCGGGCTCAAAAAAAAATTTGCCATTTCCGCGTATCGAATACTCCATACCCGCTCCCGTATCCAAAATGTATCGGCTACTTAGCATTTACTCTATAGTATATGTTCTCCAAAGATGAATGGAGAAGAGATATACAATGACAGACCCTCAGTGCACTTGATTCAACTCCCTACTCCTCCCTCTCTCCATGAACAAGAACATCTTCCAATCAGTCTCATCTTTCTTTTGTTTCTCTACCTTTGAAGTGCATCTTTGAAATCTCTAGATCCTTAAACGCTCAAGCATTTTAAAATGTTACTTTGACCATACAACTACCATAGGAAAAACCACCACTTACAACAGTCCGACAATTATGCAACTGCTGGTTAATGTAGAACAGCAATTACCTTAAATAATTGGCATTTTCGTCACCAAACATGGGACACTCAACTTTACCCTTGTTTGTTTACTGAAACCGACTTCTTGTTGGTCCTTGGAGCTTGTTGAGATTATGTTATTCTCCTTTGATCTTTGTAGATTGACTTTCACACTATAAAACTAAAAACCAATCACCAATTCACCACGACACACACTCTACATGTTTTTGGTTGATGCAAGATTTCTGACTACCTCGGATGCTCCCGCATCGAGACACCCCAAGTAAGTGGCAAATTTTATGAGCTTCTACTCATGAACCCTAAGTGAGTTCCTCCAAAGATTTTTCATACCGCAAATTCTCATAGTCTTCCATCCACGTTGTGTAATGTCCCTTTTTCCCACTTAAGGATCAGATTTTGGACTTCTTGCCATACTCTTTCCCATGGCAAAGAAGTAGAAAAAATTAGAGAAGGCAATTGAGATCCCTTTTGCATTTGTTTTTCTAATTTTAATGTTTTCTTTTTAGTGTTTTTCTTCTTGTGCCAGGTCAGTTGGGTTTAAGGCAATTGAAGAGGCATAATAAAATAATATAATGTCTTCCTATGGGTTGGCCATGTCTTTCCAAGCTTTGGCGCCAAAGGGAGGGATATAACAAGAAGTGAAGGCCTCATTTGCACATTATCTATCTAGGCGCATTGTATCTACTTGGACTTGTGAGCTGGTTGCTCTTGGTTCTTCCACTCTTGGGTGAAAATCCAAGTGTGTGGCATCTCCTAGAAGGACAAAAACCCTTCTAGTGGTTGGTAGGGGACGGAAACCCTCCTTCCTTGTGTGAGCTTGAAGGATTGTTGCAGATTTGAGGAGAAGGATTCATAATCAGATTTGTATTTGCATTGAGTGGTCTCTCTTAAGAGGAGCGACCTACCTTGGAGTGAAGTTTGGTGCCTTAGAGGGCATAAAATTGATATTTCACTTCATTTTCAAATTTTCCTATATTTATAAAGCCGGAATCTACTTTCTTGTGAATTTTTGGGGTTTCTAAACCCTCTTTTCATAATTATTTTGGAGCTGTACTTCTGCTGGTTTTATTTAATTTTCCAGCTGAGCATATGCATGCTTTTGGAGTTGAAAATAGTTTTAAAATATCTCTAAAAAATTTATAGAAAGTGCGGAAGCATCGTTGGATGGTATTTTGGTGATATTATGAGCTTTTTCTACTATTGTTCCTAGAAATCAATTCGCTGTCCTAATATGAGTTCATTTTCAGTTTGTTGGTTTTAAAAATCAGATTTGATCATCTTGGAATTTGTGCTAATATCCTAATTTTCAGTTCATCCCTTAAAAGAGATATTACAGTGGTATCAAAGCTCGGATCTTCAAAGGCCTAGGGTTTCAATGGAAGAAGGCAACAAGGGTTTCCTTTACTACCAAAGAAGAAGAAAGGCGGACCAGCCAAGGGAAGAAGACAATGTGGCTGATCAAGACTCTCAAGAAGCCAAAGTTGACAAGTTGATTGCCGGCCAAGAGAGACTAGTGGATACAATGGATTTTCTAGCCCTATCCCTCCAAAAGATAATTGAACCTAGGGTTCAAAATGGTGATGGTAGCTCATTTGGAGCTAACAATACACGGCGACCTATGGGATCAGCCCACGGATCCGTTACAAAGCCCACTTTCCTTCCTAGAGAAGAAGCTATTCCGGAGGATGAAACAAGGCCCTCCATTGGACGGAACATTGCCACAAGCTATGAGGAGTATATGGCTCTTCCAAGGGAAATTCGTGAGGCTATTTCACTTGTTGAATTCATTGGAGTGAATAGAGGAAGACCTAGGCCCGAGCCTAGACATCACATGCCACAAAAGGAGGTTCAGAATGTGTTGGGAAAGATGACTTTTTCCACATTTGATGATCAGCCAAAGGGTCAGCTAGAGCTTGGATTCAGAAGTTGAATACATATTTGTCTTTGAAGCCTATGATGGAGGAGGATGCTATCAAGTTTGCTACATTGCATCTTGAAGGAATTGCTCATGAATGGTGGTTTCATGGGTTAGTGACACAAGGGCATAATGAGATACATGCCTATGATGAGTTTTGTCAAAGACTCGTTGATCGATTTGATAGAGTTGATCCGGAAGTTCACTTTCGTGAGCTTGCACATTTGAGACAACAAGGCACGGTAGAGGAGTATGTGACAAAGTTCCAGAGACTTTCCGTTATGATCACGGATGTGTCAGAAAGAAGGCTTATAGTGCTTTTCGTTGAAGGTTTGATTGAACCCCTCAAGGGTTTGGTTCGAGCCTTTGATCCATTGTCTCTTCAAGAGGCAATTAAGAAGGCTTTAGATCTTGAAGGTGCTGCTCCAAAACAGCAGCGAACAATAGTCTTCCTAAGGTGAATTCGAGTGGAGGACAGCCCACTAGGCAGCCTAGAAACTTCCCTTTGGACCAGCCAAAGAGGCCCCCCAAAAGGTGCCAAGTACTCACATGGAGCTGCCCAAAACCAGCAATGAAAAGGAATCTAGAAACGAGCTTCAAAGGAAGAATTTGTGTTTCTCATGCAAGGATCCATGGACTCTAGGGCATCGCTGTTTGGGCAAAGGTAAAGTGCATTATATTGAAGTATTTTCTGATTGTGATGATGATCAAAGCAATGTTGATGAAGATAAGCAAGATAGTATGCTGGAAGAAGATCCTGAAAAGGTGGATAGAACTCTTGATACCTTGTTGGGAGCGCCTAGTTATAATTCATTTCATATGAGGGGTAATTTACAAGGGCACAAAGTCACAATTTTGATTGATGCGGGAGCCCCTCATAACTTCATAGATGCATGTTTGATAGCCAGCTTGAAATTGAAGGTTGAAGACTTCAAAGGTTTCATTGTTAAGATAGCAGATGGTCACTCTATGCAATGTACCAAGAAGTGTTCTCAACTCCATGTTGCATTGGAACCATATGAGGTATGTGCTGATTTCTATGTGATTAACATGGCTGATTTGGGTATCGTGCTTGGAGTTCAATGGTTGCATTTGTTGGGAGAGCTCACTCTCAACTATCAAAGCATGGAGATAAGTTTCATGGACAAGGGTAAAAGGTTACTTTGCAAGGTATGCTTCCGGAAACACCCCAAATTAATTATTTGGTAGAAGATACTATTTCATCATAATCACATGTATGTTCTTTATCTAAGATTGCAGCAAATTGGAAGTCATTAATTACAACTAAGTATGTAAAGAACAAGTTTGCTAATGTTGTTTTTGAAGGAGAAATAAGTGATGAAAGATACAAGGTGATGGATGGGCTTATCCTTTACAAAAACCGAGTCTATTTGGTGCCCGAATCAAAGATGAAGAATAAAATTTTGAGGGTTGTTCATGATGACCCATCAGCTGGTCATCCGAGTTACTTTAAGACATATAAACAAGTGAGGGAAAGATTCTATTGGAAGGGTCTTAAAGGGGAAGTTCTCCAATACATCCAGGAATGACTTACATGCCAACAAAACAAGGCTCAACACACATTTCCAGCAGGTCTCCTACAACCTCTTGTCATTCCCACTCAAAAATGGGAGAGAATCTCTATGGACTTCATTACGGGGCTGCATATGGTTCAAGGTAAGGGTTGCTTATATGTAGTGGTTGATAGAATCACTAAGTATGCTCATTTTTGTCAACTTGCAGCTATGTATAATGCTCCCATAATGGCTGATGTGTTTTTCAAAGAGATATTTAGACTTCATGGGCTGCCCAAGGATATTGTGAGTGACAAGGACAACAAGTTCATGAGCATGTTCTGGCAAGAGTTGTTTCGATTGGTAGGCACTCAACTCACTCCTAGCACTAGCTACCATCCCCTAACGGACGGGCAAACGGAAATAGTCAATAAGTGGGTGGAAGGTTACCTATGGAACTACATTAATGGCTAACAGTTAGCATGGATTAAGTGGTTATGCATGGCTGAGTTTTGCTACAACACCACCTTCCTCACATCCATTGGTATGTCTCCTTTTAAAGCTTTGTATGGTTATGATGCTTCCTCTTTCATTGATTCAGTTATGACAGATAGTATAGTACCCAAAGCTCAAGAGTTGGTTCAGCAATGTCATGAAATTCTAAAAGAACTCAAGGAAAACCTCTTGCGTGCTCAAAATCAGCAGAAATTATATGCAGATCAGCATAGGAAAGAGAGGACATTTGAAGTGGGAGACATGGTATTTTTAAGATTGCAGCCCTATAGGAAATCTTCCATCAAACAAAAGGGTGTGGAAAAGTTGAAACCTCGTTTTTATGGTCCCTACAAGGTAACAAGAAAGGTGGGAAAGGTTGCATATGAACTTGAGCTTCTAGAACATAGTAAAATACATAATGTTTTTCATGTTTCATGCCTCAAAAAGGCACTAGGACAGCACCTTACTCCTTCACATGAGTTGCCACCATTGGATGAGGAGGGCAAGTTGGTTTTAATTCGGTTAAGATATCCTAGAGGTTTGTGAGAAGAAATTGAGGAATAGAAGTAACAAGGAATACTTGGTTCATTGGAAGGGATTACCCCTTGAGGATGCTACATGGGAAAGTGCAAAAATATTGGAACATCCACAATTGCAATTGCTTGGGGACAAGCAATTTTGGGAAGGGAGGACTGTAATGTCCCTTTTTCCCACTTAAGGATCAGATTTTGGACTTCTTGCCATCCCCTTTTCCATGGCAAAGAAGTAGAGGAGTTGGAAAAGGAAATTGAGCTCCCTTTTGCATTTTTTTTTCTAATTTTAATGTTTTCTTTTTAGTGTATTTCTTCTTGTAGCAGGTCGGCTGGGTTTAAGGCAATTGAAGAGGCATAATAAAATAATATAATGTCTTCCTATGGGTCGGCCATGTCTTTCCAAGCTTTGGCGCCAAAGGGGTATAAGAAGAAGTGAAAGCCTCATTTGCACATCATCTATCTTGGCGCATTTTATATACTTGGACTTGTGAGTTGGTTGCTCTTGGTTCTTCCACTCTTGGGTGAAAATCCAAGTGTGTGGCATCTCCTAGAAGGACAAAAACCCTTCTAGTGGTTGGTAGGGGGACGGAAACCCTCCTTCCTTGTGTGAGCTTGAAGGATTGTTGCAGATTTGAGGAAAAGGATTCATATTCAGATTTGTATTTGCATTGAGTGGCCTCTCCTAGGTGGAGCGACCTACCTTGGAGTGAAGTTTGGTGCCTTAGAGGGCATAAAATTGATATTTCACTTCATTTTCAGATTTGCCTATATTTATAAAGCCGGAATCTACTTTCTTGGGGTTTCTAAACCCTCCTTTCATAATTATTTTGGAGCTGAACTTCTGTTGGTTTTATTTAATTTTCCAGCTGAGCATATGCATGTTTTTGGAGTTGAAAATAGTTCTAAAATATCTCTAAAAGGTTTATAGAAAGTGTGGATGCATTGTTGGATGGTATTTTGGTGATATTATGAGCTTTTTCTACTGTTGTTCCTAAAAATCAGTTCGCTGTCCTAATCTGAGTTCATTTTCAGTTTGTTGGTTTTAAAAATCAGATTTGATCATCTTGGAATTTGTGCTAATATCCTAATTTTCAGTTCAGCCCTTAAAAGGGATATTACACGTTGAGTCTTCTTCTATTGTTCCATCCTTCCACTTTACCAAGTATTCCTTGTATTCCTTGCACCCAATTCTTTTGAGGATCGAGAGAATCACTCGCTATCTTGATTTCTTCTCTTTTCCTTTCCAGTAGTTGTCTTCAATTTATAACTTGAAAATTCAAACCAAAATCATCAAGTGATTGTCCTTCGTGGAAAGGATACAAATCCGCTACATTGAAGGTGGGTGATATTTCAATCCCATCTAGTAGCTCTAGCTCATTAGAATTCTCTAAGAATTGTTTAAGGCTCTTACGTGGCCCAATATTTTTCCACTTGAGCTTGTTGATTGTACCCTTTGGGAACCTTTCCTTCCTCATATATACCAAAAGGAAATCACTCACTGGAATTCATTCTCTTCACTTGAGATCTATATGTTTGCACCCCATGGTCCCTTTCTCCCTTTTTCCTTACTTGATGCATTTCTTGCATATGCTCTACATAATCCTCAGCTACAACACTCTTCCTACTCAAACAATGATGTTTTGCAACTCGTGACACCTCTTGGACTACGCCCATACACCATTTGGAATGCGGTTTTTGTTATACCTCTATTACTTGAATTGGTGTGTGCAAAATCAACTTGTTCTAAGAATAAGATCAAATCCCATGGTTTGGGCTTGTCTTCCACCAAACATATTAACAAATTACTATAACTCCATTTACTATCTATGTTTTCCTACTCATTTGTGGATGGTATGCTGAACTGAAACTCAACTTGGTGCCCAATTTCTTCAACAAGGCCCTCCATAAATGACTCGCAAACTCAATATCTCTTTCGAAAGTATACTCTAAGGTAATCCATGCAATCTAACTACCTCTTTGGAAAACAAATTTGCAATATTTGTGGCATCACTAATCTTCTTGCATGCATTGTAGTGATCCATTTTGTAAAATTTGTCAACAACGAAGATAGGGGCATTACGCTTTTGTGTTCTCGGAAATCCAACCACAAAGTCCATGCTAATGCCGTCCCAAAGTTTTTTCAATATTAGGAAGTGGTTTTATTCAATCCTGTATTTTGCCTTTTACATTTTGCATGTTGGCAAACTCTACAACTTTGCACAAATTTATGTACATTTGCACACTTTTTTTTTTCCAATAATACCTATCATTCAAATGTGCCAATGTTTTATCCATGCCAAAATGTCCAGCCATTCCACCACCATGCTTTTCCTTTATCAAATTTTCCCTCATTCATCTTTGCAGTATGTACAACTGCTGCCCTTTGAACAACAATTTATCTTGCAAAAAAAAAAATCCAGCTGTGGAGTTCTGTCTGTGCTTGCTAGATCTTTCCATGTTGTCCTTGCATCTTTGAAATCCACATCCTCTTGGTATAATTCCTTCATGGAATGAAATCCAATCACCTCTACTCTCATTTCAGTCAACAAGAGACATCTTCTACTCAAAGCATCTGCAACTATATTAGACTCGCCACTTCTATGATTCAACACAAAAGAATAGCTTTGAATAAATTCAACTCATTTCATATGCTTTTGATTCAACTTACTTGGATGTTTATAAACTGCAGTGCTTGATGATCCGTGCACAAAACAAACTCCTACAAAAGTAAGTAATGTTTCCATTTCATAAGAGCTTGCATAAATGCATAAAACTCTTGGTCAAACATGGAGTATTTCCTCTTGGCATCATTCAGCTACTCACTGAAATAAGCCACTGGTCTGCCCTCTTGACTCAAAACAACCCTGGTCGCCGTCTCACTAGCATCACAATCAACTTGTTACACCTTGTTGAAGTCTGCCAATGCCAATACTAGCTGTTTGGTTACCTTTTTCTTCAACAACTCAAATCTTTTCTCAGCTGCAACTGTCCACTTGAATTCCTTTTTATCGCCTCTCATTGTTTCATTTATAAGTGCACAAATTCCATTGACATTTCCATGAATTTCTGGTAGAAACTAGATTATCCATGAAAACTTCTAGCTTCAAACATGCTCCTCAGTGTTGGTCAATCCAAAATAGCCTTCACCTTTTCAAGATCCGCTCTCAATCCGTCCTCTAAGACCACGAGGCATAAGAAAACCAACTCGACCATAATAAAACTGCACTTTTTCAAGTTGACCAGCAACTCCTCTTCTTTCAATTTTTGGAACACTAGTCTAAAATGCATTAAATGCTCCTCTTTTGTCTTGCTAAAAATCATAATCTCATCCAAATAAACAATGAAAAACTTACCAAGATACAATTTCAACCAAGATAGCAACTTTCATACAGAGCATTTTATATGACGGACCCAAAATATGGAAAAAAAAGGTCTATTATAGAGATACAATGAGTACGTACAAAAATATGGTAAATTCTATCTATAAAAATACATTGTTTTTTTTTAAAACCCAACACAATATAGAAATTGAGAGTTAAAGGAAAAATTTAAACACTTCAACAAAAGAGACCACAGTTTCACTATTTTATGAGGTGAACTGAAAAATATGAATTTATATGAAATCACTGTATTTGATAGATAAGGCTTCAACACTTCAAGATTATCGTGAATGTACTCGGTGCATTTGTCAAACTAAATGTCATAACCAGACACTCATACAAACCTTCCTTTGTCTTGAATGTGGTCTTTCATTCATCACCTTCCCGAATTCTGATTCAGTATACCTGCTCTTCAAATCAATCTTGTGAACTATTTTGCTCCACTCAAACAGTCCAGGAAGTATCCATTCAAGGCAATGGAAATCTGCACTTGATTGTTACCTTGTATATGTCTCTAGAATCCGTGCATATGTGCCATTTTCCATCTTTTTTGAGTGCTAACACTACTAGAAACTATGCATGGACTCAAGTTTTCCCTTATCAAACCTCTTTCCAACAAATATTGCACTTGTCTATTCACCTCTTAATTCTCTTTGGGTGTTAACATGTAGGCTGCCTTTGTCAAACTAGCTCTGAGAACTAAATCCATATGATGGCTAATGCTCCTCGTGGGTGGCAAACCATCCAGTAATTCATTGAAAAACAATCTCAACATATTCATCCAACAAATCTCTCAATTCCCTTGGCATTTCACTTGTATATTTCACTGTTAAAACTTGCATGGGTTTGGGAATGAAGGAAAAACATGCTTACCCTTTCTTTGCCAGTTTCAAAATTTGTTTTTGGATTAATCATAACTTTAGGACTGATGTTCACTTCCTCCTCTTTGTCCTTCAATGGGCTCAAGGTATAGTTTTTTCCATTCTTCTCAAGTGTGTATGTATTTTCCCTACCATCGTGTATGGTTTTCCGAACAAAATGCCACGGTCTACCTAATAACACATTACACGCATCCGTGGGCATAATATCTCTCCACACTTCATCTCTCTAAGACCCAATCTGAAAATTGACTTAACATTGTTCATTTACCAAGATTTGATGGCCTTTTAGCAACCATGACACCTTTTACGGATTTGGGTGCAGTAATCTTTTAAACCCAGGCGTATCTACATTTCATTTGACATCAAATTATTCGCGCTACCATTCTCTATTGACTTTGCAACACTTACCTCTATATTTGCAAATGGTTCGGAAAAGATTCTTCCTTTCTACTTGTTCATTCTCCTTTTTTCAGGTTTTAGAACACTTTCTTCATCCTGAGAGTTTCTCCATGTTTTGGTTCTTCCACGTGATTGGGTGGTGTGATGGACTCTTCATCCACTTGTACAACACAAGCATTGACCTTCTTTCTCCTATTGTTGTTGTGTTGTGTTGGTGGGAACTCAAAATATCTGCAACCAGCTTGTCCACATTTGTGGTATGTGCCTAAGAATCCTCTTCCTCTACCATAATGTCCTCTTCCTCTTGGAGGATATGGTCTTCCTCTTGGTGCATGATTATGATTGTGAGAAGTGCTAGCTTCTCCCTCATGAGTATGCTGTCGTCTTTCAGCATTTGATTGACTTCATCCCATTGAAAATCTGCCTCTACCTCTTGTCATATTCTTTTGACTTCATGACAACTTCTCTTCGGCTTTCACTGCAAACTGATAAGCATATTCCACAGTATACAATCTGACACACTCAACATATATTGTACGTTAATTCTCAGCCCGTCTATATACCTTGCAACCTTTTCTTGATCAACCGTATGGTGACCAAACCAAATGGTTATCTTGTAAAACTCCCTGGTGTAATCTGTCACACTGAGCTCTCTTTGCCTTAAGTTTTGTAGCTACTTCAGCAAGTCCAACTAGTAATTTGCAAGTAGAAACTTGCCCTTCAACTTGCCCGCCATTTTATCCCATTGGGTAACATTATCTTTACCCCTTCTATTACTCTCAGTTTCTACTTCCTTCCATAATATGGATGCATGACCTTTCAACTTGGTCTGAGCCACTTTCACTCTCCTTGGGTCATCCACATCATCAAACTCGAATTATTATTAAATCTCTATAAGCCAATCTATTAATTCCTGGGATTCAAAGTTCCTAAGACACCAGGAACTTCCAACTCAGTTCATTTTTCAATCCTTGAGATAGCTCTAATGAGCCTACCTTCATATGCATCTAGCTAATGCTCATTTGCTTGCTTTGGTGGTTCTTCTTCTATTCTTAGCTCTTCTTCAGCATCACTCACATCATCTCTTGGTGAAAAACCTCGATTTTTATATGCTTCTATGGCATCCAATCTTGCTTTCATTGCTCTCAACATTCCTACTACTTCATTTGGTCTCCCTGCCATGTTGGCAACTGCTCTTCTAGGAGACATCTTGACACTCTTTGTCAATCACAACTTACTGCTGTAATCCTTCTCTTTACAATCCTACATAGGCAAGGTATAAATAAACTGGATTCAAACCAACTCTGATATCATTTGATGTAGTCAAGGATGAGGGGCCAAGTTAATGGCTACCTTGTCCTTGAAGCTCGGATCGATGCATACAACTAGACACACACACATATACATATGCAGTCAAGACTCAAGACTAGACGCCATGAACAACAATGTTATTCAATTTTGATGAAGAAATTACAGAAGCTAAACAAACATACTTCCTCTATACTATATGTTCTACAAATGTTAACGGAGAAGAACAATATAATGACAGTCCCTCAATGGACTTGATTCAACTTCCTACTCCTCCCTCTCTCCTTGAACAAGCACTTCTCCGAATAAGTCTCATTCTCTTCTATTTCTCTTCCTTTTGAAGTGCCTCTTTGAAATACCCAGATTCTTGGAAACACTCAAGATGAGGAACTCAAGTGTTCTGGACTGTTGCTCTGACTATGCAACTGTCACAGGTGAAACTGCTGCTTGACGCATTCCAGCATTTATGAATATGCTGGTTAATGCAGACTGGCAGTTTTGCAACCACCCCTGCAGTAACTGCCAGTTTTGTCATCAAATAGGGGACAGTCAAATTTAGCCTCGTTAGCAGACTGAAACTGACTTCTTGCTGGTCCTTAAAGCTTGTTGAGGTCCTGTTGTTTTCCTTGGATCCCTGCGGATCAACTTTCACACTGCAACACTAAAAACCAACAACAAATTCACCACAACAGACACTGCATGTTTTTGGTTGGTGCAAGATTACTGACCACCATGTATGTTCCTGCATCAGTTGAGTACTGGCACTCATCACTTGAAAAAGAAAAATGGCATACCCGTAGAGATATTCCAATTAAGAAAGAGTAGAACTCCAAAGGTTAAGTGCTTCAACATTCAAGGGTAGCTGTAGCCAAACACGACTCCCAAAAGACTAATATCAAATCCATTTCTATGGAGAGGTAAGGAAAAATGAAATTTCATAGAGTAGACAGAAGGTATAATCGTATTTTCAATGTATGAGATTTTGGGCAGGCATGATCAGAAATTGATCAAGTGAAATAATTAAATTCAGAGGTGATTCGGTTGAATGCTTTGTATGACCAAATAGACACTCAAAAATTTATGCACCCTTCAAATGACAAAAGTTGATGACTCAAAAGAATGATGCAAGAAAATAAAATTTAAATAAAGTTGGATGAATTTGATGGAGGCTTTAAGGATATGGTCCAGATCCTCAGAAATCCCTCTGGCATCTCTAAATTTGATGTCGCACATTTTTCAGCTGAAGAATTTGTTAAGTGGATCTGATGGCCATCGAATGTATAAGGCAGATTCAACAGTCATCGAATGTATCCAGAAGATTCTACGGCCAACAAATGTGTCTAGTGTATGCCAACCACCAAAGTGTGAATGCAACATACAAGAAGACCAACAACCTAGAATGGAAGCTATGGTGTTCCACATCTCGACTGTCAAGACATATGGAGTTTTGAGTCTTCTATATAGTTTTAATGATCCAATGTATGCATTAAAATGCCCATTGAGCTCTTTCAATTGCATCTTTCTTCTACATTTAGATGTGTACATTCATGCAGCCTCTAGGAGAGATTATGAAGCATATTAAGTAAGTTGTAGAATAGAGAAAGCAAGAAGAAGCATGGTAGAGGAATTGATACAGTCCCACAGTGTTCTTGATGGTTCCAAGGAGAGACTGGGAAGTAATCTTGTTGATTTCAGTTGGCATAAGGAGGCGCAACCTCAACCTCAAGTTGCTGAAGGTTTTTCACATTGGGTTCTTTCAAGGAATATCTTGTGTCCTTCTCATTGTGTGATGCAGTCTGCGTTCTCTACTTCTCAACTGTTCGTTTATTTTATTCTGGTTTCATTCCCGGAAATTAAACAAAATAATTCTATGTTAGCTGATTTTTAGCATACTTCTAATCCTAAAGCAGCAAATATGAGTATGTTCAGTCATATATCATTGAACATGGTATATGAGGGAATCAAACAAGTGTATAAGATTAATTTTCAGCAGTGTGGACATGAATTTGGGCACCTGCACGTTGCAATTAGAAATCAAGGATGTAAATGGCAAGCCCATAGCTGTAACACATTATTTTTGGCATTATGTATGTTAGTTTTTGGTAGGAAACTGCATTGAAATAGCATATAAGCAATTTTATATCTCTGTTGAAGAATTGTACATTGGAATATCCAAGTCAATTACAAATAGTTGACACCTAAGTAATGCGAGCTCCTGGCTTGTGTCACCTTGTTGCTTACAGATAATTACACAAGTCATTAACATTTGATGGAAGAAACGTCAAACAACCTTAATTGCAGACAAACAACTGATGCCTCGGGTGTTTTCTCAGACTATCTTCCATTCGAAGATTTCTTGGGTGAGAGCATTAAATGCAGGTTTTGCGTATGAAATGAACTACCTCTTTGACCTATACTCAAGCCAATAATTCTCAAGCTGCAGATATATCTTCTGTGGGAAAGAAATGGTAACTATAGTGACAGCATAAATTAGTCATCAATATCAACTTTGACTTCATTATTATTGGGTCAAGTAATGAACTCAAACAAAATATGCTTGATCAAGTTTGGAAAAACCTGCATACTGGGATTATGTCTTCCTCTATATCACGAACCCAAACAGACCATTCAAGCTGAATAGCAGTAATAGGATGCACTGCATGGGCTCTTCTAATGGTGTCAGCACTGGCTTCTGATAATCCAATATATCTTATTTTGCCCTCTTCCACAAGTTTTTTGAGCTCCCCAATCTACATTGCCACAGAAGAAGTTACATTCAATATTTGCACACAAAAATCAGTAATGAGTCTGAATGTGACAAATTAAAGTCCCATGAACCCATGTACACTTGGTGGCTTGCCCCAAATCTCTAAAGGACCAACATATGAGGTATGATCTGAAATAGAGGGATCTTTAAGAAGCAATTTAAAAAAAAGTCCGATACTTAGCATTCCATCGCATTTTAGAAAAGAATTAATGCAGTTAGTCGCAGGCTTTGCTTACTGTTTCTTCAATTGGAATTGATGTATCTATCCTATGTTGATAATAAAGATCGATGTACTCCACATCAAGACGCTTAAGACTTGCTTCGCAGCACCTCCGTACATACTCTGGAGTACCCTTGGCATCCAAATTTCCACCAGCACCTAATACAATCCCAAACTTTGTTGCAAGTTGAATTTTTTCACGGGGGAGCTGCTTTAAGGCCTGTCCATGATCAAATTTTAGTATTATTACATTTAGTGCTTGTACTACACCAATGATCTTTATATTCCATCGGAAGACAGAGTGCTTAGAACAAATGGGCTTGGTAAGACTTTATACCCTGATTAGAGGCGAGGTAAACATAAAGTAAAATTTCCTTTGATCACAAATCAAATTAGGCCTGCAGCAGATTTCCTTTCGAGAGTGCATTTATTCCTTTTCTTAATGAGAATAAAATAATCAGCAACCAAAAGTACTGAGAGCCTTTGAAATGATTGACAAAATAAAAAGGAAAAAAAATTGGCATTATATGAATACTATCAACACTCAATCAGTATATCCTCCCTACCTATACGAGTTTGATAGTCTCAAAGAAGAAAATCATCATTTATATAATTCTTCTGAAATCAACTGGGTAACAATGTTTTTGTCAGGATGTTCAGATCCCCACTGAAACCATTTGTTTAGGCTGTTGACTTCGAAAAAATTATATACTATAAGCTAATCTTAATACTAAAATCATGATTGCTAAAATAAGAGCCATCTCATATGAACAACTTATTGACACTGGCAGATGGAATCAGTGGTCATCAGAGTATTTTTTAAGGAATGAGAATTTTTGAGGTGAATAATTTTTAATTGAAAATTGGGAAACATGTGTATGTAAGGTGGATTCTAAATAAAACATAGAATCCGCTTTTAAAACATATATAACCTGATAAATTTAACAAATTTATGAAAAATATATACAAATATCTGGCAAATCATTTTTGTGGGGTAGACAAATGAAATGAATTACACAGTGGGAACAAAGAGTTTGTTGTGGGGTATACAATTTAAATGAATTAGAGAAGAAAACACATTTTCTGCTGTATAATGATATTGGCTATAATAGTTGTAGAAATAATTTTCATACAAGTACTTTGACAAGTCCAGCAGACCACTTTGGCCCAAAAGAAATTTGAAGTGGTCATCATCCTATGTAAAGCAAATCATTTTCTTAAAATTCAAGCTTACCTTCCCAACGAGGATTTCATTGGTAGTGCCACCATATACATCTGCAGTATCAAAGAAGGTGATGCCTTTCTCAAAAGCATATTTAATCATGGAAATACCATCTTCCTGTGAAAGAGGCTTATTGTATATTCCAGTAAGCCCCATGCATCCATATCCCACCTTAGAAACCTTAATCAATTCCACATTCCAATTACAGCTATTAGTCAAAATAATCACACCCAAAAATCATGTCATATAAAATGTATACAGTACAGATTTAAAAAATAAAAAGTAGTACCTGCAATCCTTGACTGCCCAGCTTGATCTGTGGAATGACTGGAGTTGCCATGGCAGATGAAACAGATATGTAGCTCCGACTACAGAAGTTAAACTTAGGAATTGATATGCGCAGTCCACCTCGCTAAAACACAAAATTGCTATGATTTTTACAAAAGTGGGGCGGCTTGCCCTGTTTTTTGGGTTTTCGCCGTAGGATGTAAGTAGTCAACATTTCGCAGCAGCGACAGAATTTTCTTTGGCGTCAAGTGGCAACTCATTGCTTGCTTGTAGACTATCCATAAAGTCCCGGCACGGAGGGATGCTGACGTGGTGCTTTGATCTGCCACGGTGGCCGTGACCTCCACGTCAAACCTCCAGCCCACTCTCTCCATCTTCGCTTCTTTCGGTGTTTCCTTCCGACTACATTATGATAATGAAACCTTCAAAGACAACAACAATACACGCTTAGCAATTGAAACCGTGTAAAAGAATTGTGTTCCCTTGGCCTTATATGTGGATTTCATGATGGTTTTGTGTATGGTTTACCCTCTTCTAACAATGTAGCCTTTAAAGAAGCAAGGACAAAGGATGAAGCTAATATATCACTATCATGTGGTGGTCTCTGATTAATTAAATACAATTTACATTTTAAAATCAATATGTTTGTCCTTTCTGCAACAAATTATGCCAACGATGAAATAGAGAAAATAATATATTGTGAAATGAGTAGAAATAGCTTTATTGCATTGAAAGAGTGAAATTGCATTATAAGATCACATGTCACTTCGAGGGGGTAACCTCCTTTGAGCAAGCTCAATACAATATAGTTCATAGATGTTTTTCACTAGCACATGCGTCACATTTAAACTAGTTCTACTCAAGCAAACTACTACTTCCCATGCATCTGGGATTATTCTCAATAGCTCGAGGGATGACTTACAAAGTGCATGTGTTTATAGTGTTTATTACAACTAGATTATAAAGAGAAAGGTAGGATGAAGGGTCCTAACATCTCTCCCTTGAAAAGCTTTGTCCTGAAAGCTAAAGATGAGAAAATTATTATTGAATTTGGAGAAACATCTCCCAAGTTATATCTTCATGTTGTATTCTGTGTCACTAGATCAAGACCTCTGTGATGGTCTAGTTGCAAAGTTGGCACGAGCGCTTATCTAAGACTGCTTCAAGCTCATGACTAATGGATAATTTATCATCAAGCTTAGGAAGTACTCTCTGAGTGGTGAACCATTGCCCAAAAACTTTCTTTAAATAAGAGACTTGAAGAATATGATGAACACGAGAAGAACGCAAAAGTTCTAACTTATAGGCGACCAGTCCAATCTTGTGAAGAACCTTCTATGGGCCATAGAACTTAGGGGCAAGCTTCTGACACCCTTTCATCTTCAAGGAGGATGGCTTGTAGGGTTGTATTTGGAGGAAAAGTATATCCCTTGGTTGGAAGGCTTGTTCAAAGCAGTGTTGATCTACCTATTTTTCATGTGATTTTGGGCCATATGGAGGCTTTCCTAAAGAACTCGAAGAATATTCTCATGTGCATTAACAGTGGTGTCAATTTCTTGAACTTGAGAATTGTTTGGGGTGTAGAAGAGAAGAGATGGTGGCAGTTGGCCATATATTGCTTCACATGGGGTCAATTTTGCGGATGTGTGATACATTGTGTTATACCACCATTCTGGAAGAGGTAACCACTTGCCCTGATGTTGTTGTTAATCAGAGGTAAAACATCGAAGGAATGTTTCCAAACATTTGTTGACTAGGATATGTTTATACAAATGAATATTTGAATATTTTCATTCTCCATCGACGCAAAAGTAACATCCAAACCAGTTAAGCTATATTGTGCATTTAAAAATATGACCCTTATAAGGGACATGTTTGTAGTGTATGGATAGGTTTATTGACCTAACCTATCCGGGATAAAGATAAAATTAGTTTTGAGATAGAATATATTTTGTAGATGTATTTTTTTAAGTGTGTATCAATTCCTAAATTAATAATTAGAACAATTGATCTATTGGAATTAAGGTATGGGAAGTTTCGCATGATTTTTTTGGGTACTACAATAGTACTTCAAAATAAACTTGGCAAAAATTCCTAAAGAAGAAAACACCAATTTTTTTATAATAATTATATTAAAAACATTCACATGATTATATCTAAACTCATGACCAACCCATTTTAGTTAAGGCTTAACAACTTAAAAGCTTTCTAGATTATTTTATTCACAAAGGATCCCACAATCTTGAGTAGATACAAAGTGACCATTAAGGTATGTAACCTAAATTTATTCAAGAAAGTTTTACTATAATGATCTCTTGTAGAGATGTATATCTTAATAGCATCTTGTAGTGCCCACCCATATGGGACCCAAACACACAACCAAATATACCAAGATAACTTTTTTAAACATTCATTTTCTTGATACAATCTGATGCAACACCACATAGGCTCACAAGAGATTGCTCCACATCACATAAGATGACTACACCAACATGAAGAACATGCAAACAATATGATGACACTAGATGCACATCAAAGCCACACTATCATAAAAAAACAAGTACAAAACCACTACCCAACCATAACATGAACATCACAAGTATGCACCTTCCACATTACCACATTTTCATAGTTACAACTTTATTATATTCATATTTCATTATTTAGCCTTTATGATTTGAAGAGCACTTAACATGAAAACATATGTTTTCCTTTTTCTCTCTAGGCTACATTTCTTTTACTTCATTTAACACTTGTATTGGTTCCATCTAATTTAGTTTATTTATCTTATTGCAAATAGATTATATAACTCGATGGTTAATTTGAAGTAACTTAACATTTACACAACATAAGTTTTGATTCCCAAATTGGAAACTATGTTTTCTTGATTACCTGCTTTCTCGTGGATCAATTCACATCCACTTTCACATCATAAGAAGATTATTAAGCTACAAGTGATCTCCACGGTACTTAAATTCTTGGATCGACATTACAAGGGTAAAATCTCCATAACTAAGGACAAGTTACAAATTTCCTTTACAATTAAAATTTTAATGGTGCGTGAAAGCATATCCTAATTGTCTCAGTGATCCCAAGCACTTTAAAAAAATCTTCTAATGGTGTTTAGTTTCTAGGACAACCTCTTAAATGCGTTATTACGACATCGCGTCATTCAGGACACAAGGTGACACAATACCTTTTCTAACCATTGCAACTAATACACCTCCACACATACGAGAACCCTCCACTTGGTTTGTGGGTAAGAATCATGATCACATTAAAAATACCACTGCAATCTCAAATACTACAAGAGAATGCTTGCTTGATCATCTTTTAATGTTGCAAACTTATATTCCCCAATTACCTTAAGAATCAAGTACATTCAATTCTTAGCCCTTTATGCTTAACCTCAAGACAACTTTACAAATTCCATTGCTTAGACCTTACACCCCACATGTCACAAAAGTGACTCTAAGCCTTAAACTAAAGTATCCCACACAACTTCAACATGCATGAATATAATTCCTAGTGGGAACCCCTCATACTCTAAACAATGTTTAACCATTACCATTCCTATAGGGTGGTTTCGTGACAATGTCGACAAGCAGACAAGATTCTACAAAATCCTAAATTTTGTGCTCTTATTACCTCTAAGCTAGGAGGTGCTAAAGAATGATAAGAAAACTAGGCTCATCCTTTAATTTTCAGTTTTATAAGCTAATGTGTTCACACACAAGAGTGTGTCAAACAAGAATCTTACTCTAAGGTTGTCCTTTTTCTTTGGTTCTTCTATGAATTCCCAAGTAATTAGTAAAACACAAAGGAGTTCATTCATTAATAACACACAAAAGCACGCTATGAAAGATCATTTCATTTCCAGTTAAAATGTACATCTACACCATTAACAAGATATATACCTACAATCAAACTCACTCCTAAAATATAATGCCAATTTTTCCTAAGATACCAATATGTTCGTAATCTCTTATTGTTGTCATGCAAAACATTTAGAATGAAAAATTAAAAAAATGTCGTGACAACCTAGCTCACATTTCAAAATCTCTCTCTTTGTAATGTAAACTTGACCTCTAGCCAACTCGGTCATTGTGTTACCCTCATCATAGCCAGGAGGAATGTTCTAATGTGATTTTCAAGTGTGTTTCATGTACAAGGAAGTGATTCATATATTCATTCGTAACTATTCGAAAGAGCTACTCCTGGAGGCCCAAAAAAGGCCTATTTTCAGCTTTTTCACATTGGTGAACACCCCTTGGAAGCTGACTGTTGAGGCACAACCCACCTAGGAGTTGTGCAGAGGAGATACAAGATGCACTAAAGTGATTTAGGAAAAATTAGGAAATATTTGGAACATCGGGAACATCTTCTCCAAAACTGGGCTATTTTTAACTAGTGATGGAGATCGACTTTTCCTAAAAAGAAGCTTTTCATGTTTCGGATGGTTCAGAATCTCTAGAGATATTGAGAGCTCAAAATATATTAATTATAAATATATGAGGGTATACTTCCTTATGCAAAATGTTTTAAGGGATTATGAGGAACAAATTTGTAGATATTGGCCTGGTAGTGCAAATAAAGACCTTTAATCCTAGTGAATATTCAACTGAGGATTTTGGGAGTTCCAAGGAGAGTTAAAAGCTGATTCAAAGGCCAAAGTGGATAAAATGGGACCCTCTACATTTTCCATAGGTTGAGTTGGACAAAAGGTAGATTTTTATGTGGCATTTTGACCTTCCAATAACCGCTCGTGACCAAAATTGAAAAATGGGTTAAATTTCAAAGAGAAGGCAGAATAAAGTCCTAAAATGGTGGAATTGGATTACTTGGGTGTTTCCTAGGTCAAAATTATATAAGTTTGACCTAGGAAACACTAAGTTAAGATCTTAGGGCAAAAATGCACTATGACAAGCTACTTTTAATAAGTGTAATGGCGAGTGCAGGTTCTAAAAATGGAAGGAACACATCTTGGAGATATTGATGCCCCTTTGTCCCCTTTTAATAAGTCAAAAGGGACATGGGTGACACAATAATTCACCAACACATGAGGAATAGAAGTTGCATCATTTAAATGACAACTTGGGTGGTTAGGAAAAGTCTTCCTCTCACCTAACCCCACCTACCCCCTCTCCATGATGCTTCTACCCTCGCAATTTGGAGGCATTGGTGTCCCTTTGTCCCTTTTCTAAAGGGATGTGGGGACACAAAATTGAACCACCACATGAAAATATCCTCCTTCATCACTTAAGTTTCATAGCTTGGTGGTTAGGTAGGTGTTTTCAACCTCGCAGCCTTAAAAATTCACCCCACTTCTCAGACGAGGCTACCCATGACACATTCCCAATTAATTATTAAAACACAAGGGGTTTGATTCATTAATAACACCTAAAAACACATTATGAAAGATCATTTCATTTCTAGTTTTAAAAGTACATAGACAACATTAACAATATATATACCTATTGATTTAATTTAATTTGAATTAATTAAATCCAAGTATTACAGAGTAAATCATGTGTATAAGTGATAAAATACAAAAATGACACGAGGAAGCTAAGATTTAAATATGAATCCCCAAACAAAGAACAAGGCGAGAGGACTTAGCTGATTTCGAATGTACATGAAGTGATCTAGATAGGGAGAAGTGATGAACCAGATTTAAGTAGCATCGTAATTAATCTTTGTAAATTTTGTAACTCACGAATGATGACAGACAGGGGCGCATGGGCATTGGTGACTGGATATGGGCACCCCGACTATGCATAAACTTTGGATCTGATTTTTGTTGTGTCGTTAAGGTGTCACAATTATTCTCTGTTGATTGCATGTTGCTCACATTATAACCGTCGAAAGTACCTGTAACCTGAAAAAGATAAATTCACCTACACAAGCCCATAACTCACATCGAACCTAAAAAGAAAGATGCAAAATGAGGATTCCGACTGACCTCGATAATCACCCCGAGAGTGAACTTATGACTGAGCATTGTACTACATCTTAGACTCCATGTAGTTCTTGTGATCGTGTGTAGAAATTGTGCCCTAGGATTCCCTTGTGCAATTTGCACTTGATAGCAGGTTGTAGCAAGAATGTAGAAATGTAGTAGAATTTGTGGATGGAATAAAATGAACTTCCACTTCTTATGTCATGTATGTAGAGTATACAATCCCTTGTCCCTTGAATGGATGTTAGATGGATGCTTTAGAGTGCTTTGGGTGCCTTTTGAATGCAAGTGTAGGTGGTGATAATAATGTTTAGTGCTTGGTGACATGAGGTCATTGATTATTAATCATTTAACCAACTCGTAGACAAGTTGGTGTCATTATAACCAAGGCGGTGTCTAAAGTTGTATGCAAAAGGAGAAAGAAAATATTGTTCAATAGTACTTCTTCCTAAGAAAAAAACTAAAAAATTAAACATGCATAAAAAGGAAACACGCAACAAATAAATTACTGAAATAAATTAACGAAAATAAATCTGCAGTAAATAAACTATGCTAAGAAATTAAAAAAATCCTCCTCCTTGGGGAAGAGTGGCTTTTGGCCATTCTCTTCCCTTCGGATTTGGAGCAACTACAAGGAACTTTTTAGAACTGCAATTGTATTGATTCAAAACTGATTTACAAAATATGCCCCCCTTTCCAAGTATATGGAAGAGGTATTTATAGGCATCACTCCTAGTTTACTTAGTCCACACACCAAGAGTGACTACCTATTCTTGGGCGGATTTATTTAAAACAATTAATCCTAAACAATGAGTCCACTTATCGTGGAGAATATTTCTACAACTCATCCCTTTAATCTAGGAACACAAAGTGGGAGAGTACTTATTCAACATTCCTAATATTCCACTATTTGTTCATCCTTGAAACATGGAGAGAAAATGGAGGAGTGCTAAGTCCGTGACTTTGAATTCTTCTTGGAACGCCACATGCATGCATGACTTTGGATTGCCACATGTTTGGATTTGTATTCTTGGTTGATGACGTGGAAGCAAAGAGTGGGTTGAATAGTTCGATGTTCCTTTACATTATTTTGGAACAAACCAAAAGACTTTTGGTAGTTAGGCCTTTTAGTAGCTACGTGGAAGTTTTCAATAGTAGCAATCTATGAACTTGGAGTAGAGTTGTTTATGACTTGTTTTCTACACACTATTACATTCCCACTTTAGAAGAAATAACAAAAATTAGATTACGAATATATTTCTAAAGAGATGATAAGATAAAACCTATATTCTACCTTAAATATGTTATCCTTTATTAAAACTACATCTAAATTCACTTGAAATCTTGATTTTAAGAGAGAGAATAAGAGTGCTATTTGGTGATATAATGAGACATATTTTGGTCTCATCATTCCCCACACTTAACTTCTTGCATGACCTCATGCAAGCTATTGATCTTCCTATAGAATTTGATTTTTTCAATACTTTTATATCTTTCAAATTGCCTTCTCATCTTTTTTTCGTGATAAAAGCAAACCGAGATTCGAGAAGTAATTTTTTTACTTCTTTCTTATTCATGCTCTCATGAGGTTTTTCTTAGATAATGCAGAGAGATTCCCCCACACACACACACACTTAGCTCTTTCTTTTCGCATGCATTCTTCAAAATATTTAGAAGAGAGTGAGTCTCCCCACACTTACTTCGTGCATGCCCTCATGCATACTATTTTTTTACTGAGCATCTTATAGATCCCAACTATTACAAATTGGAAAGACTTTATCTATATCATCTACTTTGTTACTTGACTTGATCAACACATGTAGATTTTGAAAAAATATCTCTTTTGTGTTCTCCTTTTAAGATTTCTAGAAGTGAATCTATGTGTAATTAAAACAAAAAATAACAATATTTGAGAATAGTAAAATAAAAGTTACCATATCATACTCAGGTGAGTTATCCTTGCTTTCATCATGTTGAATAACCTTGATTTCCATTAAGAAACTGAGCAAAAAAAATAGATATGAAGTCAAGGCCTCTACAACATAGAAATTTCTAGTAGCAAATAATTTCATCAACCAAGTTGGCATAAGATAAATAGTCATATGTATCAAAGAAAGACTTTGAAGTGCATTTTTTGTTTGGAAAAACAACCATTTGTTGGTTTTCAAATTTCCCCCTTTTTTAGTAATTGGTCAATTAGTAAACTGATTTTCTAACCAATCACTATCCTTTTGAGAAATGTCAACATGATGGAAAATCAGGAAGCAATCTTTCAGAGTTTCGACAGCATCCAACCAACTTAGAAAACTGATTTAAGAAGTTGAGAAACAATGGTAAATTGTTATGGGAAATGGGATGGTTCAGGGACTTCTTCATTTATTGGGAATGGATGGTTTATTATGAGAGGTTGTGGGTATGATCCCTGAATACAAATGGTATGTTGGCATTTCAATTAGCATATAGTAGTTGAGCCAATATTTTTCTATAGTCATGAGAAAAATTAACATTGACTACAAAATATCAGAGGAATTTTTTGTAGTTCTAGTAGGTGGGAAAAATGATTTTTAGCAAAAATTTAAAAAAGACCGAGGGCATGGAATGAATCAGCATGAAAATGAGGAGTATTGATAGAAAACTTACACGCATCATAATATATTTTTTTTAAGTCTTCAACATGTTATTTTTTTAGTTACATGCATTCAAACTGCAATATCTTGGGCATTTCTCAATGAAAATGAGCGATTCAAAATGATTTGGAAAAACTCAAAGCGTGTAGAACAAAACCCAAAAATCATTTGAGCTATTTCTTTGTGAGCCATGAGCATTTTGTATTAGAAAACACTGTTATTTTTCACACGAGAACTCCTTATCAACTAATTTTTTTTTCCTTTGACCTCCTCTGCAATGCTCTGTTTTTGTTGATTTTGCACTTTCCTGTAGTAATTATGTCATCTAAAAATATATGTCTTGCAACATATAATTATCTCTTTCAAATTTGAATCTCCAATAATTATTGAAAACAATTTAGAACACGTCTCTCTCATTAAATAAATTGAGTCAATTTAGGAGCATTCTTTGCATGAGACATTGATTAAAAGATATGCAACCTAGAACATTCATTGCATGAAAATTTATTTCTTCTTTGTATGCAAAATCTATTTCTAAATCAATTAGGTTGACATGCAAAGAAAAACTTTTTAAAATTTGGCTAATTCATTAAATAAAAGAGATAAAATAGGTATGCATGCTATTTGAATTTTTCTAACTGCATGAGTCGTGCATGCAAAAATTAATGTATCACTTCATCAAATATAAGAATAAAAAATAATTCTCTTCTTGCATGTTTAAACTCTTGAATAGTAGTTGTTATATGAGAGAATAATGCATACCTTTTTGCATTTGTCTATTATTTTCTAATAGCTTTCATTATTGATGTAGATTCATTTTTTATCGCAGGTCAAGGAATTTGAGTTGCAAAGATGGTTGCATGCAAAATAATTTTCCAAAATATACACCAAGGGTTTCAGCATGTAGGGAAAGAGTTACAGATGAAAGGATGCAAGCATGAAGACATCCTACATCTTTTCCTTCAACATGGCGTTTCCTTCCTCCGTGACAGAAACAACTCAACTTTTCCTTCAACTCCCAATCTGTTTGCACAAATATTCCACAAAAATTTGTCTCTGCTAACCTACACAAAGTTAGTTTTTTTTGTTTTTGTATTTCTTGCATGCATTAATGTTATTTAATCTTTGCAAAAGTAACAATACATGCAAACAAGAATTATTTTAGAATAGGAAACCATCATTGCATGAAAATAATGGTATAAATCAAAGTATTCATTTAAATCATTCATTATTCTACCAAATCAATTTATACCCTAAGGTTAAGAAAACTTATCATCAAATTCCTATTGTATCCATTCCATCACACCAAAATACATGGGTAACTAGCCATTGTAATTGTTGTGTATATATGAAATGGAACTAGATACGGTTTTATTTGATGAAAATGCATATTTCTATTATGAATTTCCATCCATATGTTGATTAAGGTAGTCAATCTTATCAACAAGCTACAATATCATATTGAAATGATCAATATGAATATAATAGAAATATTTATTAACAAAAAAATAATTGCATAAACACATGTCTGATGGACTAATATAAACATGAAACAATGTTTCCATTTTATTGAGGGGGGTTTCTTTTAGCAATCTTGGAGATTTCTAAATCTAATTACAAAAATAAAATTTAATCTATTTGTAGAAAATAAATTTGCAGAAAATTGAAAAACAAATTTACAGAAATAAAATCGCATGAAAAGAAATTTGCAGGAAAGTAAAAAAACTTGAAATAAAATCTTAATCTAGTTACATGAAAAAAAAATCTAAAGAAGCTATTGAATAAGAATCTCCTATCACAAATATTGCTAAGAGGTATTCTATTATCACTAGAATATTCTTTTAGAAAGATCTTAGTCTCCTAATAACACGATGATCCCCAGGAACAACGCCAAAAATGACAGGTTGCTATAGCCAATCATTTAATCAACTCATAAACAAGTTGTTATCATTATAACCAAGGTAGTATCTAAAGTTGTATGCAAAAGGAGAAAGAAAATCTTGTTCAACAATACTTCTTCCTAAGAAAACAAACTGAAATTAAACATGCATAAAAAGGAAACACACAACAAATAAATTACTGAAATAAATTAATAAAAATAAATCTGAAGTATATAAAATTTGTTAAGAAATAACAGGAAATCCTCCTCCTTGGGGAAGATTGGCTTTTGGCCATTCTCTTCCCTTCGAATTTGGAGCAACTACAAGGAACTTTTTAGAACCGTAATTGTATTAATTCAAAAATTATTTACAAAATATACCCCCCTTTCTAAGTATATGGAAGAGATATTTATAGGCATCACTCCTAATTTACTTAGTCCACACACCAAGAGCTAACTACCTATTTTTGGGCAGATTTATTCAAAGCAATAAATCCTAAACAAACTTGACTACAACAATCCACTTATCATGGAGAATATTTTTACAATTCATCCCTTTAATCTAGGAACACAAAGTGGGAGAGTACTTATTCAACATTCCTAATACTATTCCATTATTTACTCATCTTTGAAACATGGAGAGAAAATGGAGGAGTGTTAAGTCCATGACTTTGAATTCTTCTTGGAATGCCACATGCATGCATGGCTTTGGATTGCCACATGTTTGTATTTGTATTCTTGGTTGATGACGTGGAAGCGAAGAGTAGGATGCATCGCTCAAGACTCATTTACATTACTTTAGAACAAACTATTATCCAATGTCACTTCCCTAGTGAAATTGGACACCGAGTATGCCCAGAGGGTACATTTAGTTTTCGGTGTTGTCATGGGCATCACTATGATCTTCCGAGAGAATTTAAATTTAGCCCTCCCTAACACCTTCATGCACCCTCGATCCTCCTAAAAGATCCAAGAATTGAAGTGAGGCCCGAGGGGTTGAAAGAATTAACAAGGTTGCACCTTGATCCTTGTGGAGCCAACCGAGATCTTTGCATTACTCATTGATATGTTTAATAATGTGGGTGAGTTCAGCATTGACCATTAGGGTTCCATGGTGAAGACCGAGTCCATTTTCATGAACACTCTTATAGTCATATACCGAGATGCCTTGAATTGGGACCGAACTCCATTATTCACCAAGCTCACAATGAGGGTTGAGTTATTTTGAAAGGACATTGAGGAAGGGGCTGCTCAAGCTATGACATTACCCACCAATTCACGTATTAGCCCCTCGAGCCGACAGCAACCGATTCGCAAGTTAAACGAAGGGGTGGTCGAGTAGATAATTAAGCTTTACGTGTAATTGTAATAGAGCAAATGAGCTTTGAGGAAAGCCTTGAATTGGGAGGACCGAGTCATCGTTTAAGTAGAAGCGATCTCGGTCATAAACCGAGCCACTCATGAGGCATTGGCAAGATACCCATGTTAATCATGTAAATCGAGCTCTAAATCACCCCCTAAGTTGGTTATAGGAAATGTTGAGTTGTTAAAACCCCATCAAGCCAAACAAAGCCAAACTCCCATCATTACAGGCAAGTTGTCTTGTATAAGTGGCGAGCTATTTCAACTGTGGTGAGTTACATGGTGCACTAGGACATCCTTCTACAATCTGAGCCATATGCATTCTCTTGAGCCCATACCAACATAATAGTTGAAAGATTGAGCTTGAAGGACCCGAGCGAACCATCTTGCAAAGTTGGAACTCTAAACAAAACTAAGTCAATTGTATCAATTGGCTTGAGTCTATTAGGAGTAGAGGGTCGAGCCCCTTAAATCATTAAACTTGCACGGTGAGGCATTAAGCCAAGAGCTCGAGGTCATTTTTGAGCCATTCGGGCATGCATAAAACTAAATATCAGGCTTATTCAAATGGAAACTGAGCCAATTTCATGACCCAACTCATAGTCGAATGGTTTACGATGGAAAAAATGTGATGGCGAACTTAAAGTTTTGATTAACACAAAGTCTGGAGGCCGAGTCAACAGCAAGGGGAGAAGATTAGTGAAGGGCACCACATGGCCCCTTAAAGACATATTCAGATGACATCAGAAGGAGGGAAACACCGAGGGAGTGTGGTGCTTCCATGTGGATTGAAGAGCCATGGAAACGTCACAGTCAACTTCTGGGTTGGTCACATGGTTGATGTTGCCAAGCAAGAGCAGTAGGGTGACTTGGCAAAGGTAAGGTGAGTAGTTAACCAATGCATGAGGAATCCATTAAATGATGTAAATGATGTCAAAGTTGGATGATATCCACTGAGTCAGCAACACGAGGTTAAACAAGGGCAACATGGGGCACAAAGAGGCAACACAACATGGCCAAAAAGGATGGTTCACTAGAAGGAAAGGGGTAGAGCTAAGTCGACATTAAAGGACAATGACTCCTCGAGTCAAAAAAGAGGGGCCGATATAATGCCAAAGGAAACGTGGGAGTTGAGCTAGGAGACATGAGGAGTTAACATGTATAGGTAGGCAGTGTTCGGTGTTCGAGACAAACCAACGCATGGATAATTGGAGCTCGGAATATCGAGAAAAGAGCTCGATGTTAAAATGAGAGCTAACTCAACCGAGAGCTGGCCAAGCTAGCTAGAAACATAAAACACTCAAAACATTAAATCCAACCCCCCAAAAAAAAAAAAGGGGCAACAAATTTAATGATGGCCCCACCTAATTTTTATGAAAAAACATTCGAGAAATGCAAAACATTGAAAAGAGGGGGAAAATATTTCCAATGGTGGATTTCAACAAACAGATTAATTACATAGTCTCGCTAAGAAGAAGAGATTCCCATCAAACCCTAAGGACTTGCAATCACTCAAAATCCCATAACTTGAGCATTTCTCAATGAAATTGGACAAAATTTGTCTTGTTGAAATCATGGTTTTGAGACCAAACCACAATAGTATGAAATATAGAGATTGATGGAGTTTAAAAGGTGTATTTTGTAGAAAATGAACCTGTTTCAAGAGGGTAGTTGGGTGGTGGGTGGAAGTGCAATTAATGGGCATGAATGACATTTTTATACTACTGCAGTTACGGGTAGTATGGGAAGGATTTTTACAAGTTACAATCATGCTTTGCACCCACTCTAGGTACTCTACAATCAATGCAAAATCTGGATCCAAGGTTGCTTGTCCCCTTCTCCTTCTTTCCATTTTTCTATAAATTGGGGATTTCCCTCATTTTGGGGGGGTGATTCTTGTAATAAAACTCTATCATTTTTATTTTGGAACACCATTGTGTTGCAAGCCTTCATATTGGACTTCTTGCATGTTGATCCGAGCCCTTCTCTTGCTTTGTAAATGAACTATGCATGTTAATGAAGCAGTAGATGCAAATTTGTGGATGTTTTCTTCCCTTGTCTGTGTTTATTGTTTTCTATTTGCCTCTTTATTTCATTTACAGTGTGTATTGTGTCTACCTTATACTCTTGCAAGGTGTAATATTGTTGTGTTTTCATGGAAATGATGTTGTAAGTGTTGTTGTTAGATTGTGGAGAACTGTTTTCACCCTCTCTAATCAACATTTCTACACATTGGAGAGTCTTTCCCATTCCCTTTTCTTGGTGCATCACCTCTGTTAGAGTAGTTTCTTTCATTTTCATGTTCTTTCTCTCTCCTTGGTCCCTTGGAAATTATAGGATAGAGATAGTCAATAGTTTTCTTTCATTAGAGTTATCTTGCACTATATTAGGAAGAGGAACCAACCTTCTCTGGAGGTCTATCTCAAGTAGTAAGTCCCACAACTTGGAGATAGTACCCATGTTACCCAATCACATTGTTTTCCTTAACACACTCACATGCTAAGCAATCAGATGGTGTTGTGATTTGGTGATAAAATTTTTGGCATGTCCAAAGTGGGACAGAAGTCTTCTTTTTTATTACAACAAGTTTTGTGTGCTCTTGTTGTAACATTCCAACTTGTAAAAGACTTTGAAAGTGCACATCTAACAATTCCAAAAGGGTAGGATCCACTAGTTTTAGCATCCCAAGCTTGTCAAATTTATGAGAAGAATCCAGACGAGGTCGAGAACTAGAGAAGAAGGTGTTTTTGAATATCATAAGCTATTTCTAGGTAGAGGAAGAAGGGTAAGAAGAGCCCAAAGGTCTCCATATCCATCGAACAAAACACTATCTACACCTCTCGCTTGGTAGGCCTTTCATTCAATCAACCAGATTTCTCAAACCAATTATAATGGCACATCTACAACAACTACAAGGACCACAAAATCCCTATGTCAATTTCATGGGTAGCAGTCCACTTGCTCTTAATGCACAAAATCTAATTCTAGTTGTGGCATTAAAGAACATTCCTTATTTCACTGGGGAGAACCATACAACCCCAATTGACCATATCCAAGACATTGCAAATGTCTATGCAATTCACGAGATTGTTGAGATGGACATTGTGGTTAAATTGTTGGCATCCTCCTTCAAGGGAAAAGCTTTACAATGGTTCAGGATCCTAACAATAGGTTCTATTCAAAATTGGGATCATTTTTGCACAACTCTCTACAATCAATTCGGGGAAAAGGGAGATAATTTGTCTTTATTGGAACAATTGATAATAATTAAGAGGGCCCTTAATGAGCAGATGACCAATTTTAACTTCAAATTTCAAAGGACGTGGGATAGGATTTCACTTTTTGTGAGACCAATAGCTAAAGGTGCTTTCCTTTACTTTCTAAAATCTTTAAATTCTGATATTTCCATAATGATACAATCTATGGGAGGTACAACTTTTCCCGCAACCTATAACATTTCTATTAGAGCTGAAAATTGCTTGATTCAAGCTGGTAAACTTGCACATTGACCACTCATGTCCCTTTATCTAAAATTATGAAATTTAAACACTAGCCAAGCACCTACATTAGCCCCCATCCCCGCCCCAAAATGTCGTAATTCTCGCTAAAACTTCTATCTCATCTTCTAGTACCTCAAATGAGCTCCAAGAAGTCATGAAGCGATTCAAAACTTAGGTAATGAGTTTGTAATAATTAATAGGCATAAAGCCAAAAATTAGGTCATATTAGCCTCAAACCCAACCCAATAGACCTTTATATTAGCCTAATAATCCACCTTCTCAAGCTACAAATCAAAACCAAGTGAAACCCCTACTAATAGACCATTTCAACCTTATAACCCTAATGTTGTATCCACGTGTAGAGCCATCATACCAAGTAAAAAATAACATAGCTCAAGAGCATTACTAGTGCTTCCTGTAATCAACCTCATAACCGATCAATGTGTTTTAATGGTTCCTTGAATCAAGCTCTTATGGTGAAAATAATCGGTGTGGAACAAAAGACAAACCAAGAAGAGAATTAGAAAGAGGAATCCACTTAGGAAGCATCTCTAAATGAGACCTCGCTTGTCAAGGTAAATTAGGCTCCTTCCCAAAGTGTAGCATCCAATACATGGTCCAAAAAGAGGAATATTGAATAAGGGCAATCATCCAATTCAAGCACTTCACAACCCTGTATCATTCCACAAGGAATTGGTAGTCAAAGTGTAGCTCCAAATGCGTCAAATTAGTCTAGATCATCTTCTAGACCAGCTCATATCCTAGTTGCAGCAGCTCCTATGCAAAAGAAGGTTGTGCAAAGCAAAGGGAAATAAAAAGATAGTTCATCCCCATTCAATATCATTGAGAAAGTGAAGAAAACAAATGTGAACATTTCAATGTGGGAGTCATTAACTATCCCAAGCCAAATATATCTTCTACAAGATGTTATAGAAAACTAGTCAACATCAAATTAGTCATCCAAAGACCAAGATAAAGTGCTCACTAATACATCCCCATAAGGATCTCCCTGGGGGTCAACAGGAATTTTTTTGAAACCCCTATCATTCTATATCTCATTGATCATCGGGGATAAGTTGGTACATAATTGCATGATTGCTTAAGGAGCAAGTAGCTCCGCCATGCCAAGATAGATAGCTGATCGGTTGGGCCTTCAATATGAAGTCATGTCTAGAGAGGTGTGGTGCGAGATAGATGGGACAACAAGAACCACAATTGGAGTAATCAAAGGATTGAAACCTCACATCGCATGCTTGTCAAATGTCATTGTCTTACAAGATGTTTCAGTCATAGAGACTCGCTGTTCTTTGCATTATGCTTGTCAAGGGACTTCACTGCTAAAATTGGAGGCTCCTTGTCTATTGATTGGTCACATATGTTATTCGAGAACAAGATGTGGAACTAAGGCTATAATCAGATATGAACCAATTACTAATTTTCACATTGAACCACATGTGCTAAGTCCAATTAATACAAATTGCTTAGCATTTGATCAAGAGGATTGTCCAAGTATTTATGAAGCAAATAATAAGGTGGAGGCATTCCAAACTTGACTCTTAATGATTGGGCTAGTAAAAGACATGCTTTCAATCCTTATAAGGAAATGGAAGAAGCTAAGTTAGAGTCTATGCATACATGAAGAGAATACTCCTCTCCCTAGCATTACCAAATCATATCACAAAGATGATAATTAGGTATGGTAAATATTCTTTAATGGCTCAAGGAGTAGGAAAGGTGCTTTGGAGGAGGAGCAATGCTCGTGTATCCTCAAGGTACAAAATATTACTCAACTTTTTGTTTTCAATTTGCTTACTCAAACAACACAACAAAATACAAAGCTTTGATTCATGGATTACATCGGGTGAGAAAGAGGGGTGTTAAAAAATTTCAAGTGTTTAGAGATAGCGAGCTGATCAGGAACCAAGTTAGAGGAAACAATGCTGCTAAAAATGATCTCTTCAAGAACTACAAGAATCTGGTATGGGATCTTATTGAATAATTTGAAGCTTTTAGCATCACTTCCATCTCGAGGAATAAAAATGAGGCAACATATAGGTGTGCAACAATTGGGGCAGCGTTTGATGTTGTGGAAAGTATCAAAAGTGAGAAAAATCAGCCTCATATCAAGGTTGTGGTAAGACTAGCTGTTCTCAACAACCACACAAGTTGGTAAGTCTTCAAAAATGATTAGCAAATCATAAATTTCTTGCAAGAAGAATTTGAGTTCTCTACTAGAAACCAGACAAGTTAGAACATCAAGTATGGTGACAAAGTGGTGTAGTTGAGGACTAGAAAATTGCCAAAGAGTCTTGTGACTTTGGAGTCAATTTTCAACTCTAATGATCAATTCCAGAAAGAGAAGGAAAAAATTCAGGTAAAAGGTGAATATTTGGAACCCATTTCAGTAGATGAAGGCAAGATATTGCAAATTGGCAAAGTTAGTACTCCACAAGAGAAATATGATTTTGTTCAACTCTATCAAGAGTTTCCTGATGTCCTTGTCTATAATTATAAAGATTTAAGAGGTTTCAATCCCAAGTTAGCACAACATACTATTGAATTGGATCCGTAATCCAAGCCCATCATGCAAAAGAAAAGGTTGATGAATCCTCACATTGAACCTCTCATGAGAAAAGAGTTGAATAATTTGATCAAGCTAGCATCATCTTCCTATCAAGCCGCTCAAGTAGGGTTGAAAACTTATTACCCGTGTGGAAGAGAAATTGAGAAATCATATTATGTGTAGACTTCGTGTGAATTGAACAGGGCATCACTCAAAGATCATTATCCACTCCTTTCAATGGAGAAAATCCGCAAGTAGTAATGCAGGCTCAAAAATGTTTTCATTACTACATGGTTACTCAAGCTATAATCAAACCATGGTAAAATAATAAGATCAGTTTAAGACAACCTTCACTACAAAATGGGGCATGTATGCTTACAAGAAGATGCCATTTGGATTGTTAAATGCCAGAGCTACATTTCAGTGAGCAATGGATATGACATTGAAAGGGCTGATAAACAAAATGGTGCTTGTTTATCTTGATGATATGACCGTGTTCTCGAAAAATGCAGGAGACCATCTTTTTCATCTCAAGAAAGTGTTTTAGATATGTAGAAGATTCAAAGTGTCTTTGAATCCAAAAAAGTGTATATTTCTTAGCAGATGAAGGAAAGTTACTAGGCCACATTGTTTCGAAAGAAGGATTGACCATTGATCCTGAGAGAGTTGAAGCTATCAGAACTCTTCCGTTACCAAACCATAAGAAGGCCCTCCAAATCTTCTTGGGGAGAATTAATTTTGTTCGTAGATTTGTACCTAATTTTGCTACCTTGGTGAAACCTTTGACAATGATGTTGAAGAAGAGCCTTGCATTCAAGTGGACAACAAAAGGTAAGGAGAGTTTTAAGGCCATCAAGGATGCAATATCTCAAGCCCCAACTCTTATTAATATAGATTTATCCAAGGAATTCATATTCTACACTTTTGGAGGATCAAACACAATCTAAAGTATCTTAAGTACAGTTGAATAAGGAATATTTAGAACATCCCCATAGCATTCTTCAACCAAAGTCTGGAAGATTATGAAATGATTTATTCTTTCATTGAAAATCATGTTCATCTTGTCATTAGGAGCTTGAAGAAGTTCATACACTTAGTCTCGAACAACAAGATTCAATTGTTGGTATCTCATGCTAGTGTTAAGGATTTTCTCCTGAACAAAGACTTGAATGAGGATAGGGAAGGTTGGATCATTCGAGTGATGGAATATGAAATTGAAATCAAATTAACCAAGTTGGTTCATGGTAAAGGTTTGTGTGATAAACTAGCTTCCAAACAACATGTTAATTCGATGATGAAAGAGGATATGTTTTAGTGTTGCAAAATGAACAAGAACAATCACCGATAAGGCACACATTCCATTATCTCCAAACAGTTTGTGCCCTCCAAAATTGAACAAGCCTAAAAAAGATATTTTAGATTGCAATCCATTCCATATTTTCTCATTGATGACATCTTGTTCAAAAAGGATGTGAAGGGGGTGTTATTGAGGTGTGTCTCAACAAACCAAATTGAGAAGGTATTACATGAGTTTTATAATGGAGAAGTGGGAGGCCACTTTGCTCCACGAGTAAAAATCTCAAAATCATGAAAGTTGGTTATTATTGGCCTACAATGTTTGTTGATTGCTACTCATGGATCAAGAAATGCAAAAGGTGTGCATTCTTCATAGGGAAGGAAAGATTAGCAATGTTGCCCCTTTGTCACATTTCAATCAATCAACCATCCACGCAATGGGGGTTGGACTTCATTGGATTTATCAATCCAAATTCAAGTTAGGGCCATAAATGGGTACTCACGGTAACATACTACTTCGCTAAATTGACTAAAGCAAAGTGGCACTGAAGGAGGAAAATGAATCTAGAATCTTGGATTTCTATGAAGGACTGTCACAGTTTGGAGTCCCCGCCACTATTATATCGTATAATGCATTGGTGTTTATTGGCAGAAAAATAAAAAAATGGGTTGTTAGAAATGGAATTTATCTTAGCACTTCCTCTAATTATTACCCCCACAGTAATGGCCAAGCAAAATCCACGATCAAGAACTTGCTAAGAATCATAAGAAGAACTCTTGATGAGAATCAAAGAACCTGGCACACGAATCTCAAATCAGCCTTGTGGGCCACTAGAATTACCCCCAAGAGGTCAACAGGTAGGTCTCCCTACAAGCTAGTATATGGAAAGGAACCAATGTTGCGTATATCACTAGAGTTTCGACATTGAAACTCATGAAGCAATTGAACTACCCGAGTTCAAACCCATGGAAATCAAGTATGAAAAACTCGATGGAATTAGAAGAAACAAGGGAGCATGTAATGTGAACCATGGAAAATGATCAAACATTAATAAAAAGGAGATTTGATTCCGAGAAGGAAATTTGTTGCTAAATTGGGATGCAGATTATGCAAATCCAGGCAAACATTCCAAGTTTGATGTCATATGGAGTATTCCATATATGATCACTGAATGCAAAATTAGTAATGCCTTTCAACTAGCTAAGTTGGATAGCGAAGAATTGTAAATTCCAGTAAATGGAATCCATATCAAATATTGCTACTAGAAGGAATATTTCTCACCCTTGTACATATTAGCCTAGTATTTTTAATTCCTCCAAGTGCTTATGCACATTATTGTATTATTTTCGATCAGTTTTCAGTTTCCCTAAGTGTTGGTGCACATGTCCTATTGCTTCTAGTATGTTCCTTGTATGCAGTTCATCATACTTCTGTAAAAGGAAATTACAACAGAGAAACTCAAGGTTACAAGCAACAATTGCCATCTTTGAAAGAGCCCAAATACAAAGAAACTAAAATCAAGCTAAGAAACAAATTTCAAATGTATCATTGCTTGCTTCTTCAGAATAACAATTGAGTTTCTTAGTTTCCCTGAAATAGGAAATAATATGTTGAGGTAACAGTTGCAAGGTTTCATTATTCAACCTTAATGAATCAAAGTTATTGGGAAAAGGTGAAATTCAAGATTGGAAACAATTTTCTACTCTCACAAAACAATTTTTCATATTTTCTTATGAGAGTTAAGGAAGCAAGCAACGAAACTCCAAACGTTTCGAGGTCAAGTTTTCATGATAACCTTGCAGACTCCATGCCCAAAGGATAGCTTCAGGAAGTTGTTCAAGCTTCGTTTAGCAGGAAAATTACTTTGTAAGTCACCAAATTATTATCCAACGTCACTTCCCTGGTGAAATTGGACAACTAAGTAGGCCCTTGAGGGTACATGCAATTTTAGTGTTGTGAGGCATCACTATGATCTTCCAAGAGAATTGAAATTCAACCCTCCTTAGCACCTTCATGCACCGATGATCATCCTAAGAGATCCAAGAATCAATGAGACATGAGGGGTTTGAAATAATTAACAAGGTTGCACCTTTGATCCTTGTGGAGCCAACTGAGATCTTTACATTACTCATTAAGCTATTTAATAACATAGGCAAGTTGCATTGACCATTAGGGTTCCATGGTGAAGACCAAGTCCATTTTCATGAACATTGAGCTCTTCCAGTCATATACCAAGATGCCTTGAATCGGGACCAAACTCTTTCATTATTAACCAAGCTCACAATGAGGGTCGAGTTATTTCGAAAGGACATTGATGAACGGGTCCATCAAGGTGTGACATTGCCCACCAAGTCACATATTAGCCCCTTGAGCTAGTAGGTAACCGAGTCACGCGTTAAACGAAGGGGTGGTTGAGTAGAGCATTAAGCTCTACGAGAAATTGTAATAGAGTGTTCAAGCTTTGAGGAAATATTTGAATTGAGAGGTCCGAGTCATCATGAAGCAAAATTTAGCTGGTCATAAATTGAGCCGCTCACGAGGCATGGACAAGATACTCGTGTTAATCATGTCAATCGAGCTCTAAATCGCCCCGATATAGTTATAGGAAATTTTGAGTTGTTAAAACCCCATCAAGCCAAACAAAACAAAACTCCCATCATCGTAGGGTGAACTATATTGTATAAGTGGTGAGCTATTGTAATAGTGGCGAGTCGCATGGTTAAGGGCTACTCATATCCTAATACAAGTAATAGGTTAAGGGCATAGCATGCCCTTCCCTTCAAACCAAATTTGACCTCAACGTTGAATAATCTTAGATGTTTCGTAGAAAACCTTCATCCTCCCAAGTCGCGTCCTCTATGCTCATATTCTTCCACTTGATTAGATATTCCTTAATGTCTCTAGTTCTCATCCTCTTAGTACATGTTTCAGAGAATCTACTCACGGCTCCAAAACGATTCTTCCTTCCTCATCAAGTCTCCTAAGTAGCTCTGTCTGGGCTACAAATTTATGTCCAATAACCTTATTCATGTAGGAAACATGGAATAATGGGTGTATGCATGAAGATTGAGGCAAATCTAGTTTATAAGCAACACTTTCAATTTTCTATAGAACCTGATAAGGAACATAATATTTAGGAGCAAGTTTTTTGTCCTTCTTTTGTTGCTTTAGGGACATCTATTGTAAGGATACTGAGACTCTACAAAACCCAATCATCAATTTCAAATTGTCTTTCACTATGGTGTTGATCTGCTTGTTGTTTCATCATGTTTTGTGCCAATGCCAAATTTTCCTTCAAACCAACCAAAACTTGTTGTTGATGTTGAATGTGTTCCTTAAAATCCCTGACCTTAGTTTGCACCCTCAAGGAAGAAGTGATAGATGGTGGATGGTAACCATATAATGCTAAAAATGGAGTCATTTGAGAAGAGGTATGAAAATATGTGGTATACCATCATTCTTGAAGTGGTAGCCATTTAACCCAATGTTCCTACTTATCTCGATACAAAACAACGTAGATACCCCTTTAAGCATTTGTTAACCACTTATATTTTCCCATCAGTTTGAGGATGGTAAGATGAACTGTGAGCTAGTTGAGTACCCAAACATGCAAATAATTATGTCCAAAAATTAGTCGTGAAAATAGAATCACGGTCACTTACAATTATCGTTGGGGTTCTATGTAGATTTTGAATCTGTCTCCAAAACAATAGTTGAACTATACTAGCCGCAAATGGGTGTGACAAGGCACAAAAATGGGCATATTTTGTGAGCCTATCCACAATCACCAAAATAACATTCTTACCCTCTGAACAAGGAAATCCTGTGATGAAATCCATGGAAACCTCCTCCCATATTTGGCTAGGAATTGGTAATGGTGTAATAGACCGACATCTTAATGGTTCACTTTGTTATGTTGTCAGCACACCAAACACTCGATACAAAATTTTGTACATCACCCTTGAGTCCTTCCCAAAATAATTCTCTTTTTATTCTATGATATGTCTTCAAAACCCAAAGTATCCTCCAACAGGCGATGCATGTAGCAAAGGCAAGAATCTTATGCTTCAACTTAGAATCTTTGCTGACAAGTATAACATGCCATTTTACCATAGGGCATTACCTTTCCACTCAAATTTGTTAGTTGTTATAGAGCCTTGCTTTATATTCTATATTAGAGATTGTGTATCCTTGTGTTGATCCCATTCCAATCTTGCTTCATCTACCCAATCGGCCTTCAATATGGACATTGCACATAGTAATGCATCGACAAATGTATCCCATTTAGACAATGCATCGCCTACTACATTTTCTTTACCCTTTTTGTATATGATTTCAAAACCATAACCCAACATCTTTTCTACCCACTTTTTTTTGTTCCGTAGATGATAACGTTTGCTCCAAAAATTATTTGAGACTATCATGATCATTTTTCACCTCAAGTGTCTACCCATTAGATAAGGCCTCCATCGCTTGACCGCATGAAGAATAGCCTTCATTTCTTTCTCATGACATGTTTGAGCAGATATTTTCATTTGAATTTGTGATGCTCAAATGTAATTGCTTCTTCCTTCCTACATTAGAACCGCTCCCAATCCCGATCCTCAAGTGTCACACTCAATAATGAAGGTTTTTAGAAGTCAAGAGTAGGCAAAACTAGGGTAGTGCACATGGCTTCCTTCAACAACTCAAAGGATTTAGTGGGTGCTTTTGTCCAATGGAAGGCATCCTTCTTTAGCAATGTAGTGAGTGGAGCTACGATTCTACCATATCCCCTCACAAATCTTTTATAGTACCTTGTTATTCCAAGGAACCATCGGATATTTTTAGACTTTTGGGCCTTGGCCATTCCGCCATAGCTTTGATCTTTGAGGATCAACTTTAACACCTTCATGGGATATAATATGACCCAAGTACTCTACCTCTTGTACACCAAAAGAACATTTGGATGAATTTTCATAGAGATTATGTTTATTGAAAAATTCTAACACTATATCTACATGGTGTAAGTGTTCTTCCCATGTCTTACTGTAAATCAATATGTCATCAAAGAAAACTAATAAAATATTACTTTAAAATGGCCTAAAAATAGTGTTCATCAAGATTTGAAATGTTGAGGGAGCATTTGTAAGACCAAAGGGCATTACCAAGAACTCATAATGGCCCTCATGAGTCCTGAAAGCCATTCTAGGAACATCTTCCTCTCTTATTATAATTTGATGGTACCCCGAACGAAGATCTAATTTTGTGAAATAAATAGCACCATGCAATTCATCAAGTAAATCATCAATTACTGGAATAGGAAACTTATCTTTGTTGGTGTACTTGTTGAGTTCTTGGTAACTGGACACATCCTCTATGTTTCATCCTTCTTATGTACCATGACCACTAGCTAAGAATATGTGCTCTAACTATGTTGGATGATACCTGCCTTCAACATTTCTTGCACCATTTTCTCGATCTCACTTTTTTGGGAATATGGATATCGGTATGGTCTGATGTTAGGTGGTTGGCTCCCTGGGATCAACTGAATGGCATGATCATGATCCCTAATTGGTGGTAGTCCCTTTGGAATTTCATAAAAAATAGATGAGTGAGCATCAAGAATCTTCAAGTCCAGGTGTATCAAGACTCGTATTTTGTACCTCTATGAAAAATAACTTTGCTACAAATCCATCTACTTCTTTTATGAGAATCTTTCGCATCCGATGAGAGATAATAATCTTTGGAGACTTAGCTACCATCCTTTTCAATTGTATTTTCCTTCCTTCTGAATGAAATTTCATGAACAATTCTTAGAAATTCATTTCTATACTACCCAAGGTTGTGAGCCATTAGACACCCAAAAATCTCTTCCCCTCCCATCCAAATAACAAACATAGGTGAGTCTAACATGTAGTCTCCCATGGAGAGCTTGATACTATGACACTTTCTTGTGTAATATACAATCCTAACATCCACAATCATAACATGCATTTCTGGAGCTGGGTAAATAAAATAATTGAGGTGGGCAACTAACTTACTATTTATGAAGTTATGAGTACTCCCGAGTCAACCAACACCATCACCTTTTTTTTTTTAAGATAGCCAATAACCTTGAGTGTTTGAGGAGTACTAATACCTGACAATGCATGGCAAGAAATTGTAGGTTGGTGATCCTCTACTTCATATTCTATTGTTCCTCAACCTCTCCTATAATTTCAGCTTCCTCTTCATCCTCATTTCCTCCTTCAATATGAAGTTCTTCTCAAGCACATTTGTGTCCCGGTCCATATTTTTGTCACGCTTAAAACATAATCCTTTTTTGCTGTATTTTCTTCCATTTGTCGAGGAGTCACCTTAATTGGCCGAGCAAATGATGGGGAAGGGGTACTACGGTCTCGGTGTTAGTGAAAGGTTGCCTCCTACTGCAAATAATTTTTTCCTCTACTCTACGTGCCATGATAATATAATTAGAAAGCTTGAGTGGATTAAATATATGTACCTCATGCTCAATGTGGTCCTTAAGAACCCCAAGAAACGGGTCATTCAAAGTTCCTCTCGTAATATTCTCCACCCTTAAGGATAGGTTCTAGAATTGATGCACATAATCTTTAACTGATCCTATTTTTCATAACTTTTCCAATTGACTAAATTAGTTATCTGAAACACTAGAGCTATAGTGCAATTGCAACTCCTCGGTAAAAACTATCCAAGTGATACTGAGACCATTCTTATGCCTCTGAGCACATAACCATCGATACCAAATGAATTGGTTTGGTTTAAGATACATGGATTCTAAGGTCACCTTTTGTCCCGATGGGGTTTGATGTAGCTCAAAGAAGTTCTCCATTTGATTTATCCAATTTAGTGGATTCTTCCTATCAAGTTTGTGCATATCCACTTTCAACATCATGTTCCATAGTTGTCATGGAATAAGTTGGATTCTAATCACTGGAAAAGTGATCCAACTTGGTTATTTTTCCCATTATTATGAACTCAAGATCCTCCTTGGTTGAGATGGGGCTGATTTGGGACAAACGGTTTACCCTTTATATGTTTCATGATATCATCTAACCGCTTATCGATTTGGTCTCTCTCCTTTATAGGCCATGTGAGATTGTAGATTTCACGAGATCATACTCAAGTTGGCTCACCTTATGATCAACTGAGGTAAACCCTAGTGTTGAGGAATCAGATTTACCCCTTCGACTCTAATTCTTCAATCAGCACTCCCATCTTTATCCGGGTTTTTACTCGAGTGACAGGATTCTTTTTGGCTCTTGTGGAAGGCCCTGCCATGATGTCAAACCCTAGGGTTTAGGGTTTCGATACAAATTCAGTTGAATAGGAGAAAACAAAAAGAATATACTACTAATATTTTTTTTAGAGATTTCGAAAATGTAAAGAACTTGGAAAAATTCCACAAATTCGCAGCTTAGAGAGCGATTTTATGAAAATACCTAAATTTGCAATAAAGTTTACAAAATAAAGAAAAAAATTCTAAATTTTTAGGGAATCTTACTTAAAATTATTCAAAAATCGGTAAAAAAATCTCGACAAATTCTCCCGGTTTGTAAGATATAGTGGAAACAAAAAATTAGCATTTTCCCTAATTTTCACCTAAATCGTAGCTTTGATACCACTTGTAATGAAATTACTTGAATAATTTTGATTATCACTAGAAATAGAACACCAAATAACACAATATTGCAGATAAATTATCTCAATATGAAAGTATAATAGCTTAGCCACTTCAAGGGGGCAACCTCCAAAACATACAATAAGACTCAAATGCTCAATATGATGATCAACTACTATCTATAATCCCCTATATACATTATTCATATGTTATGGCCATCACCAAAGATGACCTACTAATCATGAGAAAGTATAAATGACATAATAAAATGATATGGTAAGCCATAAGTTGGCTACTCATATCCTAATACAAGCAATAGGTTAAAGGCATAACAACCGGACATCCTTCCATAAACCGAGCCATACGCATTCTCTCGAGTTAATAGTGGAACATAACGGTTGAAATATTGAGCTTGAAGGATGCGGGAAAACCATCTCGTAGAGTTGGAACTCTAAAAAAACCGAGTTATTTTTATCAATTGTAGTCTATAGAAAGCGAGGGGCCGAGCCTCTTGAATCATTGAACTTGCACGGCGAGGCATTAAGCCAGAAGCTCGGGGTGATTTTAAGCCAAGTCATGCATGCATGAAACTAAATATCACACTTATGCAAATGGCAACCAAGCCAATTTCATCACCTAAATAGTAGCCGAATGATTTAAAATGGAATAAATGAGATTGCGAAATCAAAGTTTTCATGCACAATTTGGAGGCCAAGTCACGGAAAAGAGAAGAGTCACTGAGGGCACCATGTGCCCCCTCTACACATATTCAAATGACATCAGAAGGAGGGAAACCCTAGGGTATTGTGGTACTTCCATGTGGAGTGAAGAGTCATGGAAACATCATGGTCAACTACCAAGGTTGGTCACACAAGCTTGGCATCTCCGACTGCAATGCATTACGAATCTATGAATGATGTAAATGATGATAGGTTATAGGTTACTCGTCGAGTCGACAACATGAGGTTAAAAAAGGGCAGCACGTGGCATGAATAGGAAATGCAACATGGCTGAGAAGGATGGTTCGCCAGAAGCAAAGGGGTGGAGCCAAGTTGGCATTAAAGGACAATGATTCACCGAGTTAGTGAAGAGTGGTCGATGCAATGCCTATGGAAATGTGGGGAGCTTAACCAGGAGCCATAAGGAGTCAGCATGCATAGGTAGGTAGGTTTAGTGTTTGAGACAAACCAACACATGGCCAAATGGAGGTCGACATATGGAGCGAAGAGCTCGATGCTAAAAGGAAAGCTAGCTCAACCGAGCTAGTTAGAAATATAAAACACTCAAAATATTAAATACACCCTCCCCAAAAAGGGGCAACAAAGTTAATGATGGCCCCACCTAATTTTTATGCAAATTCATTCGAGAATATATGCAAAACATTGAAAAGAGGGGGAAAATATTTCCAATGATGCATTTCAACAAACATTAATTACATAGTCCCATGAAGAAGAAGAGATTCCCAAGAAACCCTAAGGAGTTATAGTCACTCAAAAGCCCATAACTTGAGAATTTCTCAATGAAATTACACAAAATTGGTCTTGTCGGAGTTCTTGTTCGAGCCCGACGCATAGTAGTAAAAACTAAAGATTGATGGAGTTTCAAAGGTGTATTCGCATAAAACAAGCTTTTGTTTCAAGAGAGTAGTTAGATGGTGGGTGGAAGTGCAATTAATGGGCATGGATGACATTTTTTTATATCACATACGGGTTATGGGAAGTATGGGAAGGATTTTTGCAATCTACAATCATGATTTTCACCCACTTTGGGTTTTCTGCAATTGATGCAAAATACAGATCTGAGGTTGCTTGTCCCCTTCTCCTTCTTTCCATTTTTCTATAAATTGGGGATTTTCCCTCATTTTTGGGAGTATGATTCTTGTAATAAAACTATGTCATTTTTGGAACACCATTCTGTTGTAGGCTTTCATATTGGACTTATTACATGTTGATCCAAGCCCTTATCTTGCTTTGTAAATGAATTGTGCATGTTAATGAAGTAGTAGATGAAAATTTGTGGATGTTTTCTTCCCTTTTCTGTGTTTATTGGTTTTTATTTGCCTCTTTATTTCATTTATAGGTTTATTGTGTCTACCTTATAATCTTGCAAGGTGCAATATTGTTGTGTTTTCATGGAAATGATGTTGTAAGTGCTGATGTTAGATTGTGGAGAACTATTTTCACCCTCTCTAATCAACATTTCTTCTCATTTCTACACATTAGAGAGTCTTTCCCATTCCCTTTTCTTAAGGCATCACCTCTTTTAGATTAGTTTATTTCACATCTTCTTCCATAATTATTTGTGACCTTCAGGAGTTTTAACAATAGAATTAATGTTTCATTACTTGATTTTTGAACACTTTTTTGTTTGATTCACACATCGTCTCCCAATTCTTAATTTCTAATTCTAACTCTTGAACCTCAAGCTCCAACTCCATCGTCCTCGAGGAAGCATATATTAATTGGTCCAATAATTCCTTATTTTTTTGAAAATTTTAAATATTGCAGTCTAAGTCTTGCACTCTCAATTTTATAAAACTTTGCCTTGTTCATTGCAAGTTTCATTTCTATTTCCATATAAAATGATGTGGATGACTCATCTTCTTGTTCAACTTCGACATATTTGTTTGCAAGGCTCTCTATAGTCTTTCCGAACACATTAGTATTGACACTATAGAATTTTTCATAATCTTATGGTTTACGGCTTTGACCGTGAGGCCTTACGATTTCCAACCTTCTTTTGTCTTTCCATCTAATTAAACTTGTATTTAAACAACCAATTAATATTTGTTAACATTCAAACATAATTGTAACCATATACCATACATGGAAGAAGAACGCAACTAAGTAACCATATACCATATACCGTAATCCACAATCCATAGTCACATTAATACATTAACCATATACATAGTGACAACATCATCATTTATACAATAAATGGAATGTGACATAACAAGAATTAAAACCATCTAATGTGCTATAAACATAACCACAAACCATATCCAATTTAACAAGAATTTAATATTAAATCGTAAACGTGAAAGACATTAAAGTAACAACCTCATCACACATATATACACTTGTATTACTCTTCCTTATTCATCACATCGCATACAGTATATAAAGCAATTCATATACATGATCTAAATACTAATTAGTGTGCACATCATAACATCAACCAAAAAAATAACCATATTATTGTAAAATCACATACATCTAATAATCATAGTATAGCCACATAAGTCTATCCATATCATCTATTATGCTACAAAGGAAAAATTCATTAGATATAACTATTTTTTTTGCATACCACATAATCAATATCTATACATATATGTAAAATATATAAGTAAATATTCTCAAATATGTAAGTGAAATATAAAAGTACAATAACACATTGATTTCAAATATATAAGTTCAATATGTGTTTAACAAGCATATTTTCATCTCAAAGGTCAGATGATTGGTATATTCATTTGTTATCGTTGTCTTGGGTGGGAGTGCATGGTATTTTTCCTTAATTTCCACTCTTGGCGTGCATGCGCATATTCTTCCATACTTCCTTTTGATCTTCATGTATTTTAAGAACAATATTAAAGTTTGTTACTTGATTTGCGAACACTTTTTTGTCTCGCTTCATGTATTATCTCCCAATTCTTAATTTCCAGTTCTAACTCCCGAACCTCAAGCTCTAACTCCATCTTCCTTTAGGTAATTTCTTCTATTAATTCCAATATTTCCCTATTTTTTTTGTAAAATATAAATTGTCCAATGCAAATTTTTCACACTAGTTTTGATACATCTTTGTCTTCTTTGTTACAAGTTTCATTTCTAATTCCATACAAACTGACGGGGAAGGCTCGTCTTCTTGTGTAGCACCGACATCTTTTTTTGTAGAGATCTTTGCATTCTTTTTGAACGCATAAGTCTCACTATCGAATGTTTCATAATCATCTAGTTCTTACACCTTGCAAAGCCTCATAGCTTCAGCCTTCTTTTGTCTTGCCATCTAAATAAACTTGTATTAAAATAATCGATTATTATCTGTTACCATTTAAACATAATTAAAAAGGAAATAATGCACTTAACTTATACATAACAAAATATTATCATGGATGAAATATATACAAAAGTTTTGTAAGCACATCAAACCCAAGTATGCATACATGGATGAAGAACGCAACCATGTAGCCATAAACCACAAACCGTAATCCATAATACACCAAATTTGAAAGAAAAATTGTGAATTATCTATAGTAAATTATTGAACACGTCAAACCCAAGTAGACATACAAGGAAGAATAACACAACTATGTAACCACATACCATAAACCACAATCCACAATCCATAGTCCCATTAATACATTAACCAGATACACAACATCATCATTTATACAAGAAATGGAATGTCACATAACAAGAATAAACATAACGTAAATGGATAACTCTATGTAACCCATAGCCTCAAACCATATTCAATATATCAATAATGCAATACTAAATCATAAACCTTAAACACATTAACGTAACATCATCATATACACACATATAGTAATTTGACTCCTCAAGTAAGAAATGTTATACAATAAATGTTTTCAACTCCTTCACCGCCTATTGTTAGCAAAACACAATATTCCATCATAAAATATAATACGTTTAGTGTATTTTCTCTATATTTCAAGTATTTTTCTAATTTGTTTACAAGAGGTTCGTAACACCTAGTATTAAAGCTCCTTCAAGGGTATTATTATGCAACAACTTCAATAATTTAGCCATATAAGAAGCTTAAAGCCTATAACATTTGAAATGTACATGTTGTAAATAATATCAATTATTTAATCGTATGAAATTACTATTAAATAATATTTACTCCCATAAATGAGTTCATCTTATAATAAGAAAAATTAAATACTTGTTAATTTTGTTATTGAAAAACACAGTGTGTTTTTTAACATTTTTCAAAAACAAAGCTTATATAATTTGAATGTTGTTGTTATTTATTACCTTTCATTATATAATTATCTCTATTTCCTTTCGTTATATAATCATATAATTAGATAATCCGTGAAAACAATAAGATCTCGCAGAGAAGATGAAATTACTCCCGTGGCATCTCAAGAAAAAATCAACAATAGAATCTATTCCATGCAACATTAAATGTATATCTCCTATTTGTGGTTGTTTAGAGTTTATTTAGAGGAATTTTATCAAGATTACATAAGAGGGGAGGGGAAGGATGTGCAGTAATACACACTCATCTCACGTAAAAAAAGCATTCTATTAATAAGAGGGGAACTTCTATTTCTGCATCACAACATTGGGCTAAGTATACGGAATCATTTTATCAATAAGAGGATGACTGAATCATTCGGCTATTTGTGGATCATATTAATATAATTTCATTTTTTTATTTTTTTAAATGCCTTCAAATTATAATGTAATACACCCTATTCTTGATTACATCTGTAAGAGCATAGATAAAAGGTTTGGTATATTACTGGATCTGAAATATGGGAAGTTATGCTCTCTGTTGTCGTAGAGACTGAAAATTTCCTAGCTTAGTGGGTAAAATAGTGATAGGGCATTTCTTCAAATCCACAAGACTTGACTTTGAATATCTTTGCAGTGGTATGGGTCACATAAAATGAGGAAGGGCCTTATTTGAAGTCTGTGATAATGTAGATAACAAGCTCTTTTGGGATTCGACCATCCAACACATAGGGGATCGTATACAAGTGATGTCATTATATGCCTACGATGCACATGAAGGAAATAGGAAATTGAATTTCATTGAAGTGGCATCGAATGCCATTGAATGGGTACAATCTCTTGGAATTTTGTCAAACATTAATTTTAATAGTATATGTTTAAATATTGTACCTATTTTAACAGTATATGTTAAAACCCGTATTGGTTTAGGGACATTCTGTCAAACATTTCACCGAGACACCGAGACCGTGAAGGTATTGTGAGATCGATGTGAGAATGAAGGAAAGCGGGGATCAGGGAAATGAGACCCGATAGGGCCAAGTTCAAAAAAAGTGTCAAATCAATGTGAAATCAAAGTAACACACATATGTAGCCTCAAATGACAAGATATGGGAGATTTCATTTAATATTTTTAAATGTCATACCAGGATCCTTGGTCTCATGAGTATCTACCTAAATAATACTTTGGGGGAGAAGGGGCCGAAATGTTGAGTATATTTTTTGGTGGTATTCAAATATGGAACCATCGAACATGCATACTTAATCCAATGGTGTATATAAAAACTAAAAATTATATCATTGGGTATCTTCCAATGGTCCATAGCATAAATTGTAAAAATAAATAATTGTTTGTTAAAACGAATTAACATAGAAACTTGACAGGGCCAGGGCCAAAAGTTGTTGAGGTGGAGTGCAAAGGTAAAAACACAATGAACATCGATGCAGAACTTACTTGGTGAAAAGGGATAAAGGGTATTTCATGTCCTCATCTAAAACTAGTTTGAAACCAATTCCTCCTGATCCTCCTCATCGTAGCCTTGAACCCCCAAATGAACAAAATAGTGAAGTGTTTTTACAAATAGACATTTTTCCCTTCTTACCCATGACTCCCCTTACACGTGAATGGTGAATATTGTGTCACACCCAGAATTATGAATTCTTTTGTGTTGAGTGAGCAAGACAAGAATGGGATGAACTTGAGATTACCACGTAGAGTGGTGATTACGGACTTAGTGCACACGATGGCATATGATGGTTTGGGTACAGGATGAGGGACGTGGATGATGGTTTTGTCATTATCAACGGGTCATGTTTTTAATAATTCAAATTTTCTTTTCTTTATTTTTGTCACTCACTACCCATCATGTCGTAAAGTCTTTTCGGTGGTGATGTCATGTTTTCGATTTGGGCGGTTGGGGGAATGGGTCATGATGATGATGTATATTGCTTCACCATAGGTGTAAAATGAGTGAAGGGTAAATCGCGGCCATTTATAATAGTATTCACTAAGTACAGAAATGGGTTTTTAGGTTTGCAGATTTTCAGCCCTTGTATACAAGTAGGGGAACTCTCAACATCAACTATGATGGTGAATACAGAACTACCCACCATATAACTTGTCATCATTTCATCGTGCATTTAGTAATCACCATTCCAATTTAATTGTGCATAATTTTAGACATCCGATTGAGAATTTAGTTCTTTGAGCAACCAATGTAATAACAATATAATAATTTTACAACCATCAACAAACGTTGATTAAAGTATGATGTATGAATGTAGAAACTTAATATGATGGCTTATATATATATATTCCAAGTTTTAAACTTATGCATGTTGAACTAGTGTGTATTTTGAATGTATACAAATTTGTGGTAGTATTGTTCTTCAAATAAATTACCATGTATGAACATGATTTTTTGATTCAATAATAAACAAGGCTTATATACATTTTCCAAGTTTTAAAATTATGCATGTTGATTTAGTGTGTATTTTCAACGTGTACAAATTTTTGGTTGTGTTGTTCTTGAAATAAATTACCGTGTATGAGCATGATTTTTTTGACTCAATAATAAAAAATCTAGAGTATTTTGTACTTAAAAGTTATGATATATGAAGCAAATCTATTGTGATCCATAGCTAAAAAATAGGACTTTTAGCATCGTGGCACATGTTCAATTTATGGCCTAACCGTATAGATGATGCCTTATTCCATCTACCCATAGTAAAAAATGGTTTTGATTTACATAAATATTACCGCTTATCCTCAAAATATGACCCTCTGACACTTCATTTTCAAAGAAAATATATATTCATTGAACACCTAATTATAGTAATAGAGGTGAAATCTACAAGGAAACCAAATCCAAAACACCATAATGCCTATAATATCCTTATCCTATCAACAACCTTTTCTTAAACAAAACCAAAGAAACAGACTACCCAAACAAATCAATCTTTGTAATTTCCATCATAGGATAAAATGTAAAACAAGAATCATAGCTAGACCATCAAAACTATAGGAATATTGAGAGCAAGAAAATATGTATGAGATTGTAAACAAGACCACATACTAAAGATATTGATCAAAATACAAACTATGAAAGGAAACGTGAAAGTCACTGTGATTTCTCTTCCACCATGTAGTGTTTATCCATGTCCACCCATTCTTTACAACTAATTGCATAATTCTATCACTTCTCTTACCACCCATAACTCGCAATCATGCCCACTCCATCCACTCTTAGTCCAATAGAACCCATCAAAACCCCACAAGGAACTTGAATCGAGATGACCTCATTAATTAGTACATGTACAACATGCATTACCAATATTGTCACAAGCAACCCAAAGCAGTGCCCGTTAAATAGTACATAAACTTTGTCCTCTCAAAAGATCTACCTGCATGACTCTACCAAAACATTTCTATAATCCTTGGAGATCTCATTGTCTTCATGAGGCCTATCATAAACCTGGTCTAAGTAATTCCATTCATTTTTCATATCTTGGCTTGTGAAACTTAGAAGAGATTCATCGGTGGGTGTTTCTTCCCAATTTATGATTGAAATCCATATGTCATTTGGTTTTTTATGAGTTTTAAGCTCATGGGTACTAATTATAGGCCATGAGCATTAAAAAAGTGGCCCCATGCACAGCTATAAACAACATTGGATGTAACATCTCCAATGTCCTCTCATAAATTTTATTTTCCATGATTGATGGTCATGCTCAAGCTAGATTGGAAAAAAATTGAGAAGGAAAAGGTGCCTTGGCACCCAAGTGGTGGACACCATTCATGTACTTGTGGACAAGAGATATGGTTTTTTATATGAATGGGATGGATCTGCTGCTCATAAGAGCACACAAGGCATAATCTTGAACAACACAAAAAGAAATAAAATGAAAATGAAATTACTAAAAGGGAGGGAAAAACATGTGAGGAATATCAACATCGAGAGGAGTTACAAAATTTGACAAGGTTGTTAATGTTGAAAAACACCAAAAAGAAAATTTATTTCTGTTGGCTAGACCAAACTTTTCCTTCAAATGGACAATCAGAGTCTCCATGTCCTACTTCAATATGGTGTTGTAGTAGTCATGGCCATATTCAAGAGATAGAGATGGGGGTTGAGAATACCCAATTTCCCTTTCCTTCATTAACTTTCTTGTCATGTAGTCATACGTATAATCCATAGGTGGGGATTGTGCTACACGCTCATTGGCATTTTTACACATAGATATGGGGGATGCTTCAATGTCTCCATCATTTTCTTCAACAATCAAATGATGATTCATCAAAACCCTCCATCTCTACAATCCTCTTCCTTACCAATCACACTACAATTTTCTATGTGTGTGTGCACGTGTGTGCAAATGCATTAAGTGGTAGATGTTTTAATAGATTGCATTGTTTTTTTGGTGAGAGATCTATTTATGCAACATATGCCATGCATGTTTCTTCTTCCTCACAAAACACACTTTTGGAATTTTTTTTGAATAAACTATATTCATGACAAGCTCAACACCTAAAATGTCAACAAACTTTCACAATCTAGCATATCTTCCCAAACATTGTCTAAAATTGTCAACCATATCTTATTCAGTTGAGACCTTTCAAGGTCAATATGGATACAAATTCTAATAAATTCTATTAGTTTCCTATTGTTTATAATATATTTGGAAGTTGTATTCTCCAAATTGGTCGCCTATTTCGTGAAATTCAACCCAAGAAAAAAATCCAATGGAAGAAAATATAAGTGAATTCAAACCGACACCTTGTAAATATTTTTATAGGTCAATATTAGGTTAGGATTTCTGTTAGGCTATTAAGAAGTTCATAAGTCGCTAAAATATGATGCATTAAGAATAGGAAAACATAGAATATTAACACTTAACATGTAGCATCTTCTCACCGTTGAAATGTTAGTTCACACTTATGGAAACATTAAAATTATGAGAGGCTTGTAGTTCACTAGTAGAGTGCCTTGACATTATCAATGAGAAATCCTGAGTTCAAGTTCTAGATCCATGGGAAAACCCAAAGAAATCCAAGGACTTCCTTAGGAATAGGATCTTGATTGCATATTTAAACATTGTTCCTCAATTACTAAACGTAAAATGGATAGAATGTGTCACTCCTATTTTTTTTAAAAAGAAGCCACCACTTTTATATTAATATAAGTATAAGGTACAAATTACAATGCCAAGTAGTTATACTCATACTCGAGGAAATATCCTTAGATTTCCAATAACAAATAAGAGAAGAGGAATAAGCATATCTGCAATTTATCCATCATGCGATTTCAAAGAAAGAATCTGCTTAATTTGTTGGTGTTTCTCCAAATACATGTTCAAAGGGACATGGCCATGATTGATTTAGAGTGATGTGAAAGCACCAAACTAGCCAAAGTGTCTACCATTTTATTCTCGACCTCAAGGCACATGTTGGTATGTGATTGTTTGAAACCTGTCTCATTATGAACTCAATATTATCCTAGATTATGGCAATAATCCATTTATTAGAAGGATGTTGCTTAGGATATTGTAGAAGATTAACAATGAAATTGAGTCGATTCCACTATAACCCTAGGACACCCCAATGTAGATGCTTCCTAAAGAGCATATTGGATAGCCATGATTTCGCACCCATTATTGGTGCGATATCCCAATTAATGAGCAAAGAAAAAGAGAGGAGTGCCCAAAGAGTCATGTGTTATTCCTTCCATACTGGTTGGACATGGGTTTCCTCGAGCTGATCCATCAGTGTTTAATTTGACAAATCCAAATGGGGGTGGTTTCCATATTTTGATATCATAATGTATCCTTTGATGAGCAGAGGGATTTTTCTAGAGTTGCCTATTACCTAGATTGAGCATTTATAACAGAACTTTCCACTCGAGGTGGTGGAGAGGTAATTTTCAGATTGTGCATTATAGTTTCTCCAATGTTACTTTGGATCAATTCCATAACATACCGTATATCTCTATTCTCTCGATTTGAAGATGTGTATGTTTCTTTATTTCCAAACATTCCACAACATAAAAGAGAGAGCTAGCCAAATTCCTTTGAAGAAGTCCTAGGTATCCTGATGCGAGAATGTTTCCATCCTCGAATAGTTTCTACTAGATGCATAGAGGAGTTATAAGCAATGTACAAATAACCACCAATGTGTACCGTAGAGAAGAAGTCAAAGGGATTGAAAAAGAGATGATTAAGCATCTCATATGATTCTTTCGCATAAAGGGAAATAGAAGGGTGCAACCATCCCTCTTTTCATCAAGTTATCTAGTGTTATTACTCTTTTATTAATTAGAAGCCAGACAAATAATCTCACCTTAGACCATAGTGTAGGTTAAACAAAACCACAAAAATATCTTTCTGTGGTTACGTTGAGGAGATATCAAAGCTCTATAACTATCCATTACTAAGTGCTTTCCATCCGACTCTATTCCCCATGCGGGGTATCGATTCAACATTGCTATGGAGGATCATATTCTAGAGAAGTGATTGAAAAAGTTAAACTTGATCATTATCCAAGTTGAGATGCCACAAGGATGGGGAAATCCATTCTCTACCTTGAGATGTTGGCTGTATATAATGACCCACCTTTTTCTTTCCTTGTCTATGTAAAGTATTCATAATATTTGTAAGATGTGGATATTGTTCAATCAAAGGTGGGTGACCATCCCACGAATCAGTCCAAAATTTAGCGTGTTCTCCTTGTCCAATTTTCTAAAACAAGTGTTTTTTTATTATTTCTTCACCTATTCAAAGAACTGAGAGAATGGGTGATCCCCTTGATGGTAAAGAATTTCAAACTAGATCATGAGACCTCATGCCTTGAGTATATTTGGCTCTAATATTGGTACTCCAAAACTGATCCGGATACTACAACAATCTCTAGTATAACTTTGTTGATAGGGCTTTGTTATTGGGCACATTAGCTCTGAAGTCCATTCCTCCCTGTTTCTTTGGAAAACACAAGGTTTTCCATGTGACAAGATGCCATTTCTGAACCATTTGAGTGTGTCACTCCTATTTTTTATATTTATGTTCAAAAATAATTTGGATTTTGAGAGGCCTACCTACGACTAGATGCTTGAAATACAAACCGATCAGTAGCTTACAACTATTTCTTAATTGTGAAATTTTTTTACTCCTACGTATGCCACATATTTATATTGATATATGTTAAAATCCAAAAATACTTGTTCCCAATCTTGTGTGCATAATCACTTTACTGTGTATCCATTTAATGTTTTGAGCTTTAAAAATATAGAAAAACAACTACTACATATAGTATATCGAAATTAGTAATGCACTCTAGCTCTTAAATGTTTGGTTTGGGATAAGGGATGTAAGATAGAATAATATCTTTCTTAGTGTTGAAGTTCTATTATGTGCACTTCCCATATTTATATCTTCAAGTCAAACTTTCTAATTTTTGTATAAAAGTTTCAAATATTCAAACAAGAAAGTTGGAAATCATTTAGCACGACAAATAATTGCCTCAAGATTTGATTATGAGCAATCAAAAAGTTTTATGACAAACTTTGACCAACACACTTCACGAGTGCAAGAGAAAACATAATGTAGGATTTTTACTGTATATTAAGTCATCTCTTGATGACCAATTTTCATGAAAAATTGTTTTTTAAAAACCTATCATGTATTTGTTAGTAATCAAAAGGCGAGTGAACCCACAAACCATGCAAGAAACTTGATGTTTGCACTAAAAAGAAGGAAAATGCCAAAATATCAACCTAGGTAATCATTTTTGACTGAAATGAAAAGGAAAGTGCCAACACATCAATGTGGGGACTTTTACCCTATTCTAGATTGGAAAAGACTTATGTGTATGTAACAACTTACTCCCTTGTATCACATTTGTTATGAATGTGGAATATCACAACCCAACACTTTTTCATTTTTTAAATTGGTGCTTCCACAATCCACATTTATTATTTATTTTTGTGGATCTCTAACTTTATTAAGTCATTTCATTTGATAGCCAATTTCAATGGGTAATCATTTATTTTATGTCCTTTCCCTCATGTAAAAGAAACTAGTTATAGATATTGGTTCTCAAAAAGATGTTTTTAAATACATTTTAAAATCCCGCATGAACAATAAAATATCTCTTATAATAATTGAGTGTGAAAACTCCAATTGATTAGGATATGTTATGTTCCTAAGTCTTACTATCTCAAAAAAATTAGAAAATGGCCTTTGGAATCATAAGAAATTGGTCAAACTAAAGTTCCTTCCAAAGATTATATGAATTTTTATCACAACAATTTTTCATAATTACGCTAAAGGTGTTCCCCCTATAGAAAGGTCTTTGTGGATGTTTCTCATGACCGAGTTAAATTTGACGGTTTGACGGCCGTCTAGACATTTTCATGTTTTTAACATTTTTTGCAGCTATGACTCGTTCTATCTACAACAAGCCAATCGGTATTGTAATGCCCCTGCCGGGCATTGGCTCCTTTTCTACCTGTCCTCCACCAGCTATCTTCATTTTTCAACATACTAGCTGTCGCCCACCTACCATAATTTATACCTTGTCACCTCATTTTCACCTGCTCCTCCTTGACGTGTTCTGGATAGTGAATTTATTAATGGTGAAATGAAGGTCTGTCGCCCGGAGGTTGCGTGGGTGGGTGTGGATCCTCAAAATCGTGCCGTACAGCAGCTACAGTGGAGCGCGGAACTGAAATTCTCCTAGGAAAGTGTCGTGAGGAAGTTGCGAGGAAACCTCCTTCCCACTTGTTCAAACGTCACGTATTTCTTATCCTTTCCCTGAGACTCAGTCTTTCTTATCTTTGCTGTGTGTTTTGCAGTTCACGCATTCATTCCTCTGTCTGCCCTCTTCATCCGACGCCTCCTTCTTCCTGCCCTGAACCACGAATGCTTGTTGCGCTCCATCAAATGCTGAAACAGATGAAATTGCTAAAGATGTTCTGGATGCATTTGGGGAGAAAGGAAAAAGATATCGAAACTCTAATGCGTTTGGCGAAGGTACTTAATGGAAAAGGAAAATCCTTCATTCATTTAACCACGATGATGCTCAGGGTTCGCGGACCCCCATTAGCTACGAGATCGGAGAGCAGGGAGTCGTTTGTTCCGTTTTCAATTTCTCTAGGTAAAACTCTCCTCTCTCTCTCTCTCTATCCTGGATCATCATGATGTCTGTTTCGGATCTCCATTCCAAAGAGTATTATCAGTTGGGACTGCAACAAAGCTCTTTCCACTAGTTGCCCAAATATTGTGAGAAGGAGCGATTCCAGATCTATGACGTCTTTTCGTTCCAGGTTCGATGAAGGAGGAGGGCAAGGCAGAGCAACGGAAAGCAGAGTGTTTAGTGGGCCAAAAGACAGGAAGAATGCTGCAATTCCCTCTTCAAATAGCAGTGACAGTGTCAACCACGATGTCAGCCTTGGAGCATCTTCTTCTTATCTTGCAGACGAGTTTAATTTCTCATTCGCTTTCAGTGATTTGTCTTCATGTAGCAGTGATATTTCTGGAAAATTACGACGACTAGCAACAACTGCTTCTCCTTTTCCCTCAAATTCGAGATTCTCCTACAAGATATTTTTTATCAAATCCGATTAAGTGACAGTGTGACTGTTACCAGGAGACCTGATGAAATTTAGTTACAAAGAGTCTCTATTGAGATCTTACTTGTTGTAGGATGTAACTCATGGAAGAGAATCTGTTAGGGGCAGATCTGTTTCTGATCAGAATATTCATGAAGCACTGTTTGCCTTGCAAGAAAACTTTCAGGAGATCTATGCAATGTTGGAGAAAATGTCTTGGGAGATGAAGGTAGCAGGATATTGTTCAGATTCAGAACATGTACTGAGAAAACAGTAGTGTCATGGATTACAATGATTGCAGGGTATGCACAGAGTGGACATTATGAGGAAAGTTTAGATCTCTTTCAACAAATGCATCTGGCTGACATGAAGCCCAACAATGTTACCTTTGCAACTGTTCTTCCAGTAACTTCTCACCTGTCGAACTTGCATCAGGGGAAGGAGATCCACGTCTTCATACTAAGAAGTGGTTTTGATTTTTTTATTATAGTAATGAATGCCCTTGTAGACTTGTATTGCAAATGTGGGAATTTTAGAGTTGCACGTCGAGTATTTGAACAAATGCCTAAAAGTGATGTATTCTCATGGACAGCCATGATTGCAGGTTATGGGATGCAAGAAATAGTTGAGGATGCTAAGTCTAGGGACTGTTTTATGGATATGGAGTCTGTACCAAGAGATTGTTTTTGGTTATAAAGCCATCTTCTTTTGCTTTGTCTCAAACTAGGGCTGCTCCTAATATGAGAGCACCAAGGTTAGGAGGTCCAAATTAGAAACAATCAGATGCATATGGAGATGGTGGAGGTGTTTGGATGTATGACGAAGGATTAAGTTCAATTGCCAAAATGGGGCCTACAGAAGTTCTAGGGCTGATCTTGGAGCGGTGTTGGGAGAATGATGGCAAGCATTTTAGACCACCCACCCTGGCTGTGAACTCCTACCTGTGCCAACATGAAGATGTTCGATGTTTGGGTGCCCAACGAGCTTGAAGAAAATGGAGTTAGGCTTCGGTTGCTGTTGCAGGCCCCGTCCATCTTGTTATCGACTGCGGGAGCTTAATCAGGCACGATATTCTCTATACCATTAATTCTTATGTTGTTATTTAATTGAATCACTAAATAACTCTACTCTTCATATTAATGTCTCATGTGATGGTATACTATTTGGTTTCCACTTTCCTGGCTCGTTTGTATTTGTTTTGGCGTTAGAAATGATTGCGTTGGTTGAAGCCCTTATATTGTTTTCTGGGTTTTAATAAATATTAGTTGGGTGAACTTTGTTCTTAAGTCTAATAAAACAAAAGAGGTGGGGGTCCTGTAATGAACACCCCCTAGTTCCTTATGTTGGTCTCACGATTTGAATGTTTTATCAAACATTGTTGTTGGACTCAACCTTACAGTTCCTGTTTTGTTCTTATTCTTGTTTCGGTTCGAGATCTTTAGTTCTGGGTTATGTCGAGTATTTGCGAATTAGGGATTGAGTACTGCAAGTGCATTGTGTATAGGTGAATGATGCTTTTCTGTCTCTTTTCTTTTCTTTTAGTTTCTAGTAACCCTTCGGTTGGCTTGGTGTGTGCTTAGCTTGGTGATTATCGATTTGAGCCAAGTTGATATTACTCTCAACTAGGTTAGTTGCTTTTGTTATTTGTTTGAATCACTCAAAGAAATACTTTTATTCTTCGAGTGTCATGGTTGATCGTCATAATTTGATATCAATTCATGTTCACCGTTTGGAGATTGTCGTCTTTGGAATCACCTTCTCTCCCTTGGTAACTGTTGTATGTTTTGAGGAATGTAGCTGAACCTATGGAATGTTTTCTTTTGACGATACTCACATTTCTTTTGGATAGCTTAAAATGTTAGAGGAAATACTCTTTCTTACCTTGATTTCGTTTCACACATGTTGGAGGATACGAGATCTACTGGATCATTAGTGAGGAAGTTTTCAAATCTTAAAATTGGGATGTGGGTTTTATGCGTAAGAAATTACTCTACGTTTGGCTTCGTAAAGATGCTTAAATTTCGTTCTCTTGTGACTTAGAGTTTGATGTGTTTGGAAACTCTTTGGTTGACTGGTTTTTGTGATGATCATTGTGATACGACCTCCTTGCTGTCATTGTAGTAGAATGGTTATGTATTGACCAGAGAGGTTTAACTCAACTTGTTGTTGACGACAGATCCTTTGGAAGCTATGTATCCTGTGTTGTGTTCTTGTGAATGATTGAGTAACCCTCCTGTAAGATTTATAATGGTTATGTTTGGTCTTGTCAAAGTTTGTCCTTTTTTTTAAGACATTCTCTTGATTAGAAGAAAGTTTAATAGAAGGATTGTTAGAATAGGACGTGGCCCATACGGGGTCATTTGTGCGTCTCATCCCTTTTCTTTCCAATTTATTTATTCTGTGCTGACATAAAATTAACTGTTATAGGCACATCATCTTAATATTAATAAGTCATGTTGGTTTAGATGTTCTCATGTCGATTGATTGTTTGGGATCTTCCAATGACATAGTGAGTCCTTGGCTTGGTGAACTAACTTAAACAAATAGGGACATATCACGTTTGAAATTAATTCTCTTCTTGTAATTGTTTTTGTTTCGAAATGTTATCTTGTTAAAATGACGGTCATTATTGTGATATGAGTGAAATTCACTATGATGTTTATTAACTGCTCCAATGAGAAAATGATAATTAAATAGAGTTGTGTCGTCCCCTTTTATTCAGACATTTTATGCTATTGGACAACTCTTTAATTGCTCTTGTTTAGACTCTTAGATTATTTTTCATAATCAACGGTGTTTTCTCTTCCTTAACTTGATTAGATAACAACATATTGTCTTAATGTTATAGCTTTTATCGTGCTCAGTTCTTGCGAACTGACATGTGCTAACAATTGTGCAGGAGGATTTCCTGAGTAGAAAAGAAAAAAAATAAAGAGAGAGAAAAAGAAACACGTGTAGAAAGTGGATTCCATCCTTCTTAGGAACTGCTGTTGTACGAATGTTTTTCTTTTGCTTTACATCATTGGTATGGAAATTGTGGAGACTATCTAGAAGGCATTGTGTTATAATTTTGTATTGTTCTCATGGAGGTTGTTGTTATCGTTTGAAAGTCAATTTGAGAAATATTATCATCAATAAGATTAAATGAACTTGTTTTGACATGCGTATCCTTTGTTGAATTTTCACTTTTCAGAATATGATTTATCCTTGAATTGTCAAACCTAATTCTAATTATCCAAACTTGAATCATCTTGCATTGCTCTAGTTACCTTGGTCTTGTGTCGTTTGGTAGAGGACTATGTTTTTGAACCTAGCAAAAAGAAAACAAGAGAAACAAATATACCTTGTGATCCCGCGTAAACTAATCAACAATCTCTTATTGTGGTAAATCCTCGTAACTGAGCCGGTCTTAAGGTGAAATCAATGATTGAATTCTTGGAAGATAATAAGATTATAATAAATAGAAGGAACTTGACTAAGAAACTCTTCGACCTATCTTGCCCGTTGAAAAAGTAAACAGTATACTTATGTCTATCTCTTCAAGTGAAGCCCAAGTGAAACCTTTAACAATTCTGGTTAGACTCTTGCCCCAATGAAATCCTTTTTAACCACTAATAAGATCTTAATGAAGAATCCAAGTCTTAGACAGTCATGTACTGTAAAAATAAAATAAAATAAAATATGACCGCTTAAAAGGGGTAAAACATATATGTTCAAAAGCACAACGTCGAAAACAGATTGATAAAGTTAAGAGCCTTGAGAAATTAAACGCCTCCTCACAAATGAATAAGTTAATCAAGTAAATGAGGTAACCTCTTGCTATTCTATAATTGGTTTACACTGTATATTAACATTATCAAGGTAGGGGAAAATTTTTCAAAGGAGACATGACTTTCAGATTCTCCTATCGTGTTTCCTCTGCGAAAAGTAAAGAATGTAAAAACACTTACAGCTAAAACATGATTCTAAAGAAACCTTCTGTGGGAAAACCTTGTTGTAAAATTGCATACTTTAGATGAACCATTGTGTCCTAATTGTGTGCCTCATGTTTATCTGTAACCAATGTGGGTCCGTGTTGTGGAAAGCAGGTCTTTAGTTGATTGTATTCCCTAGAGAACTTGTGTAGTGTCGTATTATCTTCAAGTAAGTCAAAAAAAAAAAAGTTATCCTGTATTTCATTGTGTTGTCCTTGTGTTGGTATTTTTGGTGCGTTATAGGTATCGCATAAACTGAAACACACATCTACATGGACATGGATCTATCTCTCCATGACATGCAAAATATTATCCGAGCGGTAGTTTATAGTGTGAAATATAATCAGATGGAAAATTCTTCCATACATGGAGATGGAGTATGATCGGTGCTGCAGATGCTAGACTACATTTATGGATGGAAATTTTCTTGTGGTGGGAAACAAGATCGACGCAAAATTTTATAATCCAAAGGCAAGAAAATGGAGATCGTAAACAATCTATGTAGAGATATAGTAGGCAATCGGTTTTGTACATATATTTGGGAGGTTATATTGTTTTAAACCTGAAAAGGGTTAAGTAATACAATTATGTGGAAAATAAGTGGAGCGTGGTTGGATTATTTCGCATGGAGGTCTTGAAAATGCTACGATCTTTCCTTAAAACACAGTCCGCTATTGAATTTCACAATCATCAGAGTTTTCCTTTGACCAATAAGGGTAGTGTCTATATGGCACAAAGAATCAGGACTGGAAAACTAATATAGATTACATACCTGTTGGGACTGTAAACAACCATTAAGTTGATGGAAATCAATAAAAGTGACACAATTTTGTAAACAAACTATAAACTGAAGTATAAATTACATCATTTCCAAGGACACAATTTTTGAAAAGGTAAGTTTCCATATCATCTTGAAAGCTAAAGGTTGATAAAAATCAAGTATTTGAAAAACATTAAGCAAGTATACATGGTGTATGTATAGCTTTAGTAAGCAATTCAATAAATGAGATTCTTTTCTTACCGCCCAATTAATAGAGGAAATTACAATTGAATACTAATTGATGGATTTGTCACCGTGAAAGCAAAATTAAGCTAAGAATATGAACTAGAAGTTAGAGCTAAAGCGGTGTATTAACAAATTTTACCAACAAAATCACTGTCAACACCATGTAATTTTATTTCATTTGTAAATGGCCATTATAATTATCTCGAAAGAACTATTACAACCATCAAAGGTATCTTTGGTAAGAATATGCTATTGTGGCGATGAAAGTAGTTGTTGGGGAAAACTTCAATCTAACGCAATTGAAATTTTTGTACACAAAACTCTTATAATACATCAAACAAATATGGAACAACTGTCTAGATTACAATTATTGAACACTTACTATAACACATCTTATTTACAATCGACTTCCCATTCAGGACATGAACAAGATCTAGCCTTCTTCAATACAAATGGGTAACCTGAGGGCTATCTAGAGAATCACAGAAAGAACTATACCTGCTCACACCTGGTACTCCTCCATGAAGAAGAGAGTTTCCTAAAGGATAGAACATTGTCTCACTTAGCTGTGAGGAAATACAAGATTCCATTTTCACGGGCCTAAAGGGCGATTCACTGATTTTATCTCCTTCCTTTAATGGACAAGGGGTACCTAAATTCTCGGCAAAACCAAGGGCGTATGGGGGCACAAAAGAGCCATGAATATTAGTATCAGTCATGTTAATATGTTGAGATAGACTTCCAGAGGATATCCTCTTCTGTTGAACCCTTTCCTCTGCATCTTGGGAAAATTTACCAAGAAATTCTTTTGTTTGTCCACTGGCTAGAAGATTTTCAGTTATCATTTCTTCAAATAAATGATTAGATAACCTTTGTAGAAAGTTATGTTCAGAATGATTAGGCTTTGCAATCACTTTGAGGCACATCCAGGTGTGGAATTTCTTGGTTGGTATTGAAGATGTTGTGAGATTTCTCCCCATTGATGTAGTATAAGAAATAAGGCAAGACTGCACGCTGGCACTTAGGTGTGCTAAATGTCTTAGGAGTAATATCTCCAAACAAGAATGGTCTTCCTGAAAGAGGCTGAATGACAACATGAATATAGTTATCAGCGCGTAGATAGGGGTAATGGTAAAGCGGTGATGAATAAGGTGGATTACAATTCTAAGGTAGACAACCATATGCAAAATAGTTAAAGCTATAAGAGATTATAATACAACTCCATCTTGCAGATTGTTATGAGGGTTTCCAAAGCTATAAATCAGTCCTCATCAGAAGATGGCGTGAAGAAGAAACTAATTCATAGCAAGGAGATTACATGAGGATTTATGAAGTGTCTAAATTTGCATTTAATTATGACTGCTGCACATTTATTTTTGGTTGATTATTCTCCTATTATCTCTTGTCGAGAGATTTTGTGTTGACTTGCAAGGCAAGTTTTTTGTGTAGGTGTTTTATTATTAATGCATTATGTTTTATTGGGAGAGTAGAAAAAAAAAGAAAAGAAAAAAGAAGAAGAAGAAGAAGAAGAAGAAGAAGGAGAAAAATCAGATTTGGGAGAAGAAGAAAAATGTGTAGTCCCAGCTCAAGTCTGGACTGGTTTTGTTGAAAGAATTCCTTCATTTTCAATGTTGTTAATGTATGAATGAATGTTTTGTGTGCGTTGTATGTAGCTGCTGCTGTTCATTATTGACAAATATATTTGTATTGCTCAAGCAATTTGTTGCCCAGATCTGTGTTATTTGCAGCCAAGAGTTTTATCTTATTTTGCTGTTATAAATTTCTGTAGCTTCCCTTCTCTTTTCCCCTATTTTGCATCATTTAAATCCGTTGCATTTTATTTTCTATTGTTGTCCAAGGATTATGTAGATTCCAGTAGACTCTGCAGTTTCCATAGATCCTCATTTCATTTCCCTTCATCTGGTATCAGAGCTTGGCTAAACCCTTCTTCTATTTCATTTCTGGGTTTTAGTTTTTCATTTGGCAGCCATTAATGGCTTCTACGTCTAGTGCATCACTGGTTAGTGTGCAAACTCCGATTTTCATAGGAAAGAACTATGAGTATTGGTCTTTGACCATGAAAGCTTTGTTTTGGTCTCAAGACATTTGGGAAATGGTTGAAAATGGTTACAGGAACCAAGCAGACCAGGAAGCATACAATGCTCTTACACAAGCTCAAAAGGACGTCTTGAAGGAACAACGGAAGAAGGATGGGAAAGCATTATTTTATATCCATCAAGCAATGCATGAGAGCATACTCCCAAGAGTTGCAGCAGCAAAGCAAGCCAAGGAAGCATGGGACACACTCCATATTGCATATCAAGGTATGGACAAGGTTAAAACTGCTAAATTATAGCTCCTTAGAAGAGAATTTGAAAATTTATCAATGAGAAACTCAGATTCAGTAGAATCTTTCTTTACTCATGTTGTTGGTTTGATAAATCAAATGAAGTCCCATGGAGAGGTCATAGAGGATAGGAAGGTTGTTGAAAAGGTACTTAGAAGTCTCCCTTCTAAATTTGATGTTGTAGTTGTGGCTCTAGAGGAAACCAAAGATTTGAGCCAGTTTAGTGTTGATGAACTACATGCCTCTCTTATCAATCATGAATATAGACTGAATAGATCAAATAGTTCAGTAGAAAATGCATTTTCATCTCAGATTTCTATAAATCATGGAAGAGGAAAAGGAGGAGTTTCGAGTCCTAGAGGTAGAGGAGAAGTTCTCCTAGAAGTGGGCGTGTAGTAGTGAGTTATGCAAATCTTTGGTGGTAGAGGTCAAAATCAGAATTTCAGTCACCCAAGTGGCCAAAGATTTGACAAATCACACATTCAATGTCACTATTGTAAGAAGTTTGGGCATTATGCTCATGAATGCAAGAAAAAATAGTATGACCAGCAGAAGCAAGGTCAAAATCAGTCAAGTAGCACTCCCTCAGGCAGCATGTTCATTGCATGCACATGAAGATTGCTGAAGCAATCCCTACAAACTCTCCAGTTGAGTGCAATGTTGTTCAAGAAAGCCCATGTGACATATGGTATTTAGATTGGGCTGTCAGTAATCACATGATAGGTAATAAAGATTTGTTTTCTAGCTTGGAAGAATTAGTTCAAACTGATGTTACACTTGGTAACAACAACAAAGTCACTATTTTGGGTAAAGGTACGGTTAATATTCTAACCAAAAAGGGGGAGCCAAAATTTATGCCTGATGTATATTATGTTGCTGGTCTAAAACACAACTTGATGAGCATTGGATAGCTGATACAAAAGGGATATAGAGTGTACATGGAAAATAATGAATGTGTTATTTTGGACAAGCTTCCAAGCAATATGCTTATTGCCAAGGTACAAATGACTATAAACCGCATGTTTCCATTAAAAATAAGGCCAGCCATGAAAGGAAAAATAGCTCAAGCTATTCATGAGACACATATTGTAAATTCTGGAGCAACTTTTAAGGTAGAAGATACAAAATCAGTAGTAGCCAGAGACAGCTACGGAAATGTCCAAGACAACTACGGAAATGTTCAAAATCACAAAAAGGTTCAAAATTCTCTGGAAATTTCCAAGAAATTTCAAGACAACTGGAAATGTCCAAGACATCTACGGAAATGGCAGAACAGCTCCAAAGAGGAAAATGATGTTTCTGTAGAAACTCAGCAGCGTTTCAATCAGTAGTAAAGGATGATTCTTGGCTATGGCATTTTAGATTTGGGCATTTATATTTTGGAGCACTGAAATTACTACATATGAAGAATATGGTAAAAGGTTTGCCATTAATTGAGAAACCGGAAAGAGTTTGTGAAGGATGTATTATGGGCAAACAACATAGAGAGTCATTTCGATTGGCAAGGCAAATAGAGCTGACTCCACTTGAGATTGTGCATTGAGATATTTGTGGGCAAATGCAAACACACCATCTATAGGAGGCTGCACTTATTTTCTTACTTTTATTGATGATTTCACAAGAAAAACTTGGGTTTATTTCTTGAAACACAAATCGATGCATTTGCTTATTTCCAGCAGTTGAGGCACTTGTGGAGAAGCAAAGCGGCCACTACATCAAGGTTCTAAGGATGGATAGAGGTGGTGAATTTATATCTAATGAATTTATAAATTTTTGCAGATCTCATGGCATACACAAGCAATTTACAGCCCCTATACACCTCAGCAAAATGGTGTGGCGGAGAGGAAGAACCGAACAATTATGGAGATGGCTCGTAGCATGATGGCAGCCAAACATCTACCAAATGAATATTGGGTTGAGGTAGTGGCAACTATTGTTTACATCATGAATAGGTGCCCAACAAAGAGTGTAAGAAACAAAGTCCCTCAAGAGGCTTGGACAAGAAGGAAACATAGTGTTTCTCATATGAAGGTATTTGGATGCATAGCATATGCGCATGTTCCAGATGAGTTGAGAAGGAAGTTAGATAATAAAGGACAAAAATGTATATTTGTTGGTTACTCAGAGGAAACAAAAGCATATAAGTTGTTTGATCCTATCAATAGGAAAGTTATAATCAGCCGTGATGTTCAGTTTGTGGAGGATGAAGCATGGGATGGAAGCATAGAGAGGACTGTCAGAATTGCAGCTATTGTCCCTAATGATAATATGGTGGATGAAGTGTTTCCCACACCAAATATAACTCAAAACAGCTCCTTCCAATCCAGGGATGGTACCACAAGTTGCAGCTCAAGCTACACCTTCATTCACACCAAGGAGATCTTCAAGGCTGTTGTCCACACCAATAGGACAGCAAACTTCACAAGCATCTACACCAGCATCTACATCAATCGGTATCCTTGGAGCAACACCATCTAGCACTCCAAGTAGTTCTTCATCTCTGGATCCAACTCTAGCAAGCATGATGCCACGAAAAACAAGGAGTTTGAGTGAGTTGTATAATGTTGACACAACTAATTCATTTTCAGCTTTTGCTTTATTTTCTCATATTGATGATCCATTAACATTTGAAGAGGCTATGAGTAGTGATATATGGGAAAAAGCCATGGATGAGGAGATTGAATCCATTGAAAAGAACCAAACATGGGAGTTGGTTGATTTTCGGAAGGCAAAGATGTAATTAGTGTCAAATGGATTTATAAGACTAAACAAGATGCTGATGGGAAAGTGCAAAAGCATAAAGCAAGGCTAGTTGCGAGGGCTTTACACAACAGCCGGTATAGACTTGATGAGACATTTGCTCCGGTTGCTCGGTTGGATACAGTTAGGACTATTTTAGCTATTGCTGCCCACAACAAGTGGCCTGTATATCAAATGGATGTAAAGTCTGCATTCTTAAATGGATATTTAGAGGAGGAAGTGTATGTGGAACAGCCACAAGGCTATGAGCTACCGGGTCATGAAGACAAGGTGTATAGGTTGAAGAAGGCACTCTATGGATTGAAGCAAGCTCCAAGAGCTTGGTACAGCCGCATTGACTCCTATCTCATTCAAAATGGTTTCCAAAGGAGCGGTTGTGAACCGACATTGTACATCAAGGTCAACAAGCAAGGTAACATTTTGATTGTTTGCTTGTATGTGGATGATCTAATCTTTACTGGTGATCTAAACATAGATTCTTTCAAATCGGTAATGAAGAATGAATTTGAAATGTGATTTGGGTCTTATGAGGTATTTCTTGGGGATTGAAGTCCATCGATCCAATGATGGTATATTTATTTCTCAATCTAAATATGCAAATGAAGTTTTGAAGAGATTTAATATGGCGAGGTGCAAGTATCCCCAACACCGGTTATGACGGGGATGAAGTTAAGCAAGGAAGATGATGGAGCATGTGTGGATTCTACATTGTTCAAGAGGCTGGTTGGAAGCCTTATGTACTTAACAGCCACAAGGCCGGATATTATGTATGGTGTAAGTCTGATTTCAAGGTTTATGGAGTCTCCAAAAGACTCACATTGGCAAGCCAGTAAGAGGATATTGAGGTATGTAAGTGGTACAAAGGATTTTGGTATTTTGTATTCCACTTCAGATGATTTTAGTCTTGTTGGGTACACTGATAGTGATTGTGGAGGTAGCATAGATGATAGGAAAAGTACTTCTAGGTATACTTTTCACTTTGGTACAGGTGTTGTGTCATGGGCATCAAAGAAACAACCCATTGTGACCCTTTCTTCAGTTGAAGCTGAGTATGTGGCAGCCACTAGTGTTGCGTGTCAAGTTGTTTGGATGTGAAGGATGTTGAAAGATTTGATGCATGATCAAAAGGAAGCCACTACAGTATTTTGTGATAATAGTTCAGCCATAGCATTATCTAAAAATCATGTGTTTCACAAGAGAACTAAGCATATTGATATGAGGTATCATTTTATCAGAGAGCTTGTAAGCAACAAAGAAATTTGTCTTGATTTTTGTAGGTCTGAAGATCAGTTGGCTGACATATTTACAAAAGCATTGGCAAAAGAGACATTTGAGTATTTACGAAGTGGCTTAGGAGTTTGTGACTTTGCACAAGTTAGCAGCTCCGGAAAACTGTTAGTTAGCTACGGAAATGCTACAACAATTTTTGAACAAACTTGATTCATATTTCAATGATCTGCAACTAGTTCATAATTAAGGGGGAGTGTTGGAAATTCAAATCAGAATTTATTGTGCAACTAATATTTGACTTTCCCAGATTTAGTTCCTTGACATATCAGATTTGCATTTAATTATGACTGCTGCACATTTATTTTTGGTTGATTATTCTCCCTAATTATCTCTTGTCAGAGATTTTGTGTTGACTTGCAAGGCAAGTTTGTTGTGTAGGTGTTTTATTATTAATGCATTATGTTTTATTGGGAGAAGTAGAAAAGAAAAAGAAAGAAAGAAGAAGAAGAAAGAAGAAGAAGAAGAAGAAGGAGAAAAATCAGATTTGGGAGAAGAAGAAAAGTGTGAGCAGTTCGGCTCAAGTCTGGACTGGTTTTGCTGAAAGAATTTCTTCATTTTCATGTTGTTAATGTATGAATGAATGTTTTGTGTGCAGCTGTAGCTGCTGTTCATTATTGACAAATATATTTGTATTGCTCAAGCAATTTGTTGCCTAGATCTGTGTTATTTGCAGCCAAGAGTTTTATCTTATTTTTTGTTATAAATTTTTGAAGCTTCCCCTTCTTTTTCCCCTTTTGCATCATTTAAATCCGCTACATTTTATTTTCTATTTCCGTAGACTTTGAAGTTTCCGTAGATTCTCGTTTCGTTTCCCTTTAGGTCTATGATCTTTTGGTCGACGATGTACGGAGTGTCATCTGCCTTACACGTGTGAGTTTGAAATTGCTAACGGTTCTCTCTGGCCACGTCGACCTGCCATCCCTTCCATGTCAGCTTTTTCCACCTCGAATCCCTTGCCACGCCATCATCACTCGTCCCCCTACCTGCACAGGCATCGTGCTGGACCAGTTTCGTTTTTGGCGTGGAAAGTAATAGATATCGGATCCATTTCATTCTTTTTATTCATTCTTGTTAATTTTTCTGCATCAAAAATCAAGCGAAATAGCTGGAATGTGATAATATCTGAAATCTTTTGCTGCTGCTAGAAGCCTGGGCGGTTTCCTGTGTGAAGCTCAAGCAGAATACCTACATGTTAATGACACTTGTGCTTTAACGCAGAGGACATGTAATTTTAAGCATTTGTGAGGAAGTGCTCCATCCACCGCCCCTGGTAGCATTTTCCCTAGTGCAGAAATTCATGTTATCCTTGGGACTGTTAGGGCTTGATTTCAGGTCTGCCTTCTCCAAAATCTGAACTTGAGCTTGCAAGAATTTGGCGTATTTGATTGATTCTTCCAACATTCTGGCAGTGTCGAGTTTCGAACCCAGGGGGATTAGTTTCTCCAAGGATCGAATCTTTTCGCGGATTTTGGTTCTCCTGTGACGGGCAGCGACGCTCTGTGGCTCGACTGAAGCATGTGGAAACTTACGGTTATTTTGCAGCATTGGAAGCAGATGCTGGTTCACCACGGCAAGCTCAGATCAGAGGAAAACTGAGGCGAGGAAGGAAGGCTGATCGGCGACGGAGGAATGTGGAGGGCTCCATGTTGAGTCTAGAGGCGGTTGGCATGCCGCGCAAAGGAGCACCGCGCAGAAGCTTATTCATTACGTCCTCCACCGTATAAAGGATCCATTTCTCGGCCGCTTGGCAGGGATTCGCTGCAGTCCAAGAGACCCAGGCTTGGTCTGCCATGCAGGTAGGCTGGGCGGGCCAAAAAAATCATCCTGTGCGCAGGCATGGCAACAATCTCACACGGCAGGGGTTCGAACCCTGACGGCTCGGTTAATTCGCATTGCGGCCACACGTCGTCTGTAACATCAGAGGCACCAATGGGAGCTGAGTTTAAAACCGGCTCGGGGCAGGTAGTATCAAATTGCTGCTGCTCCTGCTGTATAAGGAGTAGATCGCATGGACAAGAGCACTGGTGGATATGCAGGCAACTTCCAGGCCCCGTGGTGAGACTCCCGAGCACATGTGCAATCAGTGCAGCCTGCCTCTCTGCAAACGTGCTGATCATGCTCCTTCCCACCATCTTACCCTGCTGCTGCTCTTCAAAAGTTTGGCCAAATTCGTTGCAATTCGCAGAGGGTTTCAACAGATGCACAGGTTGTATGACACGGAGGTAGTCGTGTGGCCCAACTCGAGGAGTTGTGTGGACGTCTCACACTTTGCACTCGCAGGCAGTGTTTATTTTTCCTATATGTCCAGTCTTCACACAGCCAACAACCAATTCGAGCATGGCATGGGCATACTCCAGAGGACTGCGACGAGCATCATCCCTACCGCGCGAACCATGGAGTTCATCGTCGCACCCCTACAAGGCAAACCAGGGCGTTCATGGTGTTCGCAGGGAAGAGCTTTTCATCGGAAGGGTTTAAGGGTTTATTCACATTTGTTTTTTTTTTTTTTTTTTCGTTCATTCTTATTCTAATTTTATTTTAAAAATAGCTAGATCTGTCCCTATGTCTTCCAAAATGTTTAAGTGATTTCCCAACGAATCTCTATATAGGGCTATTGAAGAGTTACAAATTGATTTTGATCCATGAAGTCACTTGCAACAACACACTTGTTTCCACATCCATTTCCTAGGATTTTGTAGTCAAATTGAGAATCGCAGGATATATCCTTCATTAGATGTAAATGTTATGTTAGCGTAAAGAATACTAGAGAAAAACTCGCGAAAACAACCTCTTCTCGCACAAACCGAACAAACAGAATATTTCTTTCCTTTTATGGCATGTGCCATAACTTTCATTTTGTGGCTCCAGTTTCAGGTGTCATTTTCTCTAAAAGTGCATATTTTCTCGAGCTCTATGCATTGATGGCAACATTTTTTTTATTTTCATAAAATCCATTTTTGCACCTTTTTGGAATTGCCAACTGTTATTACGCCGAAAGATGTTAGCGTTTATTATGCCGAGAAAATAATATTTAATATTCCTTTGCTGCATTCGAGAAAATAAGCAACTGAAATCGCTTTGATCAATATTACGTCAAAAGGCATTAGCGCAAGGGGAACCAACAAATTATGCGTTGACCGAGATGCTTTGGTTGACGTGTACGGGGAAACAAGATTCTCACATATGGCATTAAAACAAAGGCACGATAATGTGTGTAAATATATGCAAAATATATAGTTGTATAGTTTGTATGCGTATTTGTATTTTTAAATATACGCAAAATAAAATGTTAAAAATTTGTATGAGAATTTGTATTTGTCAATACATTCATCAAATTATACAGCTAGCAATATAGAGATATTCAAAAGAAGATTCAAAATGTCGATTTATATGGAGGTTTGTTTCTTTATAATAAGTGATGGAATTGCAAATTGTTATTACGTCGCGAAAATAATATTTTATATTCCTTTGTTGCGGCCAAGAAAATAATGTGCATTAAAACACAAGCACGATAATGTGCGTAATAAACATTCCTATTTTTTGTAATTAAGTTATTACCTCGTTATCCGATGTCCCTCTAAAGACTCGTGTTCTCGCTTGCGCATGGACCTGAGAGCGTCCATTGGATGGAAATAGTACTATCCTATAAATAATATCTCCATACTTATAGATTAGAGGCCAACATGTGTTGGTCAATTGTATATATTGGATTAGAGAATAGCATTCGAAAAATAACAAAGTTACATGTTTAGGAAAAAAACAACAATTTAAATGTTGTTATCGAATAATATAAACCGATTAGCGAGATGCACAATGCACAAACTTGATGACATTTTCATCACTCCAAGTTCGTGTGCTCAAGAGAATGAAGAGAAATAAATAAAGCAAATTAAGCGAGTAATCGTATCATCCAAGGCTTGTTTAGTGGCGAGGCTCTAGCCATTCGATTTGTGAATATCCCAAAACCACCTCAAACTGGAGCTCCGATACGTCATCGACAAAGCTTGAGATTAAACATTTGTCGTTTTCTCTACATTGCATCGTTCGGTCTCTTTTGTTTCTTCCATTATCACGTTTAGTAAGGAAAGCGATAATTCTCTAAGCGAGATCCTTTAGAGTTGCGCGATTGAGCTAGAAATTTCTCTAGAGATTTAACAAAACAATTCTCCAAAGCGAGTTTTTATGGATTTGAATTTTTTTGCAATGAAAATGTTACTCTTAGAGCTAAATATATATGGTACGCCGCCAAATAGGCCATAGACCGCTTTTTTATTTGATATATCACCTTTTGTTATATATTTATTTATTTATTCTATATGTATATTGTTATTACTACTAGTTTTTTTACTGAGCTTTTTAATAAATATTTATTTATTTTATATATATATATTATAGTGTTTTTATTAATGATGTTCTACAATTTTAAAATTCTTTAGTTATTCAATATATATATATATAATAAATTATATTTGCATGTATTTATATAATAACATAAATCTTGTTTTGTATATTGTATTTTGAATATTTTTGTTGATATGGTTTTCATGTTTTTATTGAGCTCGAGTTATGATCTGAAAGGCATTTCCACGAGAGACATGAGCGATTACAATTTTTTGGTTCTTGCGAAGTTAATCGACATTTAGTGCTCGAAATACATGGCACGCTTGATGGTTGGAGACAACTTGTCAATGTCGAAAGATGACCAAAAGCTGTTGTGAGGCCTTCAATATTTTGTTCTTCCAACACCAACTTTGTATCTTTAAAATTGAACAATTTGTCGACTAATAGGCGAGAAGAGCGGTTGTGGAGAAGCTCCAGGATCGTCGTATAGCAGGTAAAATTGTTAAATCGTACCAAGATCAATGTTAGAATATTCGTTAGGAACCTTCTTCCATCTCTAGATTCCTTGCGTTGAGATCCCGCACATGAAAAATGAATCCATCTCTAAAGTACAAGAAAGGTTTTCACCTTCTTCGATGTCGCAATTTTGAATCTCATCATCGATAGGGACTTAACCATTCCCTCAATCACATTGTCATCGCCGCTGCAATTCGTGTGCCCAAGAGAATGAGGAGCAAAGAAACAAAGCTAATTACCTAAGCATCTGTCTCATCAAAATCTTGTTTAATGGTGGGCTCTAGCCATTCGATTTGTGAATATCCCAAAACCACCTCGAACCATAGTATGCACATATTTGTAAAGAGAAACAAAAATGAAGATGTTCAAGTTGGAGTAGCGAGGTTTATAGCTAAGCAGCAACCGTTATGGTGGCGGTGGAATTAAATCCAAAAACACAACCCTTTATGTGAGTTTTTCATTTGAACCACTGTCAGACGATGCACTGGGAATGAACTCAAGAGCTTGTGCATTAAGCAACATGAACATTGAATTCTTTTCAAGAGAAATCGACCATGTTGACTCTCGATATGCTTCTTACAAATGAATTACAACATTACACTTTTTCTCAGGGTCAACCACAAAGTCATGCTTCCTCGTCGTTAACTTCGATCCAAATAGGATGCTTTTTTCTTCGTTTCAATTTCCTTTTCCACTCACCAATATTTTCCGTTTCAACGTTAACATCGCTATTTAAAATTAAAGTTTTTATTTTTCAGAATTATCATTTGCAAGGGAAAAATCATTTATTCAGATTGATGTGAAATGACATATAAATTTAAGAAAAATTTGAAACAATAAATACAAAATAAATTCATAATTGCCTTTTAATAAAATTTTGAAATAATTATATCTACCTCTTGTTTTTATATATGCTAGCAATAGCATATGAGTTGCAAATTACGCCAGAGATGATAACAACGTTAAGTTTGTTGTTGTAATTATTTAGTGGGCTCACCATATGTGCTACTTTGAACTCGCCTACGAATGATGGAATATCACCAAACCCCAAGACCTCTACACATGCTAGCGTTCCATCAAATATATTCCTAACTTGTCTAAAGAGAACTTTAAATGCATGCATGGACAAATATTTCCGTAAAGCAATGTTATGCGGGGACGTGTACCCCGAAAACTAGAGGTCTGGAGGCAACAGGCCGAGAGGAAAATGTTTCCCAACATTTAACCAAAACTCAACTATATTGTATTATAAAGACATTAAGAATCAAGAGTGATATAGGAATATAGAAAAATTGAGCACAAGTGCACATGGTATTCAATATATACATAATAAATTATATTTGTATATATTTATATAATAACATAAATAATGTTTTATATATTGTATTTTGAATATTTTTGTTGATGATATGTTTTTCATGTTTTTATTAAGCTCAAGTTATTATCCTGAAAGGCATTTCCACGAGCGGAAGCCTCCTCCCCCTCTGACAACTGACAGAGACATGAACGATTACAATTTATTTGGTTACCGAAGCACTGACATTTATCGATCGTACACGTGGCACGCAATGGTTGGAGACAACTTGTCACATGTTAGATGACCAAAACTATTGTGAGGCCTTCAACATTCTGTTCTTCCAACACCGACTTTGTATCTTTAAAATTGAACGCGTCAACTAATGGATGAGAAGAACACATAACAGCTTCAATTATGTCTGTCTTTACCAAGATCGATGTTAGAACTAGTCTTGTTGGGCCAACATAATGGATGCAAAGGCCATGGTAATTACTAATTACGGAGTAAGATGAATTGATATTATAATTTGTGTTAGCTAAGAAATAATGATTGTTCTAAAAAAATTTAGGGATTTTAATTTTTTTTGGGGAAGTCATATTATCATCGCTCATTATGAAATTGACATATACTTTAGCTTGAGTTACTTGCAATCACGAAAAGTAACTATACTACTAGCCTACTCCATTTTTGGATAACTGATATAAACATCAATGCTTATGATGTATTTGGTTGGTGAAGCACAAACATTAATCTACCGTACACGTGGCTCGCTAGTCGTTGGAGAGTGACTATCACACATCATATGAATAAAGCATGTTTACGTTACAACTATATCGTCGACATTTTTACATCAACTTCTTTTGTTGGGAATATTTGATTTTACTACTCGTTTTCTAATTCGATTGATATACAGGACCCTTACGAAAAACCCTCCCATGTTCCAACTACCATAATTTCTAGAGGTCGCGTGAAAGAAATTACCGATTCACTTGGCTTCGATTGATTTCAATCCAAAAACTCAAGGCTTTACTTTAAGAGAACCACTATTGAAATTGGGGCATGGAAACACAACGACTTTCCTTCACGTAACTAAATCGATTGTTCCCACCTTGTCTGCCTATCGATCTCACCCCTTTTTCCACTCATTTTCTATGTCACATTTCCTCAAAGGTAAGATTTTACAATCACACTTATAAGAGGAATCCATTCTTCATTTCCTATTCTTAACAATCCCTTCTTATTCAATGGTGGGCCTTCCCTTTCAAGCTACTCCACTTCTTTCCGGACTTGAATCTTTTCTACTTCTCCACTTTTCACTACTTCATTTTGTTTTTCATTTACTACCTAGAAATATCATATTACTTTGTTGTGTTTTTCAATTACTTTTCCACCTTAAGAATATTTCGATTTCGGCGTTAACATCAGACACCTCACGTGTGATTGCTAGTTATAGTTACACCGGCTAGGCGTTCCCCCATGAGAAAGGCCTTTTGGTTGTTCATGCTGCTAGCTTAAATTTGACAACCGTTTTTGGATGTTTTTTCAAAGCGATAAAATGTGACATGTGTAATTGATGGTTAAGATGGAGATTTTGACGTTTTTGCATTTCCCAAGCTATTTTCACGGATCTAAAATTTGCATTTCAACTTTTCCTTTCTTTTTTTTTTTGGATGGTTATTTATTACATGCAAGCATTGGTCTGTGGAATTGTATTTCAGTAACTATCTCTCTCACGATACTGTGCAAGTGCAAAGTGAATTTAGCAAGATTTTGTGAAGGGACATGTAGATGTAACCGAGCAGGAGCTCTCCATTCTTATCATCTCGAGGGCTCCTCCCAACAATCGATCTTCCTTCACATTACAAACTTTTCTACTTGTTGTTTTCACAATTTTGGTGTTGTGGCCATTTGTTAACACTTGTTTTATTGAGTAAAGGTATTTATAAACCTTAATAATGAAAGGGCCAAGGAGTCATAGGGGTGGGGCAACAAGCATGTTCGGGCTCCATGGGCCTTATAAAAATCCCAAATCATCGGGAACATCTTTAGGTAAGCAAGCATTAGTATTACTAGGTTTTTTTCCATATCTATGTTTAGGATAGATCTTAAATTTAATAGTACTTTCTTTATAGGGTTTATCACTGATCCGTGATAATTGATCTTGGGGTTGATGTTGTATGACCGAAAATGTATTAAACTATATCATTCAATGAATATACATAGCCCACTTTCACAAGGTGTGGCAAAAATTTAATTTTGGGTACTGTGTCTTTTTAGGATTCAATTGGAAGCCTGACATACGACATCTTGCCCTAATCTAAGGTATGAAAAATTGTGGACCTTTTTCACATTTTTGCTTGAGTGGATGGATGACAGTAGAAATGTGGGTTTCTTCAAATTTAGGGTGTAAAACAAAAGGATTGTTTGTGTTTTTAATTTGTAGTTACATTTTAAAGTTTCCATTACATTTTCACAGAAACATGTTGAGTAGGAGAGGAAATTTACAAATGTCAACTTTTAAGAAGTGACTAGTTGTGCGGGATCTTTTGTTTTAGTTTTGATTTTGTTTTTGTGAATTTCATATTGATGTGACTGAATGGAGGGCTCAAATCTGGTTAAAGGCTCTTGAAACCTGCAGTATAAGCATTGTCCATGGTTCACATTTAACATTGAAGTTTAAGTATCTCACTGATTAGGTGGTAATTATGACCCTTGCCCTGGATATCTGAAGCCAAATTAAATTGAATCATCTATTTTATATTTATAGAGGAGGTTCATCAAAAACCCTATAAAAGCATGTAATGCCCCATCCCTCGTTCTCCTTTTTCTTCTTCGATGACTCTTTGTTAAGGAAAATTTTCTTCACAAATTTGATAGGTGGTTCAAGGATGACTTGATGTTGTCGAGGGTGTGACCAACTAGAGGAACACCTACATAATAATGATTATTCTTTCAATCGTCGATTCACGCTATTATTGTTTTGGTCAGCGTAAATGTTGGTTCTTGTTAATGTGATTAATAAGTAGTATTAAGTTGTAATAATAATAGTAATAAAAATAGTACTAATATTATTATTGTAATTATCGATTGATGATAACTTCATTCTCTCGATCGTGGCGATATGTTATCAACTTTATTGTTAATTATCGATAAGTGATTTTATTGTTTGGATTGGTCACTTGCCACGAGATCGAGCCTCGTTTGCGTAAGAGAGGGTATCTGTGGTGATGTTGTGGTTGGTCCTTGTCTTGCGTTTCATTTTCAAAACTCCTCTCTAGTTCCTCCTTGATTGGCCAGAGTTGCTTGTGTACTGTTTTATTTGTCATTTTTAAAGGTGAAATAATATTACTTACTTACCACCTAAGCTGACAAATTATCCTCTCGTATTATGTATATCTATCTAAATTAATGAGAATTTTGGATGCTTTCACCCACGTTAGCCACTTTTGTTGACATCCCACCATCTTTTCCTCATGCACGGGTTGCACATTTTAGTTTTATTTAATTGTGAGTCGAGTTGTGTGGGAAGTGTATCGAGGATGGGGACCTAAATTTCCTTTACCTTTTTTTTGTGTAAGGAGGAAGACGTGTTATATTGACCCTTGCTTAGTCTTAATTCAAGTTGGGAGGTGGCCGCCATTTTGTCCTTGTTTTTTCATTCTAGTTGTCTTCTCATGTCCCCAAATATGACTCAAGCTACCTTTAATATTTTATTCACGCTGGTTTTAGCCCATGTATTGGGGGAAGGAATGTGCTTGGCATGGCGTGGGGTTTGTGGGGGTCATTTTCATTGTTTTATTGGTGCTTTGTTTTATGCATCGAAACTGAGGCTAACTTGTTAATGCATTGTCCATTTTATTTTTTTGATCGATGTTCCTCCTTGTGTTTCCCACAGCTCGTGATTGTAGCCTACAATGTATTTCTCGATGCTTGCCACGTGGAAGATTTTTGTGCATTTCATTGTTAAGTTACATTTTTTGTTTTCTCGCATGTTTACTGGTTTCACCTTTTGTAGAGAGGACTGCCTTACCATGGTCAAATATCCTCTAGGCCTCTTGACTCAGTAGCAATGGTAAAGTGAATCAGATCATGTTTGATAATTTGCTACCATCTCTATGCACTTCCGTGGTGAAGGATTTGTCACAAAAGACTAGGTCGAGGATGAATTGTAGCAAGGATATGATGAAAGTGGAGTTCCTGGCCAAAATTCTCCCAACCTCCGTGTCGGGGCTTATGAGCCTTTAGACATGCGTGAGAATTTTATCAATGTGGCACAGGGTTACGCTCGCCGATTTTGTAGTTAAATGCTTTGATGGACGCATGATATGATTTTGTCGCATGCTATTTGGAAAGCCTCTAACCAATCAGGCTTTGTATTTTCCCAAGATACATCCAACTGTGTGCCAAAATGGAAGCTTTGGAAGCGAGGTATGATATCCAGATGAAATCATAATGGAGAAATACAGTCAAGTAGATGTGTGCAAGTAATTTCCACTATGGATGCCAAAAGATTGCGAGGGAAAATAAAATAATGGGTGGAAGCTCCAACTAGAGCTTCTTGACATTTGTGACTTTGTGGCCTCTTTCAGAATGAGGGCACCACAGACTCCTATAAAATTTGAACAATACGTCCCTTTCTCCGATATTGACAAGTCACAAAAAACAATTCCAAATCGTTGTCCACCGCGATGAGTTCCTTTCTTCTTCGATTTATGACAAAAGAGTGGTGATTCACAACCATGAATACCATGTCTATTCTTTGTTGAGAGAGTACATGAACCGTTTAATAGAATGCCTCGAAGAAATGCGGTCTCATGGAGTCTGTGACATGATCTCATGATACGCACAGAAATGGATTTGTGGAAAAGGTGTGTGAACTTTTGATAGAATGCCTCAAAGAAATGTTGTCTTCATGGAATGCCATGTGATTTCATGATATGCACATAATGGATATGTTCAAAAGGATTTTTATAAACTCACTTCAGAAACTACTTATTCTCCGTTATAAAATTTCAAGTGATCATGAAGTTTGTGTGAGGTGGTGGAGATTTGATCTTAAAGCTCGTGAACTAGTTGACGAAGTGCCACGTGAGATGTTGAACCGTCAATGCCTGCAGAGTTTGACCCCAGGCTCGATTCCTCCTAGCATGGTTCATCTTCCCTTACCTCTCCATAATTCTTGTGTTTAGTCTTCTCTTTTTGCAATTTAATAGAATTTTAAAATATTAGATTTTAATACTCATTAAATGTTTGTTCCAACTTTGTTTGAAAAAAACAAATGAAATGTCATGTAGAAACTCACAAATTCAAAATAACCCATTTTCATTAAAACATGAACCTCCACCCTCATTCGGGAGGTGATGTATAAAACTTCCTACCCAATTGGATCTACTGACATTGTCTTATTGGCTGAGATGAAATCGACTTTCATGAAAATAATGTTGACCATCTTCTTGTTTAAAAAGTTAATTTTTGCTTTTTTCAAAGACTAATTAAGTACTCTTCTATAACCACTAAAAAGAAATGTTAGAAGTTTCATTCATGTACGCTTGTATGCAGGAGTCACTTGACACTTTGGATCAACCCAGAACCGCGAACATATGTGATCTTTTACGCTCTTATAGGAACCTACACACGCTCTTTATGACTGTTGGTTTACAATTAAGAAACAGTACATTAAATCAGAAAGTTGGCTTTTGTTTTGAACCACCATTTGAAATCACTCAGATAGAGAAATTATTTCCCGTCTTAAAGCAAAACCTCTAGTATTTATACTAGACAATTTAAATGGAACATTCAGCTTTAGGGAAAAGTACTTTCTTCACGGATAGTTTGGAAAAATCCATTTTGTAGGTCTCCAGGCTGTAGTTTGATGAGGTCAAACCGTACTAATTGCGATTCGACTAGCGCTCAAAAACTTGTTGCCGTTTGAAAATTATTTTACAGTTCTCAATCCCATCGACTTTAATGACTCCTCGTAATATAGGGGAACTTTAGGGAAGTGAACTCGTTACATGCTCATCCGTCAAATATCGGTTATGGACGTGGTTTTACGGGCTCCTCGGTAACTTCTTTGTTCATTTCGCGAATCGTCGACTTTGACCAAAGTGGCCTGAGAAAAATAGCCGCCGAGAATGCACCAGGCCGCTCACTTTTTCCCGACCTGGGTCGATTACTTATGAACTCTTGGTATATTTGGGAACACGTAGAAAGCTGATCATGGTGTGCGTTCTCATCGAAATATAACTTTTGGAAGTGGTTTTAGCCTCCCGGGCCCATTTTGAACATTTTGTAGCTAGTGAGAAATTGTAAAAATAGGAAGGCTGCTGAGACCCTCGTAGGGTTG